>ML685793.1:24222256-24378422 GCA_007922175.1 Pelusios castaneus | reverse complement strand
GTGTTTTGAATCCTAACACCTACTTTGATTTGCTGTTACAGCCTGACTTGATGCTATGTCATACACTCCCCTGCATTTAATTTCCTCCCACTCTGTAACTTTCCTATCTTCAAAGCGTCTGACGAAGTGGGATTTTCTCCCACGAAAGCTCATGCGATTAATAAATCTGTTAGTCTTTAAAAGTGCCACAAGACTCTGTTGTCTTTCTACAATAGACTAACACGGCTACCCCTTTGGAATTTGACTTGCAAGTTTGTTTAACTTCTCACTCTCCTTCTCTTTTGCTAGAGACTTTTATCAATGAGGATGGAATTATAAGCATCAAAATTACATATTAGAGGGCCATATGGCTGTATTTAATCACCCTGGACTGCATAATAGGGAGGACATTAGAAGGGAAGAGAAAAGAGGAACAGGGAAAATGAAAAGGAAGTAGCAGCAGAGATAAGGAGAAAGGCAGGTGAATGAAATTAGAAATGGAGAAAGGAAAGGAGCAGTGAGATACAGGCAACATCTTTGTTTTGTGAAATGTCATGTATGTCATAAGTAAAAGTAGTGAGTAGAGAGGAAGGGGAAAGATGTTAGAAACAGTGAGATGGGATAGGATAAATCTGAGAAAGTGAAGACATATTGGAAGGAAGCTGTATGATAAAAAGGGAGGGGAGGAAAGATTTTTACCAGGTTGGGGTCATCCTGTGACCTGCCCTTGGTGTTCTTCCCTAACTTCAGTCTGCCTCATACTGTCTCCAATTGCCAGGGAAATTTTGGAAAATGTCTCTAATGGCATTACCTACTGAATGAGCAATGAATTGAATTTCCTCAGTGCACTTCCTTTTATGTTTGTCCATGTGCCTTTTCGCTACTGTAGAACACTGGCAAACAAATTTTTTCTTTCTTTTTTTTCCCCAGTAGTAGGCCTCTGTCCACATCTTTGAAGGGGAAATTCACACTTTGGACAATGTAATCATGAAAAGGGTAATATGCTATAAAAAGTAGAAACAGCAGAGCACTGAGAATGAGAGGGTAGACAGCTAAAGCAGCAGCTGTTTTCCAACCTAAATTTCATCCTATACACTCCAGGGACCTCATTTAATCAAGTATCTTTCTCGCACTTCACCATGAATATGATTCAGAAATGATGAAAAATTCTGGAACTAAATTAGTCATTTATTGTAAGATAAATTCTTTTTTTTTTTGTACTCTAGATACAGTGAAAAATTCATTTTTTTCCCCAGTAGTTTATTATTTAGCTTAATCAGAAATATCAAAGGCTGCTAGGTCCCAAAGGTCAGTGCTCATGACTTTCTTCAAGAAAGATAGGTGAGATAATATCTTTATAAGTCCAACTTCTATTCTGTTTGACCTCTAAAGCTAGTCCTTTTCATCAACAGAAGTTGTCCAAAAAAGATATTACTTTGTCCACTTCCACCTTGACACTTTCATATTCTGGAACCAACATGCTATAACAACATTACCAACATCTTTTTAAAAAGGCATTTTTCTAGCACATACCTCTTCTGTTATTTTTTCTTCTGAATAACAGATTTGAACATTTCTCCTTCAATACACTCTTCTGACTTAGAGGAAAAAGAGATAACTCAATGCCATTAAAAACAATTTCATGTTTAGAGATTTAAAAAAAACATTTTCCAGTGAAAAATCAAAACAATTCAAAGAAAGCATATCCTTTCTTCTTTTACCAGAAAAATTTACATTGGAAAAAACTGATGAAAAAATTTCAATCAATATTTCATCCTACAAATTTATCTCGGTTGGAACCACAAGTAATTAATAACAGGTAGGTTACGGAGGCAAGCAACAAAAATTTCCAAATGTAATATCATGTAAGTGAGAGGGCCAGTCAAAAAGCTCAGAGATTGAATCTGACATATGAAATAATCATCAGAACAGTGATTATTCTGACCAGTTACTGAACCATGCTTAGATTCAATATTCTTGAAAAACTAAAATGCTGAATGATTTCAAATAAAAAAATGTATACAAATTGTGATCTGTTCCTATCCAGTTTTGAACAAAATGGTTATATTTATCAAGTAAATACACTGTGGCATATCGGGCTCAGCTCTCATACAACAGAAGTCTAGCAAAACTCCTCTATGTAACTTTGCAGTGACTCGCTGTAATGTGATTCACTGTGGTGTATTTCAAGAGCAGGAGATATGTGTAGGTGGGCTGGTGGGTTAATAAACTGAACTATCACATTACAGGATCACAGTTCAAATCCTGATTAAATCCAAGACTTCATATGGAAAAGTATTTGTCAACATGAGGTATGAAATGTTATAAAAATTCCTCTTCAGTGGAAGTCTGGGCTTGTAGACCATTGATATAAATTGTATTGTATATTACAGGATCATGCAGTAGTCAAAGGCAGTAGGAAACTCTCCCCAGTCTCTGGGAAGCACTAGTGGATTTCCTATTTGACCATCACTTGCAGGATTAGAGTTGCTATAACCTCTGTGGTTGAAGCCACCATTTACATTTGCTTCCTCATAACAACAGACCCACTTCAGCCCAAAATATTCCATCAATGAATGTAGTTCAAAGGGATGTGCACCTCACATTTGTCCTCCCTGCATCCTACCCCTCTGGGCAACAAAATTGTTTCAGTTCTCTTGCGTTCATGGCTTCTGCAAGTGGGAAGTAGTAGGGTTTATTCCTAAAAGAATAAAAATTTATAATATCACCTTCTGAGATTTACAATGAAAGGTGTAGTACACAACTGAAGACCCTGTGACATGGTAATCATTATTGGGTGGTGTAGCTGTAATTTCATCCTGACCAAAAGTTAACCCTGCGTCAGGCTGGCACCATCAATCTTAATCAAGATCATACTGTGCTCTTTCAGAATAGCAAACAAATTGCAGGCTCTGTAAAATAACGAGATAAAACCAGGGCAAAGGAATGTTGTAAATAAGTGTGAAAAACACCATGCCTTTTCCCCACTTAGTACGCTCAAAAGGTATAAAAAGCTGGCTAAGCCCCTCCCAGATTGGAACCTCATCGTCGGGGACAACTGCTATGTCCGCTGCCATGAGTCATCGCTCCTCATGCTCCACGCCCGCAGTCATTTAATTGGGCTTCCCATCTGCTGAAGGGATGTAAGCGTTGGTGCTTTCCTATTTCTTTGCTTTCGTCTGTATTTTTCAATAAATGCAGTTTGCTTTTATTGTTTATCATGTTTCCTGGTGTTGTGCTTACCGAACCGAATGAACCTTAGGGCCTGAGTTACAGGTTGTAGCCACGGTCCTGTAACCTTCTTGTAATGGAAGGTAATGAAACACAATATGACACACTCTCCTTGGCTATGTCTACACTAGAAAAAGTTAAGTCGACTTTGATAAATTGACTTAATAAGGTTGACTTTACGTTGACTTAGAGCCGACCTTATTAAGTCAATTTAACAAAGTGGACTAAGTCGACTTAAAGTTAAGTCGACTTAGTCCACTTTGTTAAGTTGACCTAACCACTCTTAAGTCGACTTAATACAGTCGACTTAAGGGTTACTCCACGTCCACACCATCCTTAAGTCATCCTTAAGGCTTAAGTCGACCTAATGGGTGATTCTTAATAAGTCGACTTAAGCTTTCATTAAGTCAATTTAAGGATTTTCTTAAGTTGACTTAATGAAAGTCTGGTGTAGACAGGGAGTAATTTAGGTTGACTTAAGGGTCCTTAAATTGACCTAAATTGCTAGTGTAGACATACCCCTTGATCCTTCAGAATATGGCTCCTTTTAAAATTCTTCTAAAATAGATTATTTATATATACACACACACACACACACACACACATACTAACACGTGCACACACACACAATTGTATCTAACTAAGCGGACATAAAACCAACCCACTTGTTATAGAATAAAAAATTTCAAGCATATTGAATTTTTATAATGTTTGTTTGCACAGTCTTGGTGCAATTATGAGACACAAGATATAATAACACAAAATTTCTCACCTGGGCATCATGAAAGCAGATGAAATCCAATATAGAATATTTTCATGTTCATGGGATGGAGGGGACAAAAACCTAACCACATGCATTGCTTAGTTCTAAATTAGTTGTAAGCTCTCAAAAAGATTTAGATGTCAGCATTCACAGGTAAGTGAAGACATCTCTTCAACATGCAATGGTGGGTATATGGGCAAAATATTAGACTTTAAAAAGACAGACATTTATAATGTTACAATATACATCAACAGTATGCCTTTGTCTAATTTCACTCACAGCATCTCAGAAAATATAATGCATCACAGAAGAAACATAAGCCTAACAACAACCACAGAATTGGCAGAATTGGCAGAATTTTAAAAGGGGGTGTCACCCTGCAGATTGTCAAAGGAAGAAAATAAAACAAAGTTAGCTGTATGCACAACAGTATGACACTTCAAATAGAAGGTTCAATAGTTATTTTCTGTTGACTTGGGGAGGAAATACTTTGTTAATATCTACAACCAGACTTGTGTATATTAAAAAGTGGATACAAATATTATCATGATTTCTAGTTTTAACATTAAATATTTGAAGTTTAAAAACATTGTTCTTTTGATATATTACAAACACAAATAAAGTAGGGCTGTCAAGCAATTAACATTATTTATTATTATTATTCACACTGTTAATAATAGAATACCATCTATTTAAATATTTTGGATGTTTGCTACATTTTCAGAAATATTGATTTCAATTACAACAGAATACAAAGTGTACAGTGCTCTCTTTATATTTTTATTGCAAATATTTGCACTGTAAAAAAGAAACAAAAGAAAAATATTTCAATTCATCTTATACAACTACTGTAGTGTGATCTCTTTATTATGAAATTTGAACTTACAGTTTTAGAATTACATAAAAAAGAAGCTGCACTCAAAAATAAAACAATTTAAGACTTTAAAACCTACAAGTCTCCTTAATCCTACTTCTTGGTCAGCCAATCGCTAAGGGTGCGTCTACATTAGTAAATTAAGTCAATTTAAGCAGGCGTAAATCAACTTAATTTACTCCGAGTCTACACTGGAGTTTCCTTAAGTCAACTTAAGATGCTCCTTAAGTTGACTTAAGGAAAACTTAAGTCGACTTAATAAGACCTAGTTTTAAGTCGACTTAAATTTGTTACTCTTTGAAAGTGACACAGGACTCCTTGTTTGCTTGTTTGTTTTTTCCTAACCTAGACTAACACAGCTACATCTTTGGAATTTCTCACATGGCACTGTTGTAGCTAATATTGCAAGGTACTTACATGCCAGATATGTTAAACATTCATATGCCCCTTTATGGTTTGTCCATTCTAGCAACATGCTTCCATGCTCATGACGGATTCTGCTTGATAATGAGCCAAAGCAGTATGGACTGACGCATGTTCATATTCATCATCTGAGTCAAATGCTATCAATAGAAGGTTGATTTTTTTTTTTATGGTTTAGATTCTGTAGCAACATTAGTACTAATTAAAATGAAGATCAGTTCTAACAGATAAATTTTCTAATATAAAGAACAACACTGCATTGAGGGAGAGTTAAAACCATCTTTTAAATAGAGGAGTATCTCCCCAGAAAAAGAACATCATCTCCTAGAAAGTGCAGACACACAAAACCTGCTGCTTGATTCCCAGCTTGCGTGGCTGTTTGAAATACAGAGTTGCTATGGTTAGTCTCTTTGCCCTTCCAAAGGGAACAGAGAGAGACTGAAGCTGTGTCTGGCCTTTATATCGGCCCAAGGAAGAAGGTCAAGTTCACTGATCCTTCTCCCCTGCATAAAACCAAGGACAATCTACAAAAGGAGAAGCAAAGAGGCTTGTTCCTTACAGACTCAGCGGGAGTTTTGCCAAGAAAGAACAAAACCACATATATGATAAATCTTAAATGGATGCTACAAAAATACGATTGCAAGACAGGAAACATCAGATTTAAATTTGATTAATTGATTTTAATAATTTTGATAAACTTATTTTAAGTCATAAATGTACCTGTTCAAAAGTACCTGTGTATTCTGTCAGAAGTTCAAAATACATAAGTTAACTGCTCTAAAAAACATTCTAGCACTGAGGTCACATTGTCCTGGCCAAAATGCAATGAATGTGATTTAATTAGGCCATAGCTTTATTCCATCAAAATACCTTGACATATACAGCAATAAATTGTATAGTGCAGGGCATCATAATCTCCTTAATTGTTTCTATCTGTTTGAAAGAGATAACATCATCCTTCCCCTTTCACAGCCTGGTTCCATCCCCTTGCTTGGATCCTGTTGTCTTCCCCTTGAATGTGGAAAAACAGGTGGGATAGCCTCTGACACCTTTCCCCAGCTCCTTTAGGGGATGTCTTCCTCTTTCAGCTCCTCCTTTTCAGGGAACCTTCTGTAACACCTACCTGCATTGGACACCTATTACTTACTGTATTGCAATATCTTGCTTATCTATCACACTAACTTCCTGACCTGGTATGTGAAAGGCTCATTTGGTGTGGCTGTGAGGGGAAAATACTTTCTCAGCCCTGAAAGAAAAAAAAAAAGCAATGTTCACAGCAGATCAAGGGATTAAAAAACAGTTGTGCTCTGATACAATGAGTTAGAAGATGGGTGCAGATATCTTGACTTCTTTAGGAGAGGCGTTCTCCAGAAATGCCCAGGGCAAAAATAGTCTTGCCTCTCAGCACCTGGAGGGGCAGGATCCCTCAACTGGTCTGGTAACTTCCTGTTCCATCCAAATAAATTTCTCCTCCCTTTGTAACCCAGTTGCAAGGAGGGTCCTTAAAGGAACATCTTTTCTTCTAGCCAGCTGGACAAAGACTCACCTGATTTTGTTACAGTGAGCATACTTTTATCCAAAGAGGGGTACTCAGTGAAAGAGACTTAGATTATGAGAGTTGAACATTTCATTTGAAAGAGCATAAAAATATTCTATATTCTATATGTAATTAGTTAATATATTACCTCTCAAATATCCCATTGTTTTCTTGTTTATTATGGATTTCTTCCTTCATTCTTTTTTTTCAAAGCTGTGATTTATTCTGATTATAGATAATTGAAAGGTTAGTGTGTAGACATCATAATTTGTATTATGTTTCTTCTCCTTTTATATAACCTTTCTAATGAAAGAAAATCTAATATTTGTAGACATTGTTGTCTTGAAGCAGGTCATTACATTTATGAATGTTAAAAAAATAGCAACCCTAAAATATGAAAATGAATGAACCAGATAAACACATTAAAAAAAGTGAATATGCTCTAAGAATAAATCTTGCTGAAACAGTTGCTGTAATATAATGTTTTAGAAAGTTTGCAATACAATTCTGATTAATAAAGGGATTTAAAAATACGGCATATCAGCTGTAATTAAGTGAGCTGTCTAAATAAAAGAAAACCCACCTGAATCTCACTCAAAATCCAAGTGTTTTCTGAAGTTAGAAAAAGTCTGGTTAGATTTAGCTTTGATTGTTGCACTTCTTGTCATTCTACGATTTGAATTGAAACTGGAAATGAAAGAACCAAAATACTGTGAAAAGTTTACTCTTGCATTGTTCCTGAACTGGCTCAAACAATACCTGCTCTTATAAGACTGTAGTTCAATATTAAGATCAAAGAGATATGGTGAAAAAAATTAAACATTTTTTGTTCTTCCCTTGAAAAACAAAAGGCAGTGTAACTAAGCAGAAAATTGTTATTTCCACATTCAAATTCTCCAAGCACAAATTGGTAAGCACATATAAATGTATTATTCTCTCATTGACTTCTTTCATTATCTTCTTTTTTAATGCATTGCCTAAGAGTATAATATGATAGGAACAATACTGGAAATTAAATTATTTTGATACACAAAATAGCTATAGCATTGGTAGCAGCTATGCAAGCTTCTCACACTGTTCCACCAGTGTATCCCAGACCTTACCATAGACTGCCTCATTGATATCTCCTTCCCTAGTCAGTCCTTGGCCTTTACACTAAGTCTCTCAGCAACTGCACCTTTTAGAATGATGGTTATTTGTGGTGTGGACACTGAGCCCTTGTCACAAGAAACTACTAACCCTTACCCTGATAAAGATTTGAACAAGTGACTAGAACTAAAGGTCTCCATATTCCAATATCAATCCCATTAGCCATACAAGTACATCACTTTTTTTCTGAATTCAAAGCAACTTTTTTTCAGCTTTTTAGTTTGTGGTAAGAAGTCCATTGAAGCTTTGGGGGCTTTTTTTGCGTTCCTATGAGACTAAAAGAAATTATTCTGAAAGAGAAGTACTTGGCTCTGTCTTATATGAAAACCTTGTTATATTGCTATGATTTTATACACTATACCTGACTGCAGCCAGTACAATATCATAATTGCTGGAGCCATAGACCTCGAGAGCTTGTTTTATTGGAAATGCATTTCAGCTCCCCTAAAGGCTTTTCAAGTTTTCTAGCTATATAATAAGGAAAAAGGGGTTCTACAACATAGTAGAAGAAAAAAGTAACTATAAAGAGAGAGATGAGGTTGGCTGAGATCAGACTAGTGTTGGGCAAATATGCAATGAATTGTCAGTTTAGTAACTGAGGTAGGCTGAATAATGGTTAATTGCATGGCTAAACCATGACAGATAATTCAATTGACACCTACAAATGAAAGCATAATGCTTCCAATCCTTTTCCCAGGAGGCCTTTTGTCTTTGACATAAATAGAGCAGGACTCAGTTCAAAGCGATATAATTCTCCAGATAGGGTCCACTGTATAACTTTGCGCACTATTCATCTTATGGTCAATCCTGTTTTAAAACAATTGTAAAGAAATTTTCCAGTGTTTATAGTTACATTTGCTGTGACCTGGCTGGTTGCAATCTACATTTAAGCTCTTTATACTTTGTATGCTACCCTAAACATTTTTTAAAAGCATTTTGCTTGTCCTTGCATATAAACTAGATGTAGTGTGTTTCCTCTTTTTTGTAGATATTAGATTTTAAGGTTGTAATCCTAAAAACTCAGGAATGCTTATTATTTAATATTGCACAGAATGAACAGTTTTACTAGCCTACTGTCAGTAATTAATCATGAAATGAGCCATAAATTTTTCATTAAATTCAAAATTATTGAAAAAATATTTCTGAATTTAACTCTGAATATTTGAAAAAGAATTAAAATAATTAAAGACCAACTATTCCAACCACCAAGAAATTATATATGCAGTTTAAAACTTATTTTCTGTTTCTACATAACAAACAAGGACTCCTTTGGCACTTTTTGGCTATGTCTACACTGGGGAATTTAGGTCGACTTTACTAAGTCAACTTTAAGTCGACCTTATTAAGTCGACTTAGAGAATCCACACAGGACTCCTAAACAATGTTCCCTCTAAGGTTTGGTGGCTTGTGTGCAAAATTTTCAAGCCGTGTGCAAAACTTTTTCTGAATAAAATTTTTGTGTAAACTCACATGACAGAAATTATAGGCATTAATTGAAGTTAAAGTGATTGTAAATAGAATTAATTGTGTTTAATTAATTGAATTTGAATGAATTTTGAATTGAAATTTAATTTTGGGAAAATTGAAATGAATTTTTCAGCCTGCTGGCTTGCTTGGAAGACCTTTGTAAATTCTTTTCATGATGCCAGATGGGCAGCTGGAGGCTGATCCCTCTTTCGTCCCCAGTAGCTCTCCAGCTCACCAATCCCCCTATCTGCCATGTGACTGCAAAAGCAGCTGGGTGTTTAGGAAACAGAGACCTGGGAACTATCATTTCAATTTTATCATTGGAAAATCAAATTATTTTGCAAATTGAAAATTTTCTGTGGGAAAACTTTAATTTTGCAAAAGAATTTCCAGTCAGCTCTAATCCGTATTATTCATAAAACTGCTTTCAACAAAGGTCTGCTAATTCACCTAGTCTGACCTGTAATAGACTGCTTTTCACTGATACGTACCAGAAGAACCCGTTAACCCTGCATGTGAAGTGCGACTGGTTCTAGTTCCAAGACCGGTGATGACTGATCCAAAGTAATGGTCTCTGTTCACTAAGGACTAAATCTCTATGCTGTTGCCCAGACTGAGAAGCTGGGATGGGCCTCTGGCAGAGGCAGAGGGTGGCAGGGGAAGGAGTCTTCCTCTCATGTATCAGATCAGCTGCACAGGCAAACGGTAATTCTCCACTTCCTCCTTGGGGTTGCACTTCAGCAACATCCTCCTCCCCACCCCCCCACTCTAAACCCAAAGACATGTCTATGTGCCAGCAAGCTATATGGAAAAGAGGCAAGCAGAGCTGGAAGGAAGGCATCTATCTGAATACTATGCATACTGTTCCCAAATGAAAACAGAGGGGATTTGCTTAAAAGTTGATAAAGTTTGTGAAACTGTGAACTTTCTTGTGGAGCTCTGCCTTTAAGAGTTCTTGCGACAGTGGCTGGAGATGTTTATCTGGCAATCTATCTTCATTGGATTCACCTATCCTCTGAGCAGGACGCCTTGGAGCTGGTGCAGAGCCAAAAGGCACACAGATGGACTTGATTTCCTGAAAAATTCCTAAGGTATGTGTCAATATAATGGAAGCTGTAAATTGTAGGAGCTGATGCCCAAAGGATATGAACAAATCCTGTCCGCAAGACAGAATCATCTAGGGAAAATTTCCTGATTAAAATGTCACAGAGTTGTCCTACCCTAATTACCTTGTTTATGAACTTTTTCATCTTACTGGTACATGATTTAACATTGTTAACTTTCTTCTGGTTTCATATTGGCCTCATTCATTAGCTATTTATTATAATTATTATTAATAGGGTGGGAATAATGCCTCCAAAGTAGGATGTTTTGTAGCATTTCAAAGGGAATTTAATCTTACTTTCAAATTTATTTGCATAAATATAAACTTTGTTTTAAAATTGATTTAGTTAAAGAAAGGTCAATAGAAATATGTTCCTAACAGTGATGCACTCTTGTACACTGCAGAACACTGTACCACTATAATGTTTTGGGGTTTTTTATGTTTCTCTGGAGAAATCACTTATTTACAATATTCACCCATGTTAATGGTGTGTCAGTGAAATTTATATACTAATATAAATTGCAGCAAAGTGACAATGTACAGTACATTGTTATGACATTGGCAAACAATAAAGAAAATATTATCTAAATTCCAATTTCCTTCTTGGTGGTAAATATACCTGGAGGGGAAAAAGGCTTCATCAATCAGCTATTTTTGACAAGGGTCAATTATGTATTAAGCACTGATTGCAGAAACCTAATTTTTTAGAGTTAAATGCCTCTGTTGATTTGCATGGAGCATGGTTGAGGATCTGGCCTATAGTATTCTGTTAAAGGAGAGATGACTGACTATTAATTAGGCATAGCAGACTGTGAATTGAAACCCAGATCTGAATATTCTTAGACCTGAGAAAAGTTTAGATAGGGATTCAAACTTCATGTCTGAGGCCCTGTGACAGGGTGCTATTCGCAGTAGCCAGATCACTGATAGTGCTGCAGCCTGGGGAAGGCTGCAGGCCCAGCTGAGAGCAACTGTCCACTTTCTGTTGGGGGATTGCCATCCAAATGCTAACAATCACTGGGTTAACAAGGTAATGTGGGTGGAGGTAATATAAGGACAAGAAACTAGCTCTAGGTACAACTAAGAAGTGAGATCAAGAAGAGTTCAGAAAGAGGGTGAGCCTAGGAGTAAAGCTGTAGGAAAGTCTGTCCTAGTGATACAATTGGGCTGCCTGTTCTTGCGATACAAGAGGGAAATAAATGCACATGTTAGTGGAACATAAAAGTCCTAGCGTGTGTTTGTGACTGAGATTCTGTGAACTGGCTGAGCAGTGAGGTTAATCAGGTAGTGAGGGAGACACCCTGTGATAGGCCTATCTGAGCAGTTGAATATTTGGGTTTTAGAGATCTGTTAACCAGAAGCCTGTTTGCACTTGAATTATTCCTGTTTGCTCTCTATTCAGAGGTGATGATTTTATTGTGTAGTTTTGATATACATTCATTTGGTTTACATACACCTCACTCAAAGCCCAAAGTTTAGAAGAGACTGAAAGTTGTTGGCATCTATTGGCTGTTTGTTGTTCTTCATCATAACCTATGATCTCGGTCCAGTTCTTAGTGGATGAATGTCCACTTAACAAAAAAACCACAACTACAATTGGCATTAACTGGTAACCATGATGGGAGTACTGCAGAAAGGGATCTGGGTGTCATAGTGGACTAGAAGCTAAATATGAGTCAACAGTGTAATGCTGTTGCAAAAAAAGCAAACACCATTCTGGGATGTATTAACAGGAATATTGTAAGTAAGATATGAGAAGTAATTCTTCCACTTTACTCTGCCCTGATTAGGCCTCAGTTGAAGTATTGTGTCCAGTTCTGGGTGCCTCATTTCAGGAAAGATGTGGACAAATTGGAGAAAGTCTAGAGAAGATCAACACAAATGATTAAGGGCCTAGAACACTTGACTTATGAGGGAAGATTGAAAGAGCTGGGTTTGTTTAGTCTGGAAAAGAGGAGATATGATAGCAGTTTTCAAGTACCTAAAAGGTTGTCATGAGGAGGAGGGAGAAAAATTGTTCTCCTTAACCACTGATATTGGGACAAGAAACAATGGGTTTAAATTATGGCAAGGGAGGTTTAGGTTGGACATTAGTAAAAAATTCCTGTGAGGGTGATTAACTACTGAAATAAGTTGCCTAGGCAAGTTGTGGATCTCCATCATTGTAAGTTTTTAAGAACAGGTTAGACAAGCACCTGTCACGGATGGTTTAAGAGGGTATTTGGTCCTGCTATGAGTGTAGGGGACTGGACTCAATGACCTCTCATGGTCCCTTCCAGTTTCTATGATGCTAACCCCAGCAGCGAAGTCAAAATTCAAATGAGCCTGGGAAATTACTCTTTTCATTCTTTGTGAAAAGTGGCCTTTCTATGTAATTTTTTTTATTATTATTATTTATTAGCATTACCATTATGCTTAGTCACAGATCAGGATCACACTGTATAAGGTACAACAAAAAGTTATTTAAAAACATCACTGTTGTGCAGTGGTTTTTTGTTTTATTTATTTAAAATGGTGCTGGTACTCAGTCTGATCCAGCCCACATGAAGCTGTGCCACCCAATTCAGCCCTGGCCCTGGCTGGGAACCTGGGGCCGCTGGATCCAGCCCCAGCCAGGGACCTGGGGGCACCAGCAGTCACTGTGGCCACATCAGTGGGGGGGGGGGGGGAAACAGGTGTTGGTACTCTGTACCAGTGCATACCATCACAAAAAAAGCACTGTTGTTGTGTCAGTCCCTTTATCATTTCTTATCATAGCACAGCATTTATCTGAATGTGTGTGCATGTATGACTGTTTGGACAGTCTATTACAACTCCCAACATTTCTTATGGGAAAAAAATCATTTTAAAAAATAAAATAACTGGAAAAACAAGTGATTTTTGGAGAGCCATTTTCAGTTAAATATTTTGGGTTTTGAAAATTAAGAGTTTTTGGTAAAGCTAAACCAGAAAAACAATTGTTTTTAAATATTCTTTTTACCACAGATTGTTCAGTTTATTTAAAAATAAATAAATAAAAAACACAGAACACTTCATTGACAAATCAGAAAAAATAATTGAGAAAAGGAAAAATAATTAAACTGAGATTTCAACAATAATGAACTTCTTTCTCTGAAAACATTTATTTTGTTTGAAAAGCAAGTTTTATAACAATGTTTATCATCTCCACATTCTCTTTGTATTTAACAACACACTTATGTGAAGGTTAATCAATATTTATTAAAATTAATATTTTTTTCTTTACCACGAATAATACAGGCTAAATGTTAAATTTATAATCATCAGGTAAACTAGTTCTGACTGCATCCATAACTTAGTTATATTACAGGTGTGTATATATATAGTATTTTTCTCCCAATGTATTCTTGTCAGAACTGATTTTCTAACCATGGAATCAAAGTTAATTTACTTCCAGTGTGGAGAAGATTGTCATAAAAAATTCCATGCTCATTAATATAAAATGTTACATAGTCTAGGGTCACTGAAGTTAGTCACTTTGAGAATCGTTATTTTAAATGCCTGCATTTTCTTTCATTAAAACTTGTACCAAACTGGTAAGAAATTCTTGGACTTGTTTTCTTCATTCTCAGTTATCAGAAGGGGTTACCTAAAAGTCTCACATCTATAGGATGGTTACCCTTCTTGCTGAAAGGACAGACATACTAAAACTGGACAATAGTAATAGGGATCTCACATAGGGTGAAATTCAGTCATCGTATGAAGCTTAAGTAACAGGTCTTGTTTGCCTGAAGGAAAAAAAATTCATTCCTTTGGACCAGATACCCAGCATAGGAGAGAACTTCTGCATCTGCTATGCTATCCTGCACATTCTGGGTGACCAGATGATCTGATTTTATAGGAACAGTCTTGATGTTTGGAGTTTTGTCATATAGAGGCATCTATTCATACTTGCTATGTGGTCACCTTATGTATATTAGACTGAAGACCTCTACAGAGAGTCTTGACCACCAGAGGCTTGATTTTTTTTCAAAATTCTGAGCACCCTCAACTTCCACTAGTTTCATGGGAAGTGGTGGTGCTCAAATGGTGGACCCATGTCTTTCCTGTTTGCCCACTAATAATGGCCCTCACCAAATTGGTCACCATAGAATTCCTTTCTGCCTCCTGCCCTTCTGTTCTACTTATGACTTCTTTACAGCTGTCTGGTAGAACATATTTTGAATGGCTGATCTGACAGCATATAGTCTACATTACATTGCTAACATAAGTGACTGGAAAATTTGTTAACAGAATATATATTTCATCTTTATTTTACATTATTATATTGTCAGTCTGTCTGTCTAAACACCAAATATGAGTTGCAACCATTGTGTTCAAAGATCTCATTGCATCCAGTATGATTTGTAAGCAGGAATTAAATATTTTAGACAAGAACCATCAAATCAATCATGACATGCATTTTCAGTTTGAAATCCATGAAGAAAAGAAGGTGTTAGTGTACAGAGAAATGAATCATAAGAAGGGTCAATGATTATTTGACAGAGATGACATCTATGCATATGATATCAGAAGAATAGACAAGGGTGACAGAGGTCTCTTGATAGCAAAATAAATAATCAATACAAATGTAAAAAAATCAAATTATTTTTATTAATATGTATTAATGACTGGTAACACAGTAGAGCTAGATGCCTTGATAAGGGAGGGTGTGCCATTGAGCCAGGAGCTATGACAGCCTGTTATTGTCCTGAAGATCTTACTGTCTAAATAGGAAAAGGAGGAAGAAAGAAAATATTGTCCCCATCTATAAAATGGGGAAGTAAGAAGTAAAGTGTTGGCCCATTGTCACAGAGGAATTATATAGTAGAACTAGGAGCTTAACCCAGGTCTCCTGATTCCCCCTCTTGTATCTTAAGTACAACACCATCTTTCCTCAATAGCACATACAAATGACTCTGAAGGTTTTTAAAATTACATATTTACCTGTTGTTTGGAGGTTAAAAATCCCATTTGCTTGATTGAATTGGAGGTACAGTTACTGTTCATCATCTTTCACAGACTACGTAACAAACATAAAACAGTTACCAAGAAAATGATACAAACGTGCTATCAGGGTGACCTTTGGCAAAATGAAGAACTACTTTATAAGCACATGGGCATTCATGTTGTATTGAAAAATGGTTCGTTTTCCATAAAAACATTACGAGCTTGATTTGCCTCTATCCACACTCCAAAAATCTTGCTTAGTATAGAATATTTCAAGAAAATTTGGCATATTCCACCAACCTCATTTCACTTTTGCAGTTCACTCTTATTGTATATATTGCTGCTGTGGAGAACCATCAAATCTGTCTGGTTTCCCTGGATCAGAAAGAAGATGGATGATTTTATAAATTGAACTGACTGTGTTAAGGTGTTCATTGTATAATACTAAACAATATATATATGAACTATGAAGTGCCTGGCAGATTTTTTAATAATAGGATGACCAGATAGCAAGTTTGAAAAACTGAGGCACGAGGTGGGGGTAATAGGGATCTATATAAGAAAAAGCCCCAAATATTGGGACTGTCCGCATAAAATCAGGAGATCTTGTCACCCTATTTAATAGTGCTGTTTTATCATCATTAACACAATATGTTCCCAAGAAGCTGTTACAAAGTCTTGCTAGTAATACCAAAATTAGATAAATCAGTTCTGACAAGGGAACTACAGTGTAGGGAGTTATACATTAATTCCAACTACTGCTTTACTGTCTTGTCCACCCCAGCAAACATTATAAATGTTTTAAAAAGAGAGAACAATGAAACAATAAAAATTCAATGCTAACAGAATCAGTCAACTGTAAAACAATGGGAAAAAAGCAGAGATAGGAAGGCAGTTTTCTGCCATTGGTAAAGAAAGGAGGAGTGAAATCAATATTTATTTGTCTGAAAGTGCCAACCACAGCTTGTGATATTGATGTTTTCAACAGGATGAAAAAGCTTTTCACAGCAAGGCTTTCACTTTTTTGCACTCCTGGAGGCAATCTATGCATTACTTTGAATATTATCTGATAACCCCACTCTTGCTTAAAATAACATAATAGGGATTGTTTTAATATTATCTGTAATGTTACACTTGTCCTTAAATATTAAAAAAATGCCCCATTGTTCAGTCATAGAGGGTGATCAATGGTTTATGTACACATTTGGTACAAAGGACTTCCATAGTAAAATCAAACTTTCTTCCTTGCAGTGAACCTAGAAGGCAAAAAAAAACAAAACAAAAAAAACCTTTTCCACAGCAGTGGGCATGACTCACTTGCTCATCACTGCACTTCCTGTTGGCACCTTTAACAATTTTCTGTTCTCTTCTCTGTTCTCCATCCTTCAGAGACACATCTGTGGCTTACAGAGACACTGCGCTGGATGACTTTTAGTTGTTCTTCAACCTTGATACAGCTGGGACCTCTCTAATGACTGCCAGTTTTCTGACCTTTAACTCTGAGAGGAAGGAATTCATTTGAAAATGAAATTTATCCTAAACTTATTGCTAGACCTGCTTTCTAAAAATGAACTGCTGCCTGTGCATCTTTGACGGCAGTTTTCAGGGTACTGTTTGACCTGATTGCATTTCTATGGCTTCTGTCTCATCATGTGATGAATGTTTGGTCAAGAGTGGGGGTTGGGGCCAGAGACTCATCATATTTGTTCAAAAAAGAAAATCAAGAGACATCAGATAAACAGTCCCCAGAAGTGAATAACCAGGAGTTCGAAGGATAGTGTATGTCACTGTGAAGCATACTGTTATTAGAGTTAAAAGCTCTGAAAGAAGTCATTAAAGCTAACCTTTAAAGTAAGTAATTCTCTGCTTTAGTGGTGTGACATTTTAGTAGGCCATGCAGAGGAGAGTAAAAGTAAAATATGAAGCCCCCTATTACCTTCCCATTCCCCTGCTTCAACACAGGGGCCATCCAATGCAAGCTGTGGATCTTACTGCCTGCATGACAATTTGCACCTCCCCAACAATCCCTGGCTCACCTATCAGTCCCCAAAGGGTGTTAAATTGAACTGTAGAGCCACAGAGCACATTTCAGTTGGTGGGATAGCTCTTTCCCATCCCATCCCATCCTCATTAAAAAGGGCTTTGTTTGAACAATTGACAAGTGCTACATTATACATTAGAATATTTTGGTGGGTTGGTGTTTCTTGGTGTACTTCAGACTGTGTTGATCATCCTCTTCAGGAAGGATTTTTTTTCCTTTGCAGGAGGCTTGCAATGTCACCTGGGAGTTTTTCTTCTTTCCTGTAGCAGAGGAAGACATAGGCCAAGGAAATCATATTTAAAAACATTCATTTCTGTTCCAGTGATGGTCGCATTCTATAACAATTTTAAAATGGCACAAGTTGTTCAGCTATGTTTTCAAGGACCAAATTTATCCCAATCTCAAGAAAAAGGATAGGACAATATGAGACCTAGAGTTTTAGGTAGCATTTGGCAATAGCACAGGCTTTGACACTGAGCATGGGAAAGGTAATGTGGAGGAAGTGATTTGTGGTGTGGGTTTTTTTAGTTTGTTCTCATATGTTAATTGTAATCACTATATTTACTAGCCAACAGTATACACTAAAGTTGGATTTACAGGTCAATGATAAATGCCAATTAACAAACAATGTTTCCTTGCAGATAGGAAAAGCATCAATTCAAAATTTCTCCTACAAATAGATAATCCTTTAAATAAGTGTAATTAACATTTTGATGCTAATATTTTGTTGCATTTGTAGTTATTGAAGATTTCTTCTCCATATGACAGCAGAATATTATTTACTTGAATACAGAAAACATATTAGGAGTTAACATTTCCCAACTTACCCTCATGAGACATGGTCAATATCAAAGCAATTACCTAGGTAGGTTTTAACTGAAAATCAAAGAATGATAGCAACTGATATAATAGGCTATAGGTTGCACAAGTATGAAACAATACATCATTGCATTTTATTATGCTGAATTTGTTTTGTTTAAAATAACAAAAAGCAAACCAGATGGAAGAGACTCTCCCATTAAAAGCAGTTTTGTCAGTTTTCCATGATGTTCTATGACAATGTTAAAATAAGACACAAGGGAATAGAATAGGTGAATGTTAAAATAAGGGGAAAGCAAGAGGACAATTATTAATGGAGTGAGACATCTGAGATTCTTTTTATCGTTAAATTGCTTGATGGCAATATTTTTGACTTAACTTCAATACATAGGATTTGAAAAATTGAAATAGAAATATTTTGTAAGCCATTTCATTGAGAGGAATCAAAGAAACCAACACCTTGGTGTGCTGGATTGGGGCTTATTAAGAAATATTTAAACATTTCCTTGTAGTGCTGGAAACTTAGAACAAATAGGCACTGTGCAAATGCCAAGAACTATGTGGAAATGACTAAAGGCCTGATCAAAAGCCCATTGAAATTAATGGAATAAGTGCTTTCATTTTCATATATTTTGGATCAGTGCCCAAAAATCTTGATTGTCTCCTGAGGATGCAATTAATTGCCATTTTAGACAATAGGCTGAAATCCTAACACATACCCCTCCCCCCCAAGAGAAGTCAGTGAGAGAAGTTGCTCCTCTTTTGCAGGGGGGGGGGGACACGGCTGGGCATGATTACCATTTAAAGAATATGAGCTTGGATGGATCTCTAGCAAGCAGGACTTAAATACTTTACTGCAGAGAAGTGGCTGGATAGCAGAAGCAGCTGTTGGTCATAGGTGGCACTGTTTTGTTTCCAAAAGAGCATGATTTCTTCAGACAAAAGAGGTGGATTCACCAGATCAGAACAAGAAATGAGTTTTTGAGGAGGATAGTTTGGCTATCCCTATAATCAGATGCTCTGGGACATCATTGTTCTTTCCAATCTTCATTATTCCATCTCTACATTGCAAGTGTCTATGCATTTTGCCATTCATCAGCAATTACAGTAGTATGCAAAGAGCTACAAATAGCAATGGAAGTGATTGTCTTTTTGAGATAAGACTGCTATCCTGAGTTATGTATACCAGCATTGCCCTCTTTGCATATTGACCCCTGAACTCACTTCAGCTATAAACACTTTAAATCTGCTCTTGGATAAACCCAGCAATTCTGGTTGCCAAGCTATTAACAGTATATATTCACCAATGATGAAATTCCATTTGTTTAATTACTAAGAATTCCTGGATTTGGGAGGAATTCCTCCAAATATGGCTAAAAGTCATGTTTCTTCAGACTTTCTGTACTATCTTTGTAGGATAGGATAATATATACATGACGCAGAATTTGGTATTCATATGAAGGGAGGAATGGGAATTACAGACTGAGTTATGGTTAATAACTTAAAAGAAAAAGATATCAGATTCTCTATTATTTCAGATAATCTAAAGTGCTATTAATAATATTGGTAAGTACTTAAAATTTTGTCCAAATGATTAGGTTTTTTCCCCACAAAATTGGCTATGGATGCGTCTATATTTGGGTTCCCAACTTGAGTCTTAAAGTATGGATTTTAGATGTCAGCTGCTTAGTATTTCCTATAAATCAGGCCCATTTAAAGATTTTTAGGCTGGGCTCTGAAAACCTGAGACAACTAAAATCACTAGCCACTTTTGAAAATCTTGCCCATTATTTTTATCTTGACTGTCTCTCTCTTTCAGTATTTCGAATAGATATGCTGAATGTATTGGGATCCTCATTCTGTAGATGGTCTTGCTAAAAAAAGATTAGCGTGCCTGTCATAAGTCTGTATTTCCATAGAAAACTGATTACATGCATGTGCAGTTACTGCTCCTGGGGCTCTCAGCAGGATTGCTTGTTATAAAAAAAATTGAAAGCATCTACAGCTTTATGGAAACCTTACCAATGTTCAGGAATTTCTTTCTGAGGCACTTGCAGAGGAAATACCCTAGTAAATGCTCCCTGGTTGTCTCTGATTAAAATACACCTGCTGGCAGGTTATCTTCAACAGCTGCAGGGGACTTGCTGTTTTGCTGTTACCACCTACAAAAGGCCACCACAGGGCACCTACTATTGGCTGCTCTCAGCTCTCTTCATATCAAAGGCCATACAGAATTGGCACTTGAAGAGCAGCTGGAAACAAAGAAGTTGAATGCAGCCACAAACTCAATTTTCAAGAAAAGGCTTTCAGGGACCACGGAGAGATGATCTTACGGTAGCTGAAGATGACTGTTCAAGGCTAGCACTGCTCAGCAATGAGCAGGGAGGAAATCCGTTCCCTGCTGTGGCAGCTCCTGTGCTAAATAGCAGTATATACAGCTCAGAAATCTAGCTATACAATTCACTATTATTCTCTAGCAACTTTACCACAGGTGATATTATCACAGAGAGTTCTCCAAGTACATGCCAAAACTTATGGGTACATGTATGTGCTAAAGCTTATGAGTATTCAACAGAATCAACCTTAAAAAGTCAAGCTACTGTTCTATTAACAGATTTCCATATCCTATTATCTGAGACACTGCACCCATGTCTACTCTAAGAACACAAAGTAGTATCTCAGGTAGAACAGATCTTGAAACTGTTGTTAAATGCTATCTTTAAAAATGACTACTGTACGTCCCTGCTTTCAGTTCAGCATTGCTGATAACAGCAGGGCTGTTTTCCTAATCCTGACTGCTCATTGTGTGGAGAATCAGATTCATTGATATTCCCCAGAGTCCATTATGGCTCTGGAAGGAAGGCCTCCCTGAACTGCTATACAAGATACGTTGGTGGCCGCTTGGTATCTCCCAAGATCTCCAGAGAGATGACACCAGCTAAATGAGAAAATAATAAAATGACATGTTCAAGTCACTGTCACTCAGAAGACATCCAAGATGGGTGCCTTGGGATCTGTAGAATAGGAGGGACCAACTTGTCTTGGAGTAGTGGGAATAGGACTTCGTGAACATTTATCAACCTAGATCAATTAAAAATTTGTGGATCTATCTTAAAATTATCTACCCCTATTTCATTTGGATTCTGGGTTCTAGGTGAATAATAAGGAGAGCTGTGCAAATCAAACTTCTACTACCCAACAGCCTCACCCAATGTGCACTATTAAATGTAGACATTTTACTTGGTAACACACCTTACTGGTAACTTGATGCTTCAACAAAGACTATGGAAAAATATGCCACAATTACATGTAACTGGTTCACAGACCATTTAAATGTTTTCTCTTCACTATCTGAAAAATGTAACCAATTGTCTAAAATGCAGTTACTGCATTTCACATTTATGTTTCCTTATTGAATATCTTATCACCTACTTGGGTTTGTGACTCACATAAACACCAACAGTAGAGCTTCTCAAGATCTGACCCATTAGGCTTAAGCACAAGCTATCAGTGAGATGTTCTCCATGAAAGACGTTTAATTTAAGAAATCACTTATTTTTAAATCCCTATGAAAAATGTAACCGATTTTCTAAAATGCAATCAATTCATACTTGACTTTTCAGAATGATGCATGAAAAATTATAATAGGGCCTAGCTCACTGAAGTCAAGTGTGCTTGAATTTCATTTTAGATAATTGACTGGATTAAGTAAAAACTGGATAAATTATAAAAAAATATATAATTTTAATGTAATTCTACATTGCCTGTTTCACATCTGTTTTCAGTTTCTTTACAGCCCACCTCCTCTAGTTACTTAACACTGGTTTTTTGTTTTTCTCTTCAATGCCAGTGATTTTATTGCCTGTTTGCTTCAGTGTTACTTTCTATCTGTAAAACTGTGAATTGCCTATTTATTCTATTTTCAGTGTATGACTCTTTACCAGTGACATTCACCCCTCTTTGCAAACTTTCACGCTTTCATTGCTTCCTATTCAATCTTTATTTTTTAAATGGCATTTGTCATCAGATGTTAGTGTCTGTTCGGTCTGAGTGCGTGTCCTCGTGTATATGGTATCTCAGCTTTGCGCCGCTAATCTGGGATAGCACTCACAGTCAAATAAATCAACATGAATTTTGTTAAAAGAAAGGCACCAGGCTAGGCATTACTGCAACATAGCACAATGATAAACGACCCATATCAACAGGTACTCTTAAAGCATACATGTTCACAATGCAACGGAATGGCTTGACTGACAGCAGGACTCTTTGTCACCCCCTTTGGCCACACAAAGCTGATTTCTCTAGCTCCCTCTCTTAGGCCATGTACACACGATCACTTTATCGCGCATTAACAGTCATTACCGTGCGATAACAACAACAGCGTACACACGTGTAATAGGGCTGTTGCACATCAACAGCCCTATTGTAGCGCAATAGAAAAACCACCTTGTCGAGAGTGGTAGCAGTTAACGCGGAACAGCTGTTGCGCCTTTCAACTCGTGTGTATGCTTATCGCGCAATGATTGGCCTCCGGAAGTGTCCCAGCATTCCAAAGTCATCCTCTCTGGTCTTCCCCCCACCCACTCTGTGGCCGTGACGAAACAGTCTCCGCCCTGTTTCGATTCCCGGGATTTTCAAATTTCTCCTCTGTTTCACTTCCTGTTCTCTTCCTCGTGGAGTGGAGTGCAGCTCCGATCTTCACTAGCACTGGCGGCCCATCGTGGAAGACGCACACCCATTTGGAGCACGGCAGAGGTGCTGGACCTGATCAGCATCTGGGGAGAGTCTGCTGTGCAGGCGCAGCTACGCAGCAACAGGCGAAATTACGATACATATGGCATAATTTCTCGGGCCATGTCAGAGAGAGGTTATGATAGAGACACTGTGCAGTGCAAATCGAAGGTGAAGGAGCTAAGAATAACCTATCACCGAGTGAAGGAGGCAAACCGCCGTTCGGGATCAGCGCCTGCTACATGCAGGTACTACAAGGAGATCGAAGCCATCCTCAGTGGGGACCCCACAACCACTGCAAAGAGTCCTGTGGACATATCGGCCCCACCCTCATCCACTGCCGAGCAGGATGAGGATGTGATCAATAAGGAGAAGGAGATGGAGGATGACCTGGAGGAGAGCGCAACAGCGTGTAGCCAGGAGCTCTTCTGCATCCCCACTGAGACATCCACCCAAGACATGAATTGCAGCGTGTCCTCTGAGGCAGCAGAGGGGGGTTCAGGTAAGTTTCTCTTTCGTGCAGCTATGGGTCCTGCTAAAATATGATTGTCCGGGGCGGGGGTGCTTGCTGTCTCGGTCCCTGCTGTGCACGCCCTTTAGTCTGCATTCATTAGAAGTGCATCAACACAAGCAGTGATTGTCAAAAAAATCATCTGTATTTAGGTCACTAAAGGTTTCCTCGATGTACCTCCAGAGCCTCCTACTCGGGTTAGATGGGAGAGCGTATGTGTCTACGCTCCCATATAAGGATACTCGGCCTTGCCAGCTGCAAAGCACAGCACTGGGAACCATGGCAGCACACAATGCAGCAGTATATGGTCGTGGCTTGCATCCGGTGGCATGTAGGATATGTATTCTAGCTGGCAGGGGCACTCTGAGGAGAGAGATATCGGGTTCCATCTATGTGCCCTGTGCAGAATGTTAGCCCCCAATAAGGTTTCTATTAGGACATACCTTGTCCGCTTCAGCGAAGCATAGGATGTTGACTGCCCTGTACCTTCCAGTGGAATGTGCTACTGGAAGGTTACATTGGTTATCTATGCTATGTGTTAACAATAGCTTTATTATTCTTTTTTTTATTAGATTCGACCTTCACAAGGCCAGTGTCTACCCCAGCTGACTGCATGAGAAACATTCGGCGGCGTGCTCGAAGAAACGGGGAGGATATGTTTCAGGAGCTGATGAAAACAACAGAGGCATCCGCAAGGGAGAATCGAGCCTGGAGAGAGGAATCCCAACAGAGGAGGCAGAAACACAGGGACGAACTGATAAGCATCATGAAGGACCAAACAGAACTGCTCAAGAGCATGATTGCTTTGCAGACCAGGCGATTAATGTACGGGCTCCACTCCAGACAGTTCAGCCATGTCTGCCTTCCACGTAGTCCTGGTATACTGCAACATCCAGTCCCTCACAAAGCTACTTTTTAGAGACCCGCAGCTACACCCACCTGTAACACCTCCCACCACCACCCTCTTTCACCTTTTAATAAAAACAGTAACAAAAAATTTGAAGAGTGGCTTTATTTGTACACAGTGAAAATCTGATAATGTGCACTTTATGTATCCTTGAAGTGAACTGTGGGAGGACATCATTGAAATGCTCTGAGTGCCTCCATTATGTGAGCAGCTCCTCGTTGGGCCCCCCAAATACTCCTAGTGGCTGGCTGTTCGTATGCTGCCTCGAGGCGCTGTGCCTCCATAGCTCACCCCGGGGAAAACTTTTATCCCCTATTTTCACAAATGTTATGAAGGACACAGCACGCCACAATTACAGCAGGGATGTTGTCCTCATCCAAGTCCAGCCTCCCATACAAACAACGCCAGCGCCCTTTTAAATGGCTGAAGGCAGACTCTACAGTCATTCTGCAGTGGCTCAATCTGTAATTGAACCGCTCCTTACTGCAATCTAGGTTCCCAGTGTACGGCTTCATGAGCCATGGCATCAGTGGGTATACTGGGTCTCCAAGGATGACTATGGGCATCTCCACATCTCCCACAGTAATTTTTTGATTTGGGAAGAAGGTACCCCCTTGCAGCTTCCGGAACAGACCAGTGTTCCTGAAAATGCGGGCATCATGCACCTTTCCCAACCACCCAGCATTGATGTCCATAAAACACCCCTTGTGATCCACAAGTGCTTGCAGCACCATGGAGAAGTAGCCCTTCCTGTTGATGTACTCGGTCGCGAGATGGTCTGGAGCCAAAATTGGGATATGTGCGCCATCTATTGCTCCCTCGCAGTTAGGGAATCCTATGGCAGCAAAGCCATCCACAATCTCACGAACATTGCCCAATGTCACCGTCCTCCGTAGCAGAACACGATTGATGGTTCGGCACACTTGTGAGAGGGCTAATCCGACAGTGGACCTCCCGACTCCAAACTGGTTTGCAACCGACCGGGGCCAACTCTGAACACAGTTCCAAAAAGGTTGCTTTCCACATTCGAAAGTTCTGTACCCACTGCTCGTCATCCCATACTGCATAACAATGCGATCCCACCACTCAGTGCTCGTCTCTCGCGACCAGAAATGGAGTTGCACCGTGTGCAGATGATCAGTGAAGGAGCTGAGCAATGTGGTGCTGTTGCTCTGCAGAGCATCGATCAGCCCCTGCTCCTCAGCGTCCTCGTCTGATTCGGAGCTCATTGCATACTGAGCAACCAGCCGAGATGTATTTAGAATGCTGAAGGCGACAATGGAGATTAGAGCAGGATCCATGCTGTCGCAATTGTGATTGCTCCCAAGTAGTGCGGCACTGCACTGTTGAAAATAGGCACGAGTTGCTATTGGCAACGAGGAAGACGCAAGGGAAACAGTGCACCACGGGAAACTGAGAGTTTACCCATGGCGCTTTGCGTTCCTTTCCTTCATCCCATGATTCCAAGCGCCGATTGAGGGAAAATTGAACTGTTGGATAGGTTCCCAGAATTCATTGCGCTACACTGCGATATTGCAAAGAATTCTGTTGCGTTGCAAGGAGCAACGTGTGTACGCGCTCTCCCGCAATAAAGGTCACGTGTTTTTTATAGTGTTAATGCCATGTTGCGCTTTAATTTGATCATGTGTACATAGCCTTATATGCTGTTCAGGTTGTTTGCTCTGACCCTTTTACCAGCATATCCTACCTTGTTTGGTCAACACATCTTCATTTATCATTACAAAAAGACATTTTCATTCATCAAGGTGTCATTTGGTGGGTCAGGTGATCCCTATTATCTCACTGGAATTAGGATGATTTATTGTCCTCAATCTGCCCTTTGTAATGATTTGGATATATGTATGTGTTTGTGTCAGTGTATCCCTTGCCAGTTTCTATGAAGTTATAAATTCACAACCTGACTACTACTTACCTGGCTGCATAGCAGATTTGACCATTTTCCAATTTAGGCCTTAAAGCTTGGCTGTTTTGCAAGCCTTCAGGCCTTCTGCTCTCATTTTCTACTACACCATTAGATATACCTTATGCCCTCCAGAAATGCACACAAGCACATGCTTAAATTTAAGCACATGAGTAATCAAAACTACTGGACAGATCACATGATTATATTTACACACACGTCATGTGCTTAAGTAGCTTTCTGAATTGGGGCCATAAGGAGACAAATCCACTACAATTTCCTGAAGTTGACCTAAGCAAAATTTAAGTCGACTTTATTAAACCTACTTTAAAGTTGACTTTACTGGCTAAGTTGACTTTATTAAGTCAACTTAGCCAGTGTACACACGGATTAGCCCTAAGTCGACTTTAAGTCAATTTAAAGGGCCCCCAGGTCTCCCCCACTGACCTCCCTGCCAGGGTGGCTGGCACAGCCCTGCCCACCCCGCTCCTATGCCCTGCCACTGTCCCTGTCCTGCTCAGCCTCCATTGTACCCTGGTACAATGGGGCAAATGCTGAGCCCC
The DNA here is from genome assembly GCA_007922175.1 of Pelusios castaneus. NCBI lineage: Eukaryota > Metazoa > Chordata > Testudines > Pelomedusidae > Pelusios > Pelusios castaneus. The sequence goes on along the minus strand of ML685793.1, from coordinate 24,351,454 downwards.
CTGGCACTTTAAAAGGGGTGCCCCCCCTGCCACCATGGACTAGTCCCAGGTCCATCTAGCCCCTACCAGTCGACTAAGGCACCCAGTGTGGACGCTCTAAGTTGATTTGGCAAGGTCCACTTTAAGTCAACCTAATTTTATAGTGTAGACATGCTAAGTCGACTTAGCAAAGTCGAGTTATTCGGCCAAGTGTAGACATAGCCATAGAGATTAGGCCCTAACTGAGGGATGATATATTGTCATTTAGTCAATTGTTTATTTTGTCCATCTAGTTAACTTTTTTAAAAATTGTAATCAGTCGTCACCATGACTAATAGACACCATTTCAAGTCTACCACACTGAGGGCAAAACACACCTAGAAATCTACTTTCTGATATTACCTTCTGGCTAACCATAGCTCCAAACATTCATTCAGAATAGTGTGAATTTGAATAATTTAATTTTTAAATATACATTTTTACATACTGATGTCTGGGGATTTGTGATGGTTTATTTGTATTCATGATTAGAAACCACTTTAGCTGAATAATTTTGGTAATATGAAGTGTTTCAAAAGAACAGTCTTTTTACGGCCTCAAGCTCTATATTCACACCATTCACATAAATAGTGTATGCATGTCAAAGTAACCCAGAGCACTGAAAGCTAATGCTTTAATATTTCCATCTGTTTAAAAAAAAAAATTAGGATAAATAGGAGCACTCATCATCCAGCAAACTGCTTGCCTTGGGAAATACAGGTAGGGCATTTCCCTTTTGGCTAGCTTTGGCTTACAAGTTATTTGATATGCAGTAATTGGAATGAACTGGATGCTATAATAAATGTCAATCTAAACTTACTTACCATTATACTTGTAGGTTTATTAGCATAGCTAAAAAAAATTCATGACCATATCCTCAACTGATGTAAATCAACAGACTAGAGCTATGCTAATTTATACTAGCTGAAAATTTGATTCTAAATAGTGTTATTAACATTCTGTATTGAGAAAGATTTGAAATACACTTTCAGCTTTTCTGAATGTTTCTTTATTCTAAGCAGTATTTACTAATAGAACTTAGTTAGTGGACATTAAAGTAAATGATTGGGTTATATGACTTGTGAAGTATGCAAATTGGAAGCCTGTATAAATGAGTACATTAACTAGAATCTTGACTGGAATGAAGTAAACTCACATCTATTTATTACTATGTGCATGTCTTCTATCTGAGTGGTTCATTCATCTCTAATTAAGGTTAATATTACATCACATCAGCAAATGCAACTGTATACCATTCTTTCCATGCAACACAGATGTGTCTGGTGACCAAAAAAAAAAAAAAAAAAAGTTTTACTAATGATGTCACTATTAGAGTTTTCATTTTCTATACTCCAGTTACAGTTTGTCACAAATTAAACAAGGTCACACTGACAAGCTGCAGTATTTTTTTTTTCTGAATTAACTGTCTTGTTATGGGTGGGGGGAAACCTCTTTGGACAAAGTAAATAAGATTTTTCTGCAGGAAAACATAAATGAAAGGAAGTCTCCGTACTATTAGCATAAATGGAATTGGCCTACATGAAATGCAAATTAAAGCACTGTATGCATTTTATTTATTAAAGGCAAAAACTGTATTATTAAAGGCTCTGGATGTGGTTCTTAAATATTTGTTTATTTCACTAGCCAATACACTAGAACTGCATTGGAAGGTCTGATTCTGACCTCACTTACACCAATTCCACTTTGAGGTAACCTATTTGAATCAAATCCTGACTTCCAAGAAGGCTGCTCTAACCAGGGGCTGGGGAAGAGGGGACTGGCATAAAGCTAGTTCTAACTTATTTATTTTTTGTACAAATGGCATATTGGGGCTGGATCCTAGCTGTAGGACAACCTCTTCGAGGCTACTGCAGGTAAGCATAAATTACATCAGGGTTTGAATTGGCTCTCAGTGGCCTCTGAAAGCTTATGAGTGACCTATACTCAAACTCTCTTTCAACTACAAGTAAAGTTCTCGTGTAACTGAAGATCTAGCCTCCCTTCTTTAATGGAGTTACTAATGACTTACACCAATGTAAGTTACAGGGGTGTCAGGGATGGCGGGTTATAGAGTAATCTGAGAACACCTGAATATTGTGAGTTTGATTTATCCATTTAAATCCCAATGTTCTAGGTGAGACTGGTACTAAATGACATATTAGAAAGATAAAGTTCAACTGGAAACAAGTTTAAAAAATCCCCACCTGTCTGGAGACTTTAATAGTCAGATGCTTCAGTGGCCTAGGATACTTGAGTCCAAGGCATTAGATATTAGGAGCCTGGACCAGGGCACTTTGCCACTGGAGGCTGGGACTAGCCAACCCTGAATAAAGAATGAGCCACAGCTGGGTTGAATCAGGTACTTCCCTGTAATGGGCAATAGGTGGCTATGAGAGTGAGAGAGTGAGGAAAGATCTCTGCTTGAAGGAATCTGAGACAAAGGCTATGTCTACACTACAAAAAGTTAGGTTGACTTTGTTAAATCGACTTTATTCAGTCGACTTAACAAAGTGCTTCCCCTGAACGGGGACTTAGTAAGTTAGTTCCTGACTGCTCTTAGGTCGACCTAATAAAGTGGACTTAAGGGTCCACTTAGGTCGATCTCAGGAGATGACCTAAGGGTTAGGTCGACCTAACTGGAGGTTCTTATTAAGTCGACCTAACCTTTCATTAAGTTGACTTAAGGAATTTCTTAAGCCGACTTAATGAAAGCCTGGTGTGGACAGAGACTAAGTTAGGTTGACTTAAGCCTCCTTAAGTTGACCTAATTTGCAAGTGTAGACATAGCCAAGGGGACTTACCTCAGGTATGGAGGCCTGGAAGAGACTGCAAAAGCCCCAGGCAAGAAGGCCTGGGAGGAAGAAGAGAAACCTTGTATTGTGTAGACTCAGGAATAGACTTTGGGATTTCTGAGTCTTACTTGCAGTTCATTTTATATTAATAAACCTAGCAGGGGGTTGGACATTCCAAGAGGTGAAACTGAGGCAGGCTGCCTGAAATATGACCCAAGGGCATGAGTTGATCCATGGAAGGCAGCTACTGTAATTACAGATCCTGGTTTGAACCTTTGAAATCTCCTTACACAAGTGTCAGTCTTGTCCTTACCTCCATGGGAACTAAGGTCACAAAACTGAGTGGAACTGATGCAGCGAGGTGCCTATCTGTATTTTGTGTGGGATAAAAAGAATTGCATCGAGAGTTCATGCAACAATTGAAGTCTGTATCACATATGCTTTATTGTGTTGCAACTCATCCTGTATTAGTGGTATGCAGTTTTTATGTTCAGGCTCTGGGTCCAGTAACGTCTATTACAGCCTGGAGTGGGAAGAGTTCTATCTCACCCACGCTCTTCAAAGGACAATTTTTCCAAAATCTAGTAACTCAATTATTGCCCATGGAAGGAAAATTTGGCCCTTATTAGAACTGCAGTTTTCTGGACCCCATTAACCAAAGGAATGACATTACGTGCACTGATCTTTGAAAGTCATAAGCTATTTGTTTATGTTTTGAAGGATTTTCTTCATTACCTCATATCAAACAATTACTGTCCTCAAACTGTTATAAGTCATACAGAAACATTTGTTCTACATTTCCTCATAATACATATTTGCAACAGAGTGTTTTTAACACTGACTTTGATCATGCCTTTCAGCAATCCAATGTGACTTAAATGCTACTAAGTAGTATTAATGTGAATCACTCCAAAGTAGAATTACAGTGCATATCTGTTGATGGTTTTGTTGGGACTCTTTTTTTCTCAGATATTGGAGTACTAATTCATTTTGCTGAAAAAATTGGACTCCGGCAGTAAAATCATTGAGTCACCATTGCAAACTTTAAACTATGAATTTGTTATAAAAGTTCCAGCTTTTGGTGCCAAATAGCACAGCAAACTCCTTCTGTTGGAAAGCCAGATCAAGGCATTGTTGTGTGTCATTAATCCTGGGAGATGAGTTGAATAGAAGAGCAGCTCTATATGAAACATACATGTATGTAACATACACATTCCATATATAGGCTGTAATAGTAAATCATTGTTTCACGTATTACAACTTGCTTCTTTCAGAGGCAAATAGGATTGAACATGCTTATTTTTCCTTCAAGAAAATTGGTGGTGGTGGGGAGTGTATTCAACTGTTTGTCTAGAAAATATTTTTGTATCTGACACTATATATTCAATTTCATGTTACTTCATATCGAGGTTCTGTTTTTCTTCATGAGTCATTCCAACCTTTTCAAGGAAAATGTTTTGAACATGATGACAAGGTGCTATCTATAAGAACAAGAATTGAAACAACTTAGACATTGTCTTCTATAACAATTTTAAAAATAGTTCTTCACACTGATAAGTACAGTTGTGGAGTAACCAGATTCCTCAGTGTGCAGAAAATTCTATTAATTTGTTCACTTGTTTGTGTTTCTCATTCCAAAACAGAACAGAAACAAAAGGATTTCAACTTGCTACAAAATGAAATCTGGTGCAAAATATGGGCTGGGTTGGTGGAACCTTTCTCATGTATGTGAATAAAATCAAAATGTTTGGAGCAGATTATGACTTTTTATTTTTTAAATTATAAAGTAAAATACTAATACAAAGTTGTTTCAAAACGGAAAATTTAAACATTCTATTCCAAAACAGATTGAACCAAACAGAACTTTTTGACCTTATTTAAATGTCGGTTTGTTTGAAATATATTTTTTCTTTTGAAACAAACCTTTGTTGCAATTGTCGCACCTATGTGGTACATGTTACTTTTAATAAATGTTCTATGAAAAAAGTTTCAACCATCTCAAATTGAAACCACCTCTAATTCAATCAATAACTGAAAATGTTTAACCATCTTTAATTATATTATTGTCATATTTTAAAATATAGCTTTGGACCACTCAAAGCACTTTTGAATGGGAATGGATAGTATGCACACATTCTTGGTAGAGTTAAAAAATATATATAGGTCAAATGAAGAATACAAATACCTCTTGAAGGCATTTCCCCTTCAAAATGGCTTTCTGGATTAACAGATTTAAGATAACCATCTGATTTCTTGCTGTATCTTTTTTTCTGACTCATAATAAGTCACTTCTAGTCATAGAACAATATTTACTGTTCTCCTGGCTAAGTTCAGAATTGGAGGAAATAGAAATATAAGAATTGGTGCCATTACCATACTGAACACACTATTACAAATACTCTATACTGACCTTGAACAGGCATCTGTCAGAATAGTCATCCTGTGAGAGGGTTCTTAATGGCAATGAAAATTGATTAATGCTACTCTCTCTGATTTCTTAGACCACTGCTCAAAAGCAACTACATCTTGCACTTTTAGGCTCTGCAGATATGTCAACAGTTGCAGACATTCAACGATATGGAAGGCATGTCCACACTGGGCTTTCATTAAGTCGACTTAAGAAATTCCTTAAGTCAACTTAATGAAAGCTTAAGTCAACTTAATAACTACCCCTCCTTAGAATGATAGAATCATAGGATCTTAGGGCTGGAAGGGACCTCATGAGATCACCTAATCCAACCCCCTGTTAAAAGCAGGACCACTCCTTCTAAACCATCCCAGCCAGGGTTTTGTCTAACAAGACCTTAAATATCTCCACAGAGGGAGATTCCACCACTTCCTTATGCAACCCATTCCAATGCTTCACCACTGTCCTAGTGAGAAAGTTTTTCCTAATATCCAACCTCGACCTCCCCAGCTGCAGCTTGAAACCATTGCTCCTTGTTCTGTCCTCTGTTACCATCGAGAACAGCCTAGCTCCCTCATCTTTGGAGCACCCCTTCAAGGAGTTGAAGGTTGGTATCAAATCCCCCCCTCAGTCTTCTCTTCTGCAGACTAAATAAGCCTAGTACTTTCAGTCTCTCCTCGTAAGTCATATGCCCCAGCCCCCTAATAATTTTTGTTGCACTCCACTGGACTCTTTCTAATTTGTCCACATCCTTTCTGTAGTGGGGAGCCCAAAACTGGACACAATATTCCAGATGCAGCCTCACCAGTTCCGAATAGAGGGGAATAATCACTTCCCTCGATCTGCTGGCAACACTCCTGCTGATGCAGCCCAATATGCCATTGGCCGTTTTGGCAACAATAGCACACTGTTGACTCATATCCAGCTTCCCATCCACCATAACACCCAGGTCCTTTTCTACAATGCTGCTACTTAGCCGATCGGTCACAGCCTGTAGCAGTGCATGAGATTTTTCCATCCTAAGTGCAGGACTTTGCACTTGTCCTTGTTGATCCTCATGAGATTTCCTTTGGCCCAGTGTTCCAATTTATCTAAGTCTCCCTGAATCCTGTCCAGGCCTTCCAGCGTGTCTACCATTCCCCCCAGCTTGGTGTCATCCACGAACTTACTGACATGCAATTGATCCCATCATCCAGATCATTAATGAAGATGTTGAACAGAACCGGCCCCAGGACCGACCCTTGGGGCACTCCACTTGTTACTGGTTGCCAACTAGACATTGAGCCATTGATTTCTACCTGTTGAGCCTGTTGATCTAGCCAGTTTTCTATCCACCTTATGGTCCACTCAGCCAACCCATACTTTCTGAACTTGCTGATGAGAATGCTGTGGGAAACCGTATCAAAAGCCTTGCTAAAGTTGAAGTATATCACATCAATGGCTCTTCCCACATCCACAAATCCAGTCATTTCACCATAGAAGGCAATGAGATTGGTCAGGCATGATTTGCCCTTGGTGAATCCAGGCTGACTGCTCCTGATCCCTCTATTTTCCTCCAAGTGTTTCAGGATGGATTCTTTGAGGACCTGCTCCATGATTTTTCCAGGGATTGAGGTGAGGCTGACCGGTCTGTAGTTCCCTGGATCCTCCTTTTTCCCTTTCTTAAAGATAGGTACTATATTTGCCTTTTTCCAATCCTCCGGGACCTTACCCGTTTGCCACGAGTTTTCAAAGATAATGGCCAGAAGCTCTGCAATCACATTGGACAACTCCCTCAGCACCCTTGGATGCATTTCTTCTGGCCCTATAGACTTGTGCACATCCAACTTCTTTAAGTAGTCCCTAAGCTGATCTTCCATCACCGAGGGCCGCTCTTCTTCTCTCCATTCTGCGTTACCCAGTGTAGTAACTTGGGAGCTGGCCCTCCCTGTGAAGACTGAAGTAAAAAAAAAACATTGAGTACTTCAGCCTTTTCCCCATCATCCACCACGAGGATACCTACCCCACTCAGTAAGGCACCTACATCATCCCTGATCCTCCTCTTGTTACTGACATACTTGTAGAACCCCTTCCTGTTATCCTTCACATCCCTTGCTAGCTGCAACTCCATTTGTCCTTTGGCCTTTCTGATTTTATCTCTGCAGTCCTGAGCAATATCTTTATACATCTCCCTAGTCATCTGGCCAAGCTTCTACTTCTTGTAAACTTCCCTTTTATGTTTTAGTCCACCACAGAGTTTTCTGCTAAGCCACACTGGGCGCCTTCCACATTTACTGTTCTTTCTGCACATCGGAACGGTATCTTCCTATGACCTTAGCAGGGTTTCTTTAAAATACAGCCAGCTCTCTTGCACGCCTTTTCCTTTCAGATCAGCGTTCCAAGGGATCCTGCCCATCAGTTCCCTAAGGGAGCCAAAATCTACTTTTCTTAAGTCCAGGGTCTGTGTTCTGCTTCTTTCCTTTCTTCCATTGATGAGGATCCTGAACTCTCCCATCTCATGGTCACTGCTGCTCAGGTTGACTTAAGTCAACTTAAGGTTGGTATGGACGGAGAGTTGACTTAATGCCAGTGTGGTTGCCTATGTCCAATGTTAAGTCAACTTAACAAAGTCAACTTAACTTTTTCTAGTGTAGATGTACCCCAAGACAAGGAAGCAAACATCAGGCTATGCCCCAGGTGCTGTTTCTCTACCATTCCTAAGTGTAAAGCTAAACTTATTGAGGTCAAAAGGTACATGAAGACTCTGCCTATTTATTTACATCTTAATGCAAGTATCTTATAACATGCTGCTGCAACTGTTTTGGATAATCTTCTTCACATTCTTTCCCCCCCAAAAAAGGGAGACTAAAAAAAAAGGGTATTAATTGATTGCCTATGTTGGGCAATATTTTTTGAGCAAGGATCTAACATTCAGTTCCTTGAAACAACTTGGCACTATGTCTTCCCTCAGGCAGGTATTGATGACCCCATATGTTAACTTTCACTATTGAGGAGGGACATGGATCTGAAGCCTATGAATCCTCAGAAATGCTATGAAATATTCTGTCTGGAACTGAAAGAGAAAAGACTGCATTTATGCCTTCAAGAAAATATGATACTACCATGGAGGTAGATGTGTCCCTCTGAATAAAAGCAATATTACTTGAAAGATAGTTTGCAAATCTTCACAACAAGAAAAACTCAACTAATACCCAATGCACCACTCTCAAAAACAAACAGAACAAACCAAAAACAAACAAAACAGCCACTCCAGCAAAAACAACAACAAAACAAACAAATATTGAATTTACTGGGTTATTTCTCAGCCAAAAGAGTTCCACCAGTACAGTCTTCCCTTTATAAATAGTTCTTGAGTGTTCCATAGTGTTCCGCCACCAGTCCCCGATTGAGACCTGTCTAGTTCACTTAATTAAATCCTCTTTAGAAAGTGAAGTAGACAGTCCTAAAGGGTCATGTTGCTAAGAAGCCACTTACTATTGCTGCACACAGGAGTGAGGGATTAATTGAAAAGAAATGTAGTTCTCTTAAAAATAAAAAAAAGTAGTAACACTGACTCATGGGTCTGGGTGACCTAAACAAGATGTCATATCCTCCGTTATGCAATACTTCTAAAGAACAGGTGTGGGGTGTGCAATTAAAAAGAGATTGAAAGAGGGATAAATCAGAGTCCTGAACTGAATATTGTTCTGGTAGTAAATCTAAGCAAAGAATTTGCAGATAGTAACTTATTGAATTATTTTATTTTTCATCATATAAATTGTTCATGAAGCTTTGCTGGAAGTATTCAGATCTTGAATGTTGGAAGTTTCAGCTTTGTTGGATAATTTTGATTGGTTGAATAAGTCACATGCTATTGTTTCAATTCCATGACTGGATGAATAAAAGCCTAGAATCTCTCAGGAAGAGAGGTAGCAATTTAGAGAAAGGCAACAGATAGACAAGATAAAACAACTTTAGAGTAGGTTGTCCCTTTCTTTTTCAGATCCAAACAAGTGTTTTGTTCTTGGAGGAAAATTGAGCTGCTGTTAGATGCATATGTGTGATGTACTTTACTTTTAATTGTATGTTGTTAGAGTCATGCAGCCTAAGTGCAGGTTCATTATATTGTTGTTGCAAAGATGTGGTCAGACACTGGTATGGCTTCTTTAATTGACTTTGTGCCAGGGATTCTGGAGATGAGATGTAGGAAAAAAAATCAGTTGGCTTGTTAAGGAGCATCCTTCTTCACTGAAGTACTTCAGAATGCTCAAACATGTAAGCCTACCATTCAGTTACCACAAGCATTTTTATGAGTTAAAAGACATTGGCATATTAAACATACTCAATTTTCTATAAAACACATTTTCTGAACTTTTTCCAGGCTTTCTTTTCTGATATCTACCTTCCATTAATTATTTCCATTTAATATTTTTGTAATTTCTTATTCCTTGCTTTTGTTTGAGATCATAAACACCAAGATTGGGGCACTCAGGCTGCAGTTCCCTACGCTTAAGGAAGAGCTGCCAGTGAGATGTTCTCCATGAAGGACCTTTAACTTGAAAATTCACTCAATTTTTAAATCCCTATGAAAACTCAAGGGGAAAAAAATGATATTCATATCACTCTCTTGCTTTTCAAGTACAGAGGCTTAAAAATACTCTCTTCAAGTTGCAAAATGTTAAAAAAGAAAAAAAAGCACAATTGTTCTTTATTTCTAAAGATTATTTTTTTCTTTTGCTTCTATTGGCTATATTGTCAAGGAATGAACAAATCTTGTTTTGCTACCCTACGTTTAAGAAATTTGAGGATATGCAAAACTAAAATGCATGGGTTTTGGTTTTTGGTTTTTTTCCCAATTATTATTATTATTATTGGGGAAAAAAAACCAAAAAACAAAACCCGTGGTTTTTAGTTTTGCATCTCCTCAAATTTCTTAAGCTTAGGGTAGCAAAACAAGATTTGTTCATTCCTTGACAATATAGCAGATAGAAGCAAAAGAAAAAATAAACTTTAGAAATAAAGAACAATTGTGCTTTTTTCCCTTAATAATAATTAATAAAAATTATAACTAATAAATAATTATAACTAATAATAATTATTATTATTATTCATACAAATGTCACTATTTGATGTGAATGTCAGATTTCCAGAAAAAAAAAAAAAAAAGCTCAAATTTCAAATAACAATGTGCCTACAACAGTTGTATTGCCAATGAAATGCTGAACAAAACATTTAAAGGCAATCATTTATTTCTCATCAGAGAGACTAACACCAAGAGGACACAAGATTTTTTTAAACTTATTCTTTTAAAAGGTAGTTACCGAGGAAGTCCTATAGCAGAGTAAGAACTCATTCTTACAAGACATGTTGCCCAGTGGAAATGTAGAGTATTTAAGCAAAGTAAAATGAATAATCTTATCAATTCTGAATTGTCTTCTTGCCCAGAATAGAAATTATTGGAGAGCAGATTCCTGAATTATTTGTCCTTATAGCAATGAAACTAAGGATTATGGGAAATGTGGAGTGGGGATGGGTGAGGCATTCTTGTCTGCATTCACTTTGGGAATAATCTGCTATTTTTTCCATATGGGATCAGATTCTGAGAGCCTAACTCAACATTCTCTCAGCCTTCTCATTTGAATCTAGCTATTTTCTTAAGTAAGGACTAAATCTGGGCTTCAAGATTTGACCTTGGATTTAATCCTATTTTAGAGTGCAAAGGGAACTAATGACCAAGTTGACTGGTTATCTAAATGAAAATTACAGGCCTTGGAGCCAGGCAAGGTAAAAATAGTCATGAGCCACATTGTATATTACTTGGAGATTGGGGATACACATGAGATTTTTTTTTTCTGACCAGCTTGGCTATATCTATAGGTAATTTGTCAAATATGGCAATATACCAATATATGTACTACAACAGTTAGAGACAAATCTGATTTATATCAGCTGAGGATCTGGCCTATACTGTATACAGTGTTTCTCATGTTAAAATAATAGCGTTTGTAAACAGGTGCCATACAGTGATGTCTGATACTGCAATTATTTTTTATAGCAACCTCTATATAATTACCATACTCACTGCAACTGAGATTTTATAGTAGAAAATTCCCAGCTCACAGTGTAAAAGTGCCTGGTAGTGGGTTATTTTATTTGATCATTATTGTTTGTTTTTGGAATAATGTTTTCAACAACATAATGTGTTTCCCTGTAAGCTGAGATCTGCAAAGTAGATGGAATACTACACAGACACAAAATGTTTAAAAAACACTAAGTTTTACAAAGTCAAATATTCAGACATAAGCCAAGCCATCCTTTTGGTGTGAGGATAAATTCATTGATGTTACTGAAACATTCAGAGAATAGTGATGCGTATCGTTGTAAAGCCCCCGAGGAAAGCAATAATTCCATCTTCAATGCAGGGTTTGAATACTATGCAGTAAGTAAGGGCACACATTTAATAATGATGATTAAACAATATTGGTAGCCCCTCCCTGGTCTGGAGTTCTGCAAGCATGAGGTTTTCTGCCTCCCTGATTGCTGCTGTCCCCAGGGTTACCACTCACTGATCACATCCTAAATGCCTCAGTAGTTCAAGGTCTCCCTTGGTGTGGGCAGCAAGAGTTGATTAGAGACTGCTCAGGCTATGCTGCTCCTCTTTCAGTTCCAAAATCAAACAGACCAAAACAAATCCTTTTGTCTCTAGAGCAGCTTCTCCCCTTCCTCTAAGAGACTGAACAGTTTTGGCTTCTTTTTGACTCAGCAGATTGCCTATATACATTTCTCCATCCAAAGCTCCTCTTTGGCTTTTGTAGGTGTTTCTGATCTATTCTGTCTTTGCTCTAGATCCTACCATGCCGGGAAATAGTGGCTGGTGTCTCTGGATTCATTGTTGCTGCATTCCAGAAGATAAAGCTCCCATGCTCAGTTTAGCATTCCCAGGGTTAGTAAACTCCAAAGGTGGTTGCAATAGTATAGGTTTTATTCTGTGGGTACCTCTCATCCTGCGCAATGAATGAGGCAGGAGTCCTGTGGGGGGAAAATGTGATCATGAAATTTAAAAACTGTATCATACATAAACTCATACATCTCTCTGATGTACAGGATTGTACAGGATTAGGGTTTAATCCCCTTTTTGGAGGAATCCAAGATAAAAAAATGCACAAGTTCTTGAAAGTATCAGCTCCCTCATAGATGGAGGAGGATAAAGAAAAGGTAGGCCAAATTTCCATCCCATTGGAAAGGGTATCATTCCCCCTGTTAAAACAAGACTCCTGCAAGTGTATTTGGCATTCTCCTGGTAAGCACATAGGCATTGGAGCTACTCAATAAAACAGGTGTAAGAATATTTTTAACAAGGGTAAAATAATTTATTTCACCCTAATCTCATAGGCTATGTCTACACTTGGTAATTTAAGTCGACTTTAACTAAGTCGACTTTAAGTCGACTTAGTTAAGTTGACTTAGTAAGTCCACACTTAAAAATAAAGTCGACTTAAAGGGGAACTTAAAAAGTCAACCAAGAGCGTCCACACTGGATGCCTAGGTCGACTTCTGGGGGCTTAGGAGGACCTAGGGGAGGTCGACGGGGTCTGGGGGGGCACCCCTTGCCCAATGCCAGGGGGCTCAGCCTTTGCCCCATTGTACCTAGGTACAATGAGGCAAAGGGGGACAGGGACCCTGGCAGGGCATAGGGGCAGGGAGGGCATTGGTGTAGCCCTGGGCAATGTTCCCTCTAAGGTTTGGCGGCTTGCGTGCAAAATTTTCAAGCCGTGTGCAAAACTTTTTCTAATAAAATTTTTGTGCAAACTCACACGACAAATTATAGGCATTAATTGAAGTTAAAGTAATTGTAAATAGAATTAATTAATTGTGTTTAATTGAATTTGAATGAATTTTGAATTGAAATTTAATTTTTAGAAAGGTTTTTATTTAAAATTAATTTTTTAAAAGTTTTTTTTTAAAAAGGAAGGAAAAAAAAGAAGGGAGGAAGGAAGGAAGAGAGAAAAAGAGAGAAGAAAGGAAGAGAGAGAGAAAAAGGAAGGAAGATAAAAAAAGAGAAGGAAAGAAGAGGAAAGAAGGAAGAGGAAGGAAAGAAGAGAAAGAAAGAAAAAAGAAGGAAAGAAAAAGGAAGACAAAGAAGGAAAAAAGAGAAAGGAAGAGAAAGAGGAAGAAAGAAAAAAGGAAGGCAAAGAAGAGAAAAAAGGAAAGCAAAGGAGAGAAAGAAGGAAAGAAAAAGGGAGAAAGAAAAAAGAGAGAAGGAAGGGAGAGAAAGAAGGAAGGAAGAGAAAGGGAGAGAAAGAAGGAAGGAAGAGAAAGAAGGAAGAAAAAGAAGAAAAGAAGAAAGGGGAAGGAAAGAAGAGAAGGAAGAGAAAGGAAGGAAGCAAAGAAAGAGAAAGAAGGAAAGAAAAAGAAAAAAGAAGGAAGAGAAGAAAAAGGAAGGAAAGAAAAAGGAAGACAAAGAAGGAAAAAAGAGAAAGGATAAGAAAGAGGAAGAAAGAAAAAAGAAGGAAGGCAAAGAAGAGAAAGAAGGAAAGAAAAAGGAAAGCAAAGGAGAAAAAGAAAGAAAGAAAGAAAGAAAGAAAGAAAGAAAGAAAGAAAGAAAGAAGAAAAAGGAAGGAAGGAAGGAAGCAAAGAAAGAGAAAGAAGGAAAGAAGAGGAAACAGGAAGAGAAAGGAAGGAGGAAGGAAGAGGAAAGAAAGAAAGAAAGAAAAAAGAAGGAAGAGAAGAAAAAGGAAGGAAAGAAGAGAAAGAAAAAAAGGGAAAAAAAGGAAGACAAATAAGGAAAAGAGAAAGAAAGAAAGCAAGCCAAGGCCGCCGGCGGGTTAGGACCCTACCACGGCCCTGGGAAGCCGACGGTGGGGGGGAGCATACCCCAGCCCCGGAGGCTGATCCCGGCCCCGTGCTGGGAGGCCGGGGCCGTCAATTAGCCCGGCCCCGGGAAGGAGGCGGTCGGCGGGTGGGAGCCCGGAAGCCCGCCACTGCCGCAGCCACCCCGCTGCCCCGGCCGCGTGGGGCAGGCAGGCAGGCAGGCCCGCGCTCCTGACCCGAGCCTGAGCCTGCCTGTCCCAGCCTGGGGGCGGGGAGGGCCGGCCCAGAGGCTGGGCACAGGCTGGGTGTGCTGCAGCAAAGCCACGGCCCCGGGGGTTGGAGGGAGCAGCGGGGGCTGCTGGGCTGCGCGGGGATCCCTCACTGCTGCACGGGGGGTGCGATGGCCGCTGCGCGGCCGCGCGCCCGCGCAGCTTAGAGGGAACACTGGCCCTGGGGTAGCCCTAAGTCAATTTAGGGCTACCCCACGTCTACACTGGCTTAAGTCAACTCTAGGGAGTCGATTTCAGCCTTAGGTCTACTAAGAAGGTGGTTTTATAAAGTCGACTTTATTTTCCTTAAGTCGACTTAAGTAGCTTGCTTAAGTCGACTTAAGGAAACTGTAGTGTAGACACAGCGTAAATTAAGTCGAGTTAAGCAAGCTTAAGTCGACTTAATTTACCAGTGTAGACACAGCCATATTTACTAACAGCTGACCCATTTTGTTTGAAATTTAATAATGAAATCAAGTAAAAATTAGAATGAGGCACACATCTCCCACAGAAAATCTCAACCCTGAAAGTTAGTCTGGCAATGTTATAAGCAACCGAAAATAACATTTCACAATAAGATGTGCCAGGCAACTTTACTATAGACCTCACTAACTGTGCTGCTAATAACATTACATATATGTTACAATGTGTGGGGTTTCATGAACTATTCAGTAGCTTCTGGAGCTGCTGACAGAGATTTTCCGCCACAACAATTTGAGAAAGTGGGACCAAATAAAGTATTATTTCCTTGGAAGCCAGTAGTTGATCCCTTCCTTCCACATTCTCCTAGGGTCTAGTAGCTGTGCTGGATGAGGCCTGATGATGGTCCTACACTTCATTTCCCTTATTTGCCAGTACTTGTATGTCAAAAGTGGTCCACATCTAGGTTCCCCAAGAATAGACAATTTTGTCACAGAATCTATTGTAATCTGCCACATATCATTTTAATATACTAGAATAGTCAAATTTAATTAAAATGATAAATTGAGAACAATGTTTTACCTTATTTTCAAAACATTGTTTCAATGTCAGAATAAAATAAGTTGAAAAATATGTTTAGACTTTTTTCTGTTGAAAAGTTCATCAAAATTGATACATTCTCATGTGATGCATTTTATTGTAACTGTTCTACTACATTTTTTCAACCTGCTCTACACCATGATATGTATATTACTATTAAAATAAAACAGATAGGGCTTTTTAATTGGGTATAGTTTGTTACATGCTTAGGTCCTCACTGAATCAAGGGCCAACACTAGAATAGGGTTTTATATAAATATACATAATTAAACCAGGTATGAATTTATGACCAACCAGGCTTGAAATTATGCCAACAATTGCAAAAGGAATCAATGGTTATCTCTTTACAGAAATACCAAAGGAAATTATATCCTTTCTAAAATCATAAAATAAGTTGAATTTTATCCTTGGAGTCTGCCTAAAGACATAGAGATACTGTGGGAGTAGCATCTCTGGAAGCTCAAACCCAAAGCCAAATGTTCTGTGTACACTCTGGATGAGGCAGGTGAAGTTTTCAGAAAAGCACTCTCCACTGTAGCTTGAGACTTAATTCCTAATCCAAGGAAAGATGATACTGACTAGAACGTAATCCCTTCAGGAAAATTTCTATAATGTAAATCCTGTGAGTTTCCTTGGAAACTTGCATGTGACCAACATAACATTTTGTGGCACATTGCCATTAAAATTTAGCATCAGTCCACACAGCTAATATATTTTAGCATTCTCCAAAATGTCTGCAGAGCCCCCTCCTCCCTCCAGCAGCTTGTTCACAAGGTACTATGAAAGCAGCTGTTAAAAAGGATATGGAGGTTAAGAAAAAGACCTAGTTATGTAAAAATTCAATAGAATTTTAATAGATAATCACTAAATAGTTGATTGATTGATTAAAGTAGGCTTTTCATGCCTATTAATTAGATCTACAGAGATATTGTGTATTGATTAGTTAGTAGAGCGATAATGGGGTAAGCTTTTTATTTGCTTGTTTTCTTTCTTCTTGATCTCTTATTTCAAGGTTGTCAGTCTTTGCAGTGTAATTTTCTTTTCTTTCCTTCTGTTAATACTTTAAAGTGCATAACTTCTACTCCCAAGTAGCAGGAAAGTCACAAAACAAATCTCTGTCTATCCAGTCACATATTATGTAAATAAATAAGGAACAAACTTTTGTACGCCCTACCATCAATAGTTTCAAAGAAAAGGGACCGAGCAGTGTTTTAAATCCAAACATCTGTATGCAGGTGTATGAATGGTGTTATGATACATTAGAAAAAGTAAAATAATTATGAACACAATGCAGGGATGGCCTGCATGACAACTGTTATTTAGTTCACTTCCTTAGAGGAAAAAAAAGGTGAAATTACCCAGAATGCCTTCTTTTCTCAAATTGATTAAAATGCAGAAGTTATACAGACAGTACAAAAGATGACAATTAAGACATTTCAAGAAAGTCATTAAGTTTGCCCCATTAAAAAGGGACATATTTATGTATAGTAAATGTGTAAAAATACTTTTAAAAACAAATAAAATAAAATTTGCCAATTCTTGTGGAAGTGACAATTTAAAACTAAAGGTTTAGAAAACTTGACCTATGAGGCAAGGTTAAAAAATTGGGCCTGTTTAGTCTTGAGAAAAAAATGTCTGAGTAGGTCTGATAATAATCAAATACGTTAAGGGCTTTTATAAAGAAGACAGAAATCAATTGTTCTCCATGTCCACTGAAGATAGGACAGGAAGTAATGGACTTAATTTGCAGCAGAGAAGATTTAGACTAAATATTAGGAAAATCTTTATAACTAAATGGGTAGCTAAACTCTGGAGTAGGCTTCCAAGGGAGGTCATTGGAAAGTTCTGAGGGAATGAGGGTATGTGTGTGTGTATTTGGTGACTTTTTGAGATCCCTTCCAACCCTTCATTTCCATGATTCAGATGGGGACATGGAAACGTCTGCACATTTCAGCTAATAGCACAAGCATTTTTCACCCCTTCCTATCTCTTAACATTTCAGTAAAACTGACTGAAGAAGCTGAAGCTCAGCTGCACCACTGATAATGATCCCTTTAAATATAGCTACGGAAGAGTGTGAGCTGAGCACAAAATATAGCTTTGAAATGTTTTTCACTATTATATTAGCCAGTGGGTATGACAGGAAAAACATGACAGAAAAGCCTAAATACAGAACTTCTAAGTTGCCTCACTCATTTTAATTGAACTCGGCCAAGATTTCTGCTCTCAGAGAACTTGAAAAGCCTTTCTTCTATTTTTAACAGTAATCCTAGGCTTCTATATTCCCTTCCCATCAAAGTAGATCACTTACTTGTCCACTCTTCAGCATTTGAACAGTAAGGAAGTGAAGGGGCTAAGTAGGAAGGTCTGCCAATGGCATGTGGGTGAGGGATCTCCTGGAATTTCTAGACTAAATCTCAGAAATACCAGGTCACATATGCAGAGATGAGGACTCTTCAGGCACTTCTCAGTTTCCAGATCCCATCACAGGTAGTTGCCTCACTGAGGTGCTCTTGGCTTTCCACTGCTTACTGCATGCTATGCATCTAGCCACGGTATCAAAGAACTAAAGGTCCTTGATTGCTGTTAGGTACATTTCCAAAATGCAGCTGCTCTATTTTTGTAGGATATAAAAGGATCACTGTTCCCATAGTATCGAGCATCTGGCTCAATACGACAGTGGCTGACATTTACACCAGCTATGGATCTGGCCATTAGTTTCAATTCTTTTCACTTTCTGCTTTAGGAAAAAGATTTTTTGTTCGGGTCTTTGCTATGATTTAATGATCAGGTTCTTTAACAGATAAATAAAGTGAGTGGATGATGTGATAAAAATTGACTACTTCACAACTCTGAAAGGAAAGAAGACTGTGAACAAAAATAGAAAAAAATGTTGGGCATGCTCACAAATATGTATTAAGACAATCTTTACAAGTAAGATGTATAAAAGCATATATTGCAGGGAAAAATCCTGCTCTGAGAAAGGGAATGAGATAAATGACCAAATAGGACTTTCCAATCTCTCTAAATTATATGTAAAATGAAACTAATATTAATTATTTTCAGGGAGTAATTTCAAAATAACTAGTTTTTAAATGATATATCCAGTATCTTAATGTTAAAAGATCAAACAGCTTTAAAGTGGTGCTTCAAAAGTCCCTGATTCAGCACATTCTAGGTGGATAACAAGGAAAATAATGTTCATTAAACTGTTTGATTTAGATTATCTTAAATACATTGTTGTATGAAGACAGAAAAATCCTGTTTGTCATTTTTTTTTGCATAATATCAGTGGCTACATAAAACAACCTAGACATATGAAAATAAGAGTTATGAAAATCATGTTATCTGGTTTGTTGTTTTATTCCAACTTCAAAAGTACATTGGGGAAAGGTTTTAGCTTGTTGTTTTATTTAAATTCATTCATTTGTTTAATTTCCTGTGAGTATGTGAAAGAGAGAAATTAAAGCATATGAAATGTATACAGTTTACTACACACAGAGCATGTACTTCATGAGAAGGGACAGCACACGCTTCCCTCATATTGGTATGCTACAATCCTGATAAAAAGGGGTTCAGTCTACAGCTCTTTAATCCTTGGCCTTACTGCTGTATTTATGGGAATTTTAAAAATCCAAATCAATTCAACCATTTCTAATCACGTGTGAAGCTTAATGAGACACAGAATGATGACATCATAGTCTCCTGGTCTGCTCTAGAAACCATATGATTAGGATTCTAATTAGGCTATAACCATTTCACTGGCCCAGGCTCTCGTAAAATAGTCATTGCAGGATTCACTTAATACTATATTCTTTATCACTTCTTAAAATCAACCTAAAAGGGAAAACTCTAAAATAAAAGAAAATAGCAACATTCTTTCTATGTTTTAGAAAGAGACATCTTCTTAGAAGCCCATCACTTGACTTATTATAGGGAAGGAGGGCTAGATATTATCTAATAAATATCTTTATATCTCATTTCTAAGATTCTGTTAGTCTGAGGTTATCTCACTCTCATTATCTCTATCAGAATGAAAAGGCTGCAATCTTAAGAAGTTTGCTATAAAATTGTAAGGGGACTTAATTACATAAAATGGATTATAATAGAAAATTTGCTATGTAATCACACTGTTCATTTTCTGTAAAAATGCTAAAAAGGAAACAAGGGCAGATTTTGTAAATATTGAATGGCACTGATATTTTTCTTCAAAGCTGTATATATAGGGTTTCTATAAATTACTCCATCTAACTTTTGCCAGAAGTGTAGCACAGAATGTCAGAAAGAAGGAAGTAGACAGGTCATCAATATAAAATACTTATATGAGATCTTATACAGAATGTTTAATTAGCTTATTACAAACATAAGACAAAATCATTACAATAATTCATTGTTATTACAATTGTTACAATGCCTTTCTACAGAATAACTCCTCTGCATCTTACACTTGAACCCCACTGCACCATATCCAAACTACTTCAGATATGATCAGGTTGTACATACACAGGAGTAAAGAGCTTCCTACAACTGAGGCTAGAGAGGTGTGAAAGAGAATAATGTGAAATTCAATTAAAGAAAGAATAAAGATTTTATATATTCATTTGCTTGTTTAAAACAAGTATTGCTGGACAGTGAACTGTCTTATGTGTCCACAATGAGGAGAAAGGGGGCCTAAGGCACTCCCTAATACAAAGACTACCTGCATTATGGTTAGCAGCACAGCAAGGACAGCAGCCTGCACAGAGATCCTTTTCCCATTCTGTACATGAACTGTGAAATGGGCAGAGCTTAGGTATGTGCAGCAGATTGAGCATTCATAGGTAGTAGTCTGTCTATCTATATGGCCATACAGATTACTTTACCCAAAGCATGGGGGGAATCTGGAACCAGGTCATAATCATAGGTCTGTTACTGGATCAGTATAGATACAGACAGGCTCCTTATTCAGGGCTTATGGCAAAATCCCAATTGATCTTTTAGTCTGAAATATAAATTCACGTCTCTTTGAAAGCACACATAATTAAGGAAGACAATGTGAAATGTGAAACGTCACCATGATTCCACATCTGTTAATTTCCAGAAGGGATAGCCATGTTAGTCTGTTTCAGCAAAACAAACTTGGAGCGACAAAGTGGTTTCTAGCCCATGAAAGCTTATTCTCAAATAAATCCGTCTTTAAGGTGCCACAGGACTCCTCTTTTGTTTTACATCTGTCATTCTTTCCTGAACATTTTTGTATTTACATGTTGATGCCATCAGAGATAACATGCTTTTCGAACAGGGGAAAGAAAAAAAAATTCTTGGCGATGTTTTGCAAATTGTGATTCTTAAGAGATATCTTCTATAATCATATCTGAGTATTCTCTTATGTTCTGCCAGAAATATATTAAATTATACTCACTGCCCTAAGTTAGTCCTTAAGGTTTGCTGTGTTTGCCAGGGTCCCATTCCTAGAAATCCTTTACTTTCCTCATTTTTTTATGCAACTATCTTGATTATCTTTGTTGTTACTTTGTACAGTGACTTTTTATTAGTAGAATTGAACACCAGAGTTTCATTATTTTTATTACAATTCACCAATAGATAGAGAAAATGAATGGAATGGTTCCTCCACTTTGGAGGTTACAGGGATATGATCTAGTTACTTCTTGTCTGGAAGCTGTGTGGGAGGTCAATTCTGTTTTTGCTTGGCATGGAAATTCTGGTATCAGACACCTTGCTGCAGCCAAATACTGTAAAAGCCAGATTTTCAATGGATTTGAACACTGAATTTGCAGTTCCCCATTGACATATCAAATTAGATCTGAAGTTATTTTCTTCTGTACCGGTATCGTTTTAACAGTGCTTTATGCCAGGACCATTGATGCCAAGTTTTATCCTACTGTGAATTTTTATAGACAAATCCTCAACAGCATATTGTATAATAGACAGACTAATTGGTCCTTAGCTACAGTTTGTGTGTATAGGATTATAAAAACACGTTATTTTAGAATGTAAAACCATTAGCTTTTCTGTAATTTCCAATAATTCATAATTGCATTCAGTTCAGTTCTTCTATTAACAAATGTATATTTCATGAGGATAAATATACATTTTCTTATTTATTATGAAGTGAGGAATGGATTGGGATGGTCAAAAACCAAAGCCCATATTTTTCATTAACAGTGGTCTACAGAATAGCATGCAAACTTTGGTGGTGGGGCAAAGATTAGAAATTGATGAATTTTACAAAAATATCATCACAAATATATATTACATTTATTTTTAAAAAAACAAAAATTTTCTAAAATAGTATCTGGTGATCTTTTTTATTTACTTTCTGTGAACTTTCTTATTAGTTAAATTGTATTCATTTTCAGCTTGAACCAAACTGCAATGAAGACAGTGGGAACCTTTCCAATGAACTTCAATGGGCTTTGAATCAAGTTCCAAATTGTTATTTTTTTTAATTGGTAAAAAAAGTGTCAGGAATATTTGTGTATGCAATATATATATACATTCCAGAAGTGCATTGCCTTCCTGAAAGCTTTGAGAGTCCTCCAGTCACATAATTGAAACACTGTAAGCCAAATCAAAGGGCATGAATAGCTAGTTCTGAAGTGAAAATGCTTAAGTCAGTAGTAGTCCAAGAGTAGTCAATAGGCTAAAATGTTTACACAAACTATTTATTGAATAGTTTCAAATTATGAACAAATCTATAAAGCTCAAGGACTGTTTGTGAAAAATTCATGGAAAATAAAAGATTATTTGTCAAATATTTTGCTTCAAAACAATTTGTTCATTAGTTAAAAATTCACTGAAAAGGTAAAACAAAAAACAAATTCCATGTGATTAGCATTATATTTTGGTATGAGATAGATAGAGAGATAGGGTGGTAACCTTTTAGCATTTCACAATCAATTTTTAGATTCATTCAATAGAAATCAATTAAATAATGTATATAAAATTGCTGCTAATTTCTCTCAATTTAATGAGGCAGGCTAATCTATAATATGAAGTTCCAGTAAACCCATTGTAACTACCCTTGTTTACAGTAATCAGTAAGCAGCATTATATAAATGGTTAAGATAAATCAAGATGATGTACTGAATCTCCATGTAGAATTTACAGTATTACATCCTTTTGTCTCTGCTGCAACCCATCTATGACTTGAAAAATTTGTTTAATATTAATACACCTTCCATAAGGAATAGGAATGAAATACTAAAACAAAGTAACACAAATATTATATGAACTCATTTTCTTGTCAACCTGTCATATTAATCATTACCATCTTTCTTTCATTTAATATTTAAAAAACACAAAGAATTATTATCAGAATCCTATACAAATAAAGATGATATTTCAGTTATAGCTTAAAATAGTGTGTTTCAATTAAAAAGAGAAAAATTTGAGTGTCAACAAGATGTTTTCTTATCTTGTGTCCGCTTGACAGCAGTTAGCACATTCATTAAAGGTGGACTGAGCTAAAAATTATTGGTCACTGTCCCATCACGACATCTATTAAAAAAACACCTTAATATTTGGGATTCTGACTTGAGGGATGTACTCCCTTAGGCTAAAATAAACAGAATATCATCCAGACCTTTTTTGGTGGAGTACTGTAGGTGATTTGTGGGCACAGAAGATCTGATCACCAGGAGGGATGAGTGGAGGCTGGTTTAAAGCCTGAGGGAGGGCATAAAGGAGGAAAAGTCTAACTTAGTCATAGCTGAGCAGGAGAGGGAGTAGACCTCTCTGAGGTAGCTCTATGAAGGAATCCTTGACTGGGCTCAGAGAGTAAAGATTACATTGAAGCAGCCTGGAAAGAAGGATCAATGGGGCTAGAGCAGGGGCGAGCAATAATATGGGGGGGAGGGGAAGGAGGGAGGGTGGTGGTGGCAGCAGAGAGCCAGCATGGGGTGGATGGATGGGGGGAGTTGGTGGGGGATGGACCAGGGGTGAGCTGGGGTGAAGCTGACAGGGGGGAGAGCCAGTGCAACACCACCTGAGGAGGCAGAAGAGGGCAGAGCAGCAGCAGCGCCAGTCCCGGAGTACCGCAGTCCTAGCCCTGGAGTGGTGCAGCACCGGGTGGAGGAAGTGCAGAAGTGGCAGTATACTGGCCCCGGCTCTGGCTCCGGCTCCAGCTCTGGCCGCAGCCCTGGTGCAGCACAGTGCCAGCTGGAGGAGTGGAAGGGGGCGGCACAGCACCGGCCCCGCTCTCAGAGTAATGAAGCGGCAGCTTGGACCTGGAGTGGCGCAGCACCAGCCGTGTGGGGATGAAAGGGGGCGGGGGAGAGTAGACCAAGGGTGCTGGGCCAAACAGAGGCCTCAGGCAGGCTGGATTTGGTCCACAGGCCATATTTTGCCCACCCCAGACTAGAGCCCAACTAGAGACTCCTGAGTGTCAGAGCTGTCTTGGGGCAGGTAGGCCTGGTGCAAAATCTTTTTTGTTTCTTTTGGTTCCTGAAGTAGTTTGAATCTTCTTTGTTTTGGGTCCCACAAAAGCATTTAGTGAAGGAATGAATATATTGTTTAAAAGATCTAGTGGAGACCATGGTAGGAAGCAGCCCAGAGAAACACCAGATGATCTGAATGAACAGGCCTCATCTGCTTCATACAGGAGCACTGGGTTGGAACCTTGAGCTGAGGGTGGGCCTGGCTTCTTCTGCCCACCCACTAAGGACAGGGGTGTGACAGTGCTGAAACCAAAGGCTGGCAGACTCAAAAGCCTGAAGTTGGACAAAATGATTGGTGTGAAACTGGTGGGATTCTGGTTTCCCCAGAAGGAGCAGAACTTTAAATTCTGATAAAATGCCAGCCTAGACCTAGAGTGGCATAGCACCAGCCCTGTGGGGGTGAAATGGGGCGCGGGAGAGTAGGCCAAGGATGGCGGGCCAGACAGAGGCCTCTGGCGAGCCAGATTTGGCCCACGGGCCAGATTTTGCCCACCCTGGGTTAGAGCCTATCTAGAGGTTCCTAAGTGTCCGAGCTGGGTAGAGGGCCAAGTCACATGAAGAGACAGACCTCTACAAAGATAGACTGTCTGTCAGCAGGAAGCACAAAAGGAGGAGCATCTCCACCATGCCTAACCAGATAGTGGTGCACTGATAGGTGAGTCACAATCTTACAGTAGTAGTAGAGCCCACTGAAGTCAAGCACAGACTTGAACTCAATGGCATTATGGAATTAATTATGGAGACAGTCTAAGGCTATGTCTACACTTGTTAATTTAAGTCGACTTTAACTAAGTCGACTTTAAGTCAACTTAGTTAAGTCGACTTAGTGTATCTACACTTGAAATTAAAGTTGACTTAAAGGGGAACTTAGAAAGTCCACCTAGAGCATCCACACTGGACGCCTAGGTCGACTTCTAAGGGTTCAGGGGGACCTCGGGGAGGACCACGACAGTAGGGGGGCACCCCTTGCCCAATGCCAGGGGGCTCAGCCTTTGCCCCATTGTACATAGGTACAATGGGGCAAATGGGGACAGCGACCCTGGCAGGGCATAGGGGCAGGGTGGGCAGGGCTCTGCCCTGCCAGGTGGGGGGGCATGCCAGGCTCCCCCTGTGCCCCCCCAGTAGAGAGGGCATTGGTGTAGCCCTGGGGTAGCCCTAAGTCGACTTAGGGCTACCCCATGTCTACACTGGCTTAAGTCGACTCTAGGGAGTCGACTTAAGCCTTAGGTTTAATAGGAAGGTGGTGTTATAAAGTCAACTTAATTTTAATTAAGTCTACTTTATTTTCCTTAAGACGACTTAAGCAAGCTGCTTAAGTCGACTTAAGGAAACTAGTGTAGACGCAGGGTAAATTAAGTCGACTTAAGCAAGCTTAAGTCGACTTAATTTACCAGTGTAGACGCAGCCTAAGTGAGAAAATCTTACAGTTCTGTTTTCAGAAATATGGCCCCAGTCCTGCAGTAAAATGAGCGCCTGCAGAGTCTGGTATCTGTGTGGGTCTTCTGAACTTCCAAGGGGCTCTGTGTGGTTGCACTGATCCACCTGGTTGCATTTTCTTGCAGAAATAGGAACAGAAAAATTTTAAAATCCTTATTAAAAATATAGATTCATTTCAGAAACATCTGCACTTGTTTTTAAGGGTTTGTGTGGAATATGTGTTTTTCATGACCAATTAATTAGAATAAGTAAAGCAGCAGAAGTGGGCGGTGGTGGGGCGGGAGATAGAAACAACAACAACAGGTAATCCTTGAAGAGAACCACTCTTTTCCAGGGCACTGATGTGACAATTTGGGGAATATATATATTCTAAGATATGAATTTGTCTTTGTTTTCATAGCATTTATGATTGTAACCTTCAGTGTGGATTAGAACGTCCGTTTTATAGTAGAAAGCAAGCTATTTCTAGGGAACAATGAGTTGCCACAGGTGGAGCCACTGACTTTTGAAGACTGTGTGCTTGCAATCTTGCCTAGGGTTGCAGCACAGAAAATTCCAGTAGAAGGTCAGAAACCAAGAAAAGATTTCACAGATTGGTTTTAAAAGTGGCTTGCTCTCTAAGAAAGTGGAACTTTCATCACCAGAACCAGAAGACTTGGTAGGAGGAGAAGAGGCAGGGGATATCTGGCTAATCTTAAGGATTTATACCAAACGCAGGGATTCACAAAAAGGAACTGAGACCAGACTAAGAGATATTGTATTGGGTTTGTTGTTTTGTCTAATTCTGTAAGTATTGTGCAGTCTGTGAGTGAAGTGTGTGTGTTTAAGTTCCTTTTTAAAGCCCATGATTTTTATTGGAGCTGTTACCTGGTCCCCAAAGAATTAACATATAATCCAGAGCACCCTTGGGAGTGGTCTGTGGGACAGCATTAATAAGCAACTGGGGAGGTTTGGGGATTTCAGCACAAGTCTTGGACCCAAGGGCAGTTGGATTACAGGGGCACATGTCCTAAGTATTGATGCAGATAAGGAAGTCTGTGTTCCAGGAATGTTGCTAAGAGGCCAGAAATAGAAAGTGCATCTGGATGCTGCCCACACTCAGCTGGATTTTAAAGTATGTGGGATTTAAAGGCTGTTCACTAGAGGCACTCACCGAGGGTTCCATAGGGGACTTTGGTACACATAGAATCTCTTTAAAAACTCACCAAACTCTAAGATTTCTATCACATATAGAAGATGGGAGAGGAGAGAACCTGTAAGAGAATGAGAAAATATACTATTCTGGAATTCTTTTTTGGATGGTGATTCGGCCAGGTTTTTTTGTTTGTTTGTTTGTTTTTGGTTTTTTTAAGTATTTTGTGTTGAGTACTAATGTTCATGTCATGGCAATTTAAAGTTTTAATCCCTAAAATATTAGCACCATAAGAGACTGATCATCATGATAAACTGATCATCATGATAAAACAAAACTCACTTATATGTAGTGTCTAAGAACCATCAAAATAAGTGAGAAAAATAAATTGCTTGTGAGAGATTTAGAAAAATCCAGCACCAAGGAATACATAAGTGTTTAATTCTGAAGTGATCCCAGAAGATGATTACAACAACCATCATTATATACATTCAATAAGTTCAGGTTGTATTATTGTATCACTATTAATATTAATTTTCGTTGTGGAAGTTCTCAGAAGTCCCAAGAAGGGTCAGTGCTCTGTTGTGCCAAACATTAAATGAACACATAGAAAAGGCCCTAACCCAAGGAAAAATTAACAATGATGGGGAAAGTGTCAGTGGAGATAATGAAGCATTTTATGGTTAAAAATTTTAATTACAAATACACAGGGCCTAATTCTCTTCTGGTGTAAAGTGGGGTAAGTTCATTGACTTCCATAGTTCTTCACCAGCACAGACCAGCAGAGAATTTATGCAAGAATTTAGACTTTAAAATTTGTATAGAGAAGAGATGTGGAAGATAATTGAGCTTCAAGGATACCACCTCTTATTAGCTACTCACAGCTAGAGATTGTAACTGAGATTCAGCAAGGTTTTTGAGCATGGCAGGTCAATGAGATTTTCTCTATGCTTAAATGTATGCATTTACTTAAGTAATGTGCTGAATCAGTGCCCCTAGTATGGCAAATAATTTGAGAGAGAGAAAACAACTGAGAAGCCCGGTGGTAATACCTCTAGCAACCTACTAGACTGGAAGACTCTTCTCACCTATTGAAGGTAGAAGAGGAGTGAACTAGGAGGATACAGAATGAGCTATATTAAAATGGAGGAACAAGATAAGGCTCAGCAGACTGAAGTATTATGGTTGTAGCAAAGAGACATGGCCTCTGCTCTGAGACTAACAGGGAAGAACTGCTGGTACATAGGAGGGTGGGGCCAAAAGTGCCCACCGGTCAGGCTGGAAGCAAAGGGGTGGGGCAAGGGATATAAAGAGGAAGCCAGTGAACACAGTCCAGCCGAAACCACTGAAGGGGAAGGACACCCCTCTGCTCATCCCAGAACCCTGGCCATCCTGCTGGCCAGTGGAGGGCTGGCCTACTGGCTGGGGCCACCCATAGCTGAAGACCCAAGGGAGCTACCGGCGCCATCAGCCGTTGAGATCCCTGTGGAGCTACCAGCCGCCTGGCTGCTCGAAGGGGTCAATGAACAGCCTGCAGCTGAGGACCCAGACCCACAGCCTGCTGTCTGTGAGCTGGAGGAGCTGCCCTCTGCTGAAAAGGGTGACCCAAGCCTAAGGGGCTATGACCTGAAGGAGCTACCCTTGCCGATAGCATGGAGGGACTACCGGACCTGCCACCCCCCAATGATATGAAGAGGTTCTGGATCCTGCCCCTGGGCAACTACCGTGAGGAGGCAGATGGTAGGAGCCATAAACAGGTACTACCACAAGAGGCGGTAGAAAGTGGCCCAGCTGAGCTGGATCGTAGGCATGAGTCAGCATGTTATGGCTGGGACCCTGCTGACCTCGTGGCAGAGCTTGCAGCCACAACTATGGCCCTGGGCTGGGATGCAGTGGAGATGGGTGGGCCTGCATCCCCCCTTCCACTCCCCACAATTGCAACGCCGCCTCTAATTACCTGATTCCTGAAAATCAGTGCTTACCTGACCCCTAAGAGATTTTGTTTGTGTGCCTGCCCCGCACGAGGGATCATAAACAGTTTGTGCCACCCCACAAGGGGCGGGCGCCCACCTGATTACAATGATGAAACCACTTAATGGATTCCTCCTTTTTGTGGTTGAAGATGAAAAATGTACTTTATGCACACTAGCACAGTCAAGATTCAAATTGTGACCTTGAGCTGAAGTGAGATTGTCTCTTATTTGAATAATTGTCTGGTTCGCTAGCCATTTCTTGCCTTAGAAATCTGTCTTTAATACATTACACCATCAAGAAACAAAACAGTGGTTACAAACCTGTGAATAAATCATAATTTTGACACTTCGCTTTCCTTAGAAAATAGTATATCATTTTATTTTCTGACTTGTTCCCTCAAATAACATGGAATATGCTAACAAAAAATGGTATCTCATGGAACATCATCTTACAGATTGACCTGTATCAATAAGGGAAAGAGTGAAGAAAACAAAGTCCCTGAACTTGTAAAGGGATCTGTATGGGAAGAGTCAATGGGCATGCAAATAAACATAAGGGATTGCCAATACAGATCCTTTTGTAGGAGTGGGTGCCAAATTTGTTTATATGATGTCTCCACACGATTCCTCTGCACTGTCAGCATTTAATCTAAATTAATTGGGAAAATGTGGGTGCATTAAGGCAGAACTATTTCTACTGCTCACACAGGAAACATTAATAGGCCATTGTAACCACTTCTATGTAAGAGATTTTCAGTAGGTGAAATATTCCTTAGTTATCCAACTACCAGTAAAAACATTTAGCTTTAGCATGAATTAGATTTAGTAAAGAAGAGAGAGTGTACATTTTTCTTTTTTTTTTTTTAGTGGCAACAATTAAGGAAATGAAAAAGGGAACCACAAAAAAAGATAATAGATCAATGAGACTCTTGAATATTCTGAAGCTAAATTCTTTTGAAGTGTATAATGTGTAAAATGCCCCTTGCTTCCTTCATATTGTAACTTCATGGTGATTCTCTCTTAATCACGAACCAACCTGAGGGCCTGGAGCCATTACAGATTTTTATTACCACTTCCTAATATGAACTAGAACCCTAATAATCATTAGACAGCACATCCATAAAGTGAGCTCAAAAGAAAATTACTTGGATGAGCTGGAAGGAGCTGTGAAAAGATTGTGCATTATTTCAGTTGCAATGGGACTGAAGCATTTCTTACAGTTCCATGTGATCACTTTGTCCTTGATCCTGCAAATCCTGCGGAGTGCAGCAGAGCTCATCATATTGCAGCAGACTTGCACATCTGTGAGTGGAGCTTGTATGTGGGCAAATTAAAGTTAGATACTTGGTTCAGTTCAATGCACTAGTCAGTATAAAGTCTCAAATGTCCTTTCATGAATATAGGGTCAAGCGTCCCTATGCTTTATATCTGCTTATTGTAGAGATGCTTGGATTTTTTTCTTGTAGAAAATTTTGGCGTTCTTTTGTTTGTTTAAGTTAAACCATGAAAACTAAAAAGTTCAGTAGAAAATAATTTGTTAAAATGATTTTCAGATTTCTGATCTGGGGTTGGGGGATATGACATTTAAAAATTATTACAGAAAGGAGACACTTTTTGCCAAAATTTTTGTTTAAGCTAAAAACATAATTTTCAGCCAAGAAAAAACTTTTGATAGACAATTTTCTATGTAAAATTCAATGTAGCTCATCACTTTTTGCTTCTTGCTATGCACTACTGATCTTCTTAAAGCAGGAGGTATGCACTGACTATTAGATTTTGCTAGAAAATACCTAATAGCAGAGTATTTATGAAATATAGGAAAATTCTACCATTAAGTTCTCTGTGTACATCACTCAAGCAATGGTGACATAGATTATAAAGTCATCAGAACCTTCAATGGAAATATTGCATTGTATGACATGAGTGTTTGTTATATTTACTATTTATATAGATTTTAAATGGATTTTTGTCTAGAATTCTTTGCCCACGTGTGATCTGTATATTTTTTAAGCGCCAGCTATATTGAAGTATTCCATTTCGTTCCAGCGACATTTGCTTGAAAATAACAAAATCAGAAATTATGATCAATAAAATCCCAATTTCCATCTGCTAAATTAACTATATGAGGATTTTATTCTGCTACACTTACTCATATTGAGTAGCAATATCTTACTTAGCAATTATCTACATTCTTTTTATGGCCTTATAATGTTTTGCACCTGTATTATGTTCCTACTTATTCATACAGCTCATCAATGATGAGGTAGATTGTAAGGAAATTAGAAAGGATGGAACTGATAAGACTGTGTCTGTCTGGGTAAAAATCACACTGGGGAAGAAAACTACTAGAGTTTCCCTGGGATAGAGCTTGGGGTGTGCTATAGACCACCAAGATCTTATATGAACATGGAAAGAGACCTCTTTAAGACTTTTAATGAAGCAAATACTACTGGGAACTGTGTAATTATAGGAAACTTTAATTTCCCAGCTATAGACAGGAGGACAGGAGCTAGTAGCAATAATAGAGCCCACATTTTCTTGGATGAGATAGCTGTTGAATTCCTTCACCAAAGATTTACTGACTCAACAAGAGAGGATACTATCTTTGGCTATGTCTGCACTTGGAAATTTAGGTCGACTTTAGCTAAGTCGACTTAGTGCGCCTACACTTAAATTTAAAGTCGACTTTGGGGGGGAACTTACAAAGTCGACCTAGAGCGTCCACACTGGATGCCTAGGTCGACTTCTAGGGGCTAGGGGGACCTAGGGCACGTCCACGGGGGCAGGGGGGCACCCCTTGCCCAGTGCCAGGTGTCTCAGCCTTTGCCCCATTGTACATAGGCACAATGGGGCAAAGGGGGACAGGGACCCTGGCAGGGCATAGGGGCAGGGTGGGCAAGGCTCTGCCCTGCCTTGTGGGGGGGGGGGCATGCCAGGCTCCCCCTGTGTCCTCACCCCTATCCCCCGGCAGGGAGGGCAGTGGTGGAGTCCTGGAGTAGCCCTAAGTTGACTTAGGGCTACTCCAGGTCTACACTGGCTTAAGTCAACTTGAAAAAGTTGATTTAAGCCCTAAGTCGAATTAAAACCAGGTTTAATAAAGTCAACTTAAGTTTCATTAAGTTGACTTTATTTTCCTTAAGTCGACTTAAGCAAGTTGCTTAAGTCGACTTAAGGAAACTGTAGTGTAGACGCAGGGTAAATTAAGTCAACCTAAGCAAGCTTAAGTCGACTTAATTTACAAGTGTAGATGCAGTCTTTGGTATTGGTGAGTAGTGAAGACCTCATAGAAGAACTGGTTGTAGGGGACAACCTTGGTATGAGTTAATTCAGTTGAAGCTAAATGGAAGGATAAAGAAAAATAGATCTGTGAGTTCAAAAGTGTTAACTTTAAAAAATTAACGGAATTAGGGAAGTGGACTGGACTGAAGAACTCATAGGTCTATTGGCTGAAGACTCTTGGAATTACTTCAGGTCAAAGTTGCAGGAACTATCTGAAGCCTGCATCCAAAGGAAGGGGGAGAACTTCATAGGCAAGAGTTGTAGACCAAGATGGATGAGTATATATCTCAGACAGCTGATTCAGAGAAAGCAGAAAGCCTATAGGGGCAGAAGATGAGAGGGATCAGCAAGGAAAGCCCTCTTGGAGGTCAGAACATGTAGAGATAAAGTGAGAAAGACCAAAACCAAGTATAGTTGGACTTTCAAAGGGAATTAAAACCACTAGTAAAAGATTCTGTAACCATATAAATAGGAAGAAAATAAAGAAAGAAGTGGGACTGCTAACCACTGAGGATGGGATGGAGGTTCAAGATAATCTAAGCATGGCCAAATATCTAAACAAATACTTTGCTTCCATTTTTATTGAGGCTAATGATGAGGTTGGGGATACTAGAAGGATGGCTAATGGGAATGAGGATATGGAGGTAGAAATTACCACATCCAAGGTAGAAGCCAGACTCTGAACTGTTTAATGGGAACAGATCATGGGGGCCAGATAATCTCCATTCAAGAATATTAAAGGAACTGGCACATGACATTGCAAGCCCATTAGCAAGGATTTTTACTAAATCTGTAAACGCAAGGGATTGTGCGATATGGCTGTAGAATTGTTAACATAGTTCCTGTTTTTAAGAAGGGGGTGGGGAGATGTGATCCAGGTAATTACAGGCCTGCTAATTTGACCTCAATAGTATGCAAGGTTTTGGAAAAAAAATTGGACGAGAAAGTGGTTAAGGATATCAAGATTAACAGTCATTGAGATAAAATACAACATGGCTTTAGAAAAGGTAGATCATGTCAGAACAACCTGATTTCCTTTTTTGAAAAGATTTTTTTTTTTTTTTTTGAGAAAGAGAATGTAGTGGATCTCATTTACCTAGATTTCAGTAAGACACTTGATATGGTTCCATGTAGGGAATTTACTAGTTTAATTGGAAAAGATGGGGATTAATATGAAAATTGAAAGGTGGATAGGGAACTGGTTAAAGGGAAGACTCCAGCGGGTCATAGTGAAAGGTGAATTGTCAGGCTAGAAGGGGGTTACTAGTGAGTTCCTCAGGAATTGATCTTGGGACCAATCTGATTTGACCTTTTTATTACTGACCTTGACACAAAATGTGGGAATGTGTTAATAAAATTGGCAGATGACATAAAACTGGGAGGTGTTGCCAATACAGAGAAGGATTGGGATATCGTACAAGAAGATCTGGATGATCTTGTAAACTGGAGTAATAGGAATAGGATGAATTTTAATAGGGAAAGTGTAAGGTCATGCATTTAGGGACTAAAAACAAGAATTTTTGCTGTAAGTTGGGGACACAGTTGGAAGTGATAGAGGAGAAAGATCTGAGCATACTGGTTGATCACAGAATGACTGAGTTGCCAATGTGATGTGGCCATGAAAAAATGGGCTAATGTGGTCCTAGGATGCATCAGGTAAGGTATTTCCAGTAGAGATAGACAGGTGTTAGTACCATTATACAAGGCACTGGTGAGATCTCATCTGGAATATTTTGTGCAGTTCTGGTCCCGCACATTTAAGAAAGATGAACAAACTGAAACAGGCGCAGAGAAGGGCTACTAGGATGATCTGTGGAATGAAAAACCTGCCTTATGAGACCTAGACTCAAAGACCTAGACTTGTTTAGCTTAACCAAAAAAAAGTTGAGAGGAGATATGATTGTTTTCTATAAATAAATCAGAGGGATAAATACAAGTGACAGAATTACATAAAGCTGACTTCATGCTGGTTAAGTGATAATTAAAGTCCTCAGTACCTCCCATTCTTGACCAGGCCTACATTTCTATGATTCAAGGAAACTGAAACCCTCCCATCTACATGAGCTGCACAGATGTGCGCTTATCTCCAGTTATGTGTTCCTCTGCTTCAACCTTTACCTTGGATGGGAACACTACTTCCACCCCGACTCCTTCTCATTTGCTCCCAGAGCACTATAGTTACTAATAATCTTCTCAGGGTCACATATGGCAGTAACATTAGTGGCCAAATGGATGAACCACATGGGACAGTGATCAGAGGGATGAATGAGCTTTGGCAACCTTTCTGTAAAGTCATGTTTGCAGGGTGCAGGCTGGCAGCTAGGATATCATGTCAGTTGGCTGATGGATGCCTCTGACCAAGTCCCCCTGCCTTGTGAGCAAATGGCAACTCCATCTCAGCCACTGGTGTCTGCTTCTCTCCTCCTATAGCTAGAAGAGTGTATCAGTTCTTGACCTCTGTGGATGGGGAACCTGGCTAGGGCACGAAGCACTGTCTACTACACAAAGTGGGCAGCAGCCAGTCTTCTGCCCATAGAGTACCTGGTTTTCCTTCCTACTGTAGTGCTACTGTGGTACTTGGCTAGCATGTTGTATCCCAGATGTCTCCATGTGTGTCCTGTCACATTTCTATTGATTTTAACAGCAGTCATGTACAATTATGTTAGAGAATTTGGCCGTTAGTCCTTTAGGCCAGTTAGCAATTACCTGACCCTTTCCCACAAAAATAATCCCGTCAATTTTTGGCTTCATATAAATGTCAATGTTTTTCACTGACAATATTTTCCAGAGCCTTGCATGTTAGACTTAAGTATATGAAGTGGTCTAATATTTTTTTGACATTCAGCAGGTCAAAAGGCCCATGTGTATTTTTTATAATAACTAGAATCGCCTTTATCTGGGAATGACTGGGTGCATTTTCTAATGGAAAAACATTATGAACTATAACTGTTCTTTTTAGAAGTAGTTAACCTTCTTATGCTATTTGCATTAATAATGCACTAGATTATCCTAATGTCCTAATGTATCTGAATTTCTAGTAATGTTTTCTCTGCTAAATAAATAAGTGAATTGAGTAAAAGAGATGACATTTGTTTTAATTGTTCACAATGTTTTTTTTTCTCCCCTTCTTTCTGCTAAAGCCCTGGTAGTTTGTTAAACACAAACCCTTAAATGGATGGCATTTCATGATGGGTTTTGAACCTAATTATATCAAATGTCATAGCATTATTTATTTAAAAGGTTTTGCAAAATTACTAAACAAAGGAAAAACATGTTTCTTCTCTTTTAAAGGCCTTAATTCATTCCATTAACTTCTACTAATTTCTATTTTGGCAAGTTCAAAAATGTATTCTGTGAAGCTTACTTGTAGAGGGTGTTTTTTTTAGTTTTCTTTAAAACTGAATCATTTCCCTGTAACTGTTAACTGTTATTGCTTCCGCCTTTCAAGACTATTTATGAACATGTCTTTTGCAACTGGAATTAGCAGAGTGTGGAGTATTCGGGGGAATCTCAAGGTGGCCCTGCAAGTATTGCTGATACTTGAGAGGAGCAGAATAAATGAAGTGGTTCCATGCATTTTAATAGGTAACTATTTATTTCAAATATGCTGGGTGAAGAATCTAAAGGAATTTAAATATTGTCCATTACAGTATATAAACTCTGGATGCATTACTGGCTTGTGTGAAGTCAATGGCAAAACTCCCACTGATGTCAACTTGGTCAGGATTTCACCTTTTGTGCATATGATGAGCTTTCGGATGGTTTCTATGAAGTAGAAAGAATAAGCCGGTATACTTTCATGCAACATAGTGAGAAAGTAAGGACCTACCTTCTTCACCCACTAAAGCTAAATGGAACCTTGGATCTGGGGCTGTAGGAGTAATTTTACTTGGAGACTCTTCCTTGGAGTTGGTGGATGGAGAATGGGGGAAGCCTTGCCTTAATCATTCCTTAATCCCTTCTTGTAGTAGTCAAACCAACATGAGAGAGAGGGTGTTTAATTTACTCCTAAAACAGGTGAGAAGTAAACTATGACCTCACAGGAGCTAGAAGGAAGCAAGGGAGAAATTATTACTTCGAGGAGTATGAGTCACAACGCTTTCTGAGGTAGTGCATCTTATGCCCGTACCTTTGGTCAGGGCTGTGCATAAAGCCACTCTTGAGTACTGATATGTAACAACAAGAGTCCGGAATGATTATTAAAAAAAAAGTTTAAATTAATTGTTTTAAATCTATTTATAAAGTCATCAGCATTTTGATGCCAGCACCTGCAAAACATAGGGCAGATATATTTTTTCTGTTGCACGCAACATTCTTACTGAAAAACTAAAGCCTGTTGTTGATGTTCTTGACATAACTGTACAGTATTGTGATAATGAAAAGGGTGTTGATTTACAGTGATAAAAATGTGATTTACAGCAAAAAAACCCCAACCCCTAGATGAATGTACATATGGGATTTTTTCTAAGCGATTTGGCTACAACTACACTTACCAAATTCCAAAGGGGTAGCTGTGTTAGTCTATTGTAGAAAGACAACAGAGTCCTGTGGCACTTTTAAAGACTAACAGATTTATTTATTGCATGAGCTTTCGTGGGAGAAAATCCAAGACGAAGTGGGATTTTCTCCCACGAAAGCTCATGCGATAAATAAATCTGTAAGTCTTTAAAAGTGCCACAGGACTCTGTTGTCTACACTTACCAAAGTTAGTTTGAATTAGTTAATTCAAACTAACTAATTTTTTTAACTAATTTTAGTTAGTTGGAATTAACTTAATTCGAACTAGCTTGTCCCCACTAGAATGCTAGTTTGAACTAAGCAAGTGTCATGCATGGCACTTGCTTAGTTCGAATTAGTCAGTTGCATTAAGGTCAATGTGCCGGTTAGTTCGAACTAATATGGCCACATTGACTTAATTCGAACTAACTAGTTCGAATTAAGGGTTAGTTCAAAGTAAAACGAGTTTTTAACTAATTCAAACTAACTTTTCCTTAATTCGACTTAAGGAACTGCTTAAGTTGAATTAAGGAAACTCAAGTGTAGACACAGAGTAAATTAAGTCGACTTAAGCCTTCTTAAGTCAACTTAATTTACAAGTGTAGATGCACCCTTTAACATTTAAAACTATTTGACTTTTTTTCTTTCCTAAGTTTGTTTTTACTTTGTGTATTAGTCATGAATACTTCCCCCCTCTACCCCCCGACTTTCTCTCAGACTATAATTGAAAACTGTTTTTTTGTTTGTGGCAACTAAAAGTTGACAAACTTCAGCCTAAGACAAAAAAAGTTGTATACAAATTTTCAAATTCTAGGTATTTCAATCAGAAGTGTAAGTCATAAGATTCCCTGCATTTATTTTCTTCCCATTCCTCCCCATCTTCAAAGCACCTGAGGTAGTGGGATTTTCTCCCACGAGAGCTCATGCAATAAATAAATGTGTTAGTCTTTAAAAGTGCCACAGGGCTCCTTATTTGTTTTGCTGAACTAGACCTGCACAACTACCTCTTTGGAAATAGGTATTTATGTAACCCGGGGTTCCTGGGATAACCACCTGAATATGCAAAGATCACAGCAAGCTGCAAAAAGGACAGCAGATTCTCTCAGTACTGGTGGGTTACCTGGAGCTAAACTCCCCAACCAGTCACAAACAATGCTTCTGATCCCCCACACTGTATATCAAGAAGCCACCACAAAATATACTCACCCCCCTTTACTACATTTCAGCCACTGGTCCCCAATATAGCCACTGGATCTGGTAAAGAGAGAAATTGCTTAAAACTCGCGATAAATAAATCTGTTAGTCTTTAAAAGTGCCACAGGACTCTGTTGTCTTTCTACAATAGACTAACACGGCTACCCCTTTGGAATAAAACTAAAGGTTTATTTACAAAGAAAGAAACAAACTGAGAGTACTGTTAAAGGGTTAAAGTAATCACATACATACAATGATTTGAAAGTCCAATACATCAGGTTTCCAGTAGAATTTGGAGTTTGCAGATCTCAGGCACACATCCAATACTTGGGTGGGTTTAAGTTCTTATTTCACAGCTTCAGTTGTTAGAAATCCAGTTCAAAGGAATATAGACCAAATAGTCCAAGTGTAGAGTTTGCTCTAATTCTCCCATGAGAATTAGCAGGGTGATTCCAAGCCCGTGCTGGCTGGGATCTCAATCCTGTGGCCCAAACTTTCTATGAGAAGGTTGGACAGATGTGAGACCAAGGGATTATGTTCCCAACTTCCTTGTATGGCTGTAGCAAGGTGGGCATTTGAAGGCTATTTCTTCATGTGGGCTTTGATGACAGTTCATAGATAACTTTCTTAAGTGGAGACTATTAATGTATATTGTCCTTTGAAGTAAAACCTTCACCTCTTGGGCAGGTAATTAGCTGCATTGCCACCATTATTAGACAGTTTACATTGGTACACAAAGCTCCATTTAGATGTTAATGTTTCCTTTTGACCTCTTCTAATAGAACAATAGTAACAAATTGGGAAGCAGTTCATTTACCTTGCTAATCTTTAACAAAATAGATGTAAACATCATCAAGTAACTACTACAACGCACATACATATCAAAGCCCTAGCCTACTTGTAACATTATCATTGTGTTTCCCTACAATATGTTTTTAAAAGTTAGATTTGAGTAATGTATTTTAGCATGACAGTAGGTATTTCAACAAAATCCTCTAAAATATAATTGAAAACAAATTTCTCTTGGAAATTTGTTTTAACAAAATAGCTATTTTCCATTGATAAAAACTTGTCAACTAGCTGTAGTCTTATGGTATCGTTTCTGTCTCCTGATTGGATGCATATAACTCTTATGATCAGGAGTGGGAGTTTGAAGACACCACTAGATCTTTGAATGTTTCAGGGAGAAGAAAGATATAAGGATGATCGGGGAATGCTAGCTGTTGTGTCCAGATGTGTTAAGGCAATGCAGCGGTCATGGAGGTCACACATTACACAGGAGAAGGCTGAGCTGGTGCATTTATTGTCATGGTGGGCTCCACTGTGCAAGCGTGGACAGGGCTGAGGCTCCCAGGCGAGGGGTGGCAGTTAGGCCCGAGTCGCCTTCCTGCTTACAACCGCAGCACGAGGTGCCCCGATTGGCCCCAACTAGCTAGTTCCTCTGCGGCTTGGCTAGTCCTGAGACTGAGACCCCTGTTGTGTGTGTGAGGTAAGTGGCAGTCCACCCCAGGTATTTTCTCTGCGGCTTTGCTGAGTTTGGCGTACGGACTGCAACGTGACCCTGTCCCAGGCCTACTTATATACCCATGGGCTCGTGCTGTTGTCCCTGACAACGGGTGTCTTCCAGTGTGGGGCGTTATCTTATCTGGTATGGCGAGCCTGAGCACAACTTTTCGTCATTACAGTAACAGGCGGTTGGCCTTGGTGTTCCTCGAGTGTCCACCCATGTCCAGCACAATGAAGCTGAATCATCACTATAACCCATAAAACAAAACATATATAGAACAAGCACCCCAGTGCGCCTATTGATATTTTGGTGGTGCGTCCCGGTGTTGTTTGATTGGCAGGAGAGGTCACATTCCCAAGTGCCGAAGCTGCTGCTGCCACACTTGTCAACAGTGGCAGGCCCAGCAGGAGCCAAGTCACCAGACCTAGGCCAAGATGATGTAAATGACCTAGGATGTGTCGTCGGCTGCTTCCACTTCCATTTCTGCAAAGCATGCTCAAATTTACTTAGCGATGTTTGCAACGACCTGGACCCGTCACTAGCAAACTGTGAACCTTCTCATTTCTATACCGTAGAGGCTTTGTCTGAAGTACTGGATCATTCCTAGAAAAATTACTTGGCTTGATGCAGTTTTCTCTTCATACATCCACAACATGTAATTGTGTCCTCATTTTGGTGCTAGTTCTTGAAGACAAGACCACATACCTTATATGACTTGATTTTTTTGTCTCTTTGCTTGGACTCTGAGAAAGGATTCTCTAAACTTGGTCCCTCTACTGTGTCAATCAATGTCCCATCCCATACATGGTATATCAAGTTAATTTGCATTTATTGATCTGTAGCATGTGCAGAGCTTTAACTGCAAAGTGTGTGGGCAAAAGTTAGACTGGTATATCAATGACCTCTACAGGATTCTGGTGAGGAGATTTACTTCCTTGCTGTGTGAATCCGTGCCCCCTCCCTTATAAAAATGTAACATGCATGGGAGTTTAACACTTTGTATTCAGGAGTACTCAACTATAAAAGCTAATAATTAATTTTCTAGGCTCATTTGACAAGTATGTTCCCCACTTCCCTTTATTGTCTATGGAAGGTAAACATAAAAAGAGTTCAAATGCAGCAGAAGCTAATTCAATTTTAAATTTAAGCAAATACTGATGAGATGTTTTTGGCTTCCCCCAATATTCATTCTGCTCTGGAGGAAGAAAACTAGCATTTCAATATAAAAAAACTTTGTTAAATTTAAACTACAGTTGTATTGGCAATTAACAGGTGCTATTAACATAGCTGTACAGTTCTTTTGTAGCACTCCAAAGAAGTAATTGCAATCAAGAACATATTTCCTTTCACACTTTTTTCTTTTTAATTTAAAAAAGCCAAACAAATTGTCCAGTATACCAACAACTCTGAGGAGCTACAAACCCTGAAGTTCTCATGATCAGACCCCAGAAAAGGAGCACCCTCTCTTTAGCTGGTGTAAATTGCTGCAGTTCCACTAATGTCACTGTTTATCTGCTGCTTCTCCCAAATAACTAAGGGAGTCTTTTGACAAACAGCTGTTTAATAATCCTGGTTACCATCTACACCTCCTGAAAGATAAACACAGAAATCAAGGCACTACACCAATTGATATCAGCTAGCGTCTCTCAAGAGTGATATATATTATGCTACTGTAAATCAACAATGTAATAGAAGGCTATAATATTTCAGAGTAGAGCTGGACAAAACATGTCAAAAATTTTCTAAAGGTGTTTTCTTATGTTTAAAACTGAATAGTTGAGTTTTACCTGCACCAGTGTTTACAGAAAACAAATGAAAGATGGCACACACTTCAGTATTAGCATAGTATTTAGTATATTTTATCTGCAATGAAATATTGCAAGATATAGCAGAGATGCAGGGTTCTCCAAAAACACTTTCCAGAAAACCTGCCATAAAGACTTTTAATGAACCAATCAGAGATCAGATTGTACTCTTCATAGCTATGTTATTTTAACCTTTACTATACAGGAAAGAGATAGGATAAAAGAGACATAGGTTCCATGGATACAGACTGTCCAAAAACTGGCAAATCCCACAAAGCATCTTTACTTAGAACCGTCTACAGTATGTATATAGCATTTTTACATTTTTTTTAATCTAAAGTTCTTCTACAGTACTTTAACCCACAGAAAGCTAAGTAATTACAAGACCTTTTTGCCTATAAAGAAAGGATTGTTCGGTTAGGTTTCTCTAGTCCTCCAGCTTTTGAGCAAATATCACACCCCAAAAGATTTGAACAAGACTCAGATGTTTTGTGGTGCCACATTATGAAGATTTTCCTGTTGGGAATACACTGCAGGAATATTAAATAAATAACCTTATGTAACCTTTACCTTTCAGCTCTAAAGGCTTACACATAAAAGTGTTGAACTTTCCAGCAGGTGAAAGTCTCTTTTCACAGCTTTTTCTACTATACCTTTTCTCGCCAGGAAGATATTAGAGATATGCCAGCATTAAAATGCTACTTACAGCTACACATGTAGAGATCCATTATATCATTCAGTACTATTCAGTTACATCCCTGTGGCTAGCGATGGACAAATCAGTTGGAGAAAAATGTGTTTCCCTAAACCCTTTGCTAATATGTTTTATAAGGCCTTGAAATGATCAGATAATTTTCCCATGCTAGCCTTCCCTCTACTTCCCCAATTAGTTTTCATAATTGTACACCTCTGCATTTAGTCTGTCCGGAACTGGAATCAGAAAGAGACCCTTGGTATATCTGCTGCTTAGTATTTAGCCTGACTGTAAGCAAGAAGCACCAAAACTCTGAGGGCTTGTACCATAAGGTTTCCAGATTTTTCAGTCTTAAGAGTTTAGAATAAATGAAATGATCAAACTTTACTCTATTGGTGCATTTGGACCCAAACCTGAATTTGATAGCCAATGGAGAATTCCCGTTGCATAGGCTGATCTTCAAGTAGTGTAGAGCTATAGCTATCCTATGTCAAGCTTAGGAAGTGCAGCTAGCAATAAAAGAGAAATGACCAGGACATTGTGGGGCTCTGCTGACCACTAACAGAAGGACATTTGGACTGTTGGCAGCCTACCAGCTTCTCTCATTGATACTGAGAGCAGGATAGCACAAAGGGCATGCACACTGCCCCATTATTCCTCCATCCAGTTGAACAGAGTGGAGCTGGATGGAATTTTCCACTAAAACATTTCAATGAAAAATGCAGGTAAATTTTTGTGGGACAAAAGTAGATTTCAGTGAATTTCTGGACAACAAAAAATTGAAGAAAGTTTTAAAATGATTGGAAAATAGCATGTTGATGTCAAAAGAATTGTTTTTTCATGTTTGAAACCACTTTGCTTAAAATTTTAAACCAACTGTAGTCTAAAATTTTGAAGAAATTAAAAAAAAAATAGATTTTTATCCTAAACTGAGAGAATAAAAATGTTCAGGAAAAATATGCAATTTCAACTTTTCATCTCTTTTCAAGAAAAAATCTTGAATTCTTTTCAAGACAATTCTTCAATTCCTTTGGGATCTGGAGGCTTCCATCCACCACAATTTTGGGAGCTACAAGCAGGCAGATGGAGCACATGTGATTGAACACACAGACCCCCCCTGAATCCTTCTTCAGGCCTGCCCCTAAAATTCAGAGAACCCCAAAGCATGTACTACTTAGCCACCAAATGACAATCCTGGCTTCTGCGGGAATATGAATGACCTTTGATTTTTAGTTAAAATCCCAGTGACAC
This sequence comes from Pelusios castaneus, assembly GCA_007922175.1. NCBI lineage: Eukaryota > Metazoa > Chordata > Testudines > Pelomedusidae > Pelusios > Pelusios castaneus. Next base: position 24,308,951 of record ML685793.1, on the reverse strand, counting down.
TAAGCAATCAATTTAAATGTTGATCATAATTGTCACAACAAAAGACTAGAAGTTTGCTTTATAAGAGAGGGAGAGAGACACTTGTAAAGTGTCACAAAATTCTTCTGGCTCTACAACTTTTAGACCCTCTTCCCAAATAAACAAAATAGCTCTGCTTAACTGTACAATAAACAAAATTAATGCTCTAATTAACCTGCTCTCTTGCATAATTTTCTTTTCCTGAAACTCAATTGTTTTTAAAGTCACTGTGGGCAAAGTGGCTGTGTGATACATAAATTACAGCTACTTCTATTTAACTTGACATTCTATCTGCGCTGCAGACAACACAATGTTATTTCCTCCCATACACTGTACCTGGAGTATGATATTAAAAGAAGTGAATTTTACAATTCTTGAAGATCAGCATTTTTAGTGCTGAGCTTATCACATCATTCCCAGATGTATTGTCTTTCAGAGTCAGTACCTTCAAGAATAATGGCAAGAAAGATAATGTCAATCCCATGTGTCAACAGAGGTGCAGACAAATCAAAATACCCAGGACTTGTAACCAGGAGGTAACACATATTCTGAGATACCTAGTTCTTGCTGACTATGAATAATTTTTACACTGTACAATTAGCAACAGCCCATGCCACTAGTGAATATCATTTACCAAGATCCTAAATGGTAGCAAACAAAACTAAGGTCATCTGCAATTTCAATACACAGGCATAAAGCAATCAGAGCTGTTTCAGATGCTCTCAAAGCTGCAGTTGCACGGAGTACCCACACTGAGAGAAGGCACCACTGGTGCTACTGCCAATACTCTAAAATGATGCTGTGTTGATTTTGTTTCATGATGACTGAGTATGCTTAGAAATCATAAATTTCTCCCTCTCATCTTCCTCATCAACCAGGACCTCTCCTTCTTTAGGACAGGGTTTCTTATTCTATTTAATGTAAATTCTCCCCCTCTTCCCCTCACTAATTCCTTCAATAAACATACATTTCAGTTATGGGTGCATTACATGCCATTGCCCACTTACCCCCCTATGTCCAACTGAAATTGCCTAGGAATTAGTGGAGTGGAGGATGGAAAATAGAGATTTACATGTAAACCTGGGCTTTACAAATAGGAAAACCAAATCAAGTGGCATTGCCGGCAGCCCAGTCCCAAGTTTGCATGAACTGGCTCTGAGAACAATGGAAGTGTTGTTTACCAAATTGTGAGGGGGGAAGACACAGTATATGATACATGTAATATTTTATATGAGAGAGAGAGAGAGAGAGAGAGAGAGAGAGAGAGAGAGAGAGAGCGAGCACAACTGGGGGCAATTTTGCAGAATGGCAAGGAGGCCAGCACTGATTCTGAGTATCTCCAAAGCATTCATTTTGAGATGTCTGAGATCTCTTACTATCATTGGCTATGTCCACACTGGCAACTTAGTTCAAATTAAGGGGGCTTAATTCGACCTAACTAAAGCCATGGCTACACTAGGCTTTAGTTAGTTCAAATTAAGGGCTTCCTTAATTCAAATTAATAAATTCAAATCGGGTATTCGAACTAAGCGGTTAATTCAAACTAACTAGTTCGAATTAACCAATGTGGTCATGTTAATTCGAACTAATTTCTTAGTTCGAATTAACCGGCCATTGAAATGAATGGGGATCGCTAATTCGAACTAAACAAGTGCTTGCTTAGTTCAAACTAACATTCCAGTGTGGCCATGCTAATTTGAACTAACTAAAATTAGTTTGAATTAGTTAGTTCAAACTAACTAATTCAAACTAATTTTAGCAAGTGTAGACATAGCCATTTGGAGTTAGAAGTCTAAGAACTTTTCAGCATTTATTGTACATTTATTTCAGGCAATGAAAAAGTTTGCTCAAAAAATAAATGCTGCTTCTTAAAGAGTCCTAGGAGTAGCATGTGGGTTTGGCATAAACAGACAAGCTAGACTGTTTTACCTGAAGGATGGCCTCTGTCTTGTTATTTCTAGCAAGCCAGGGCATCTCATAAGTGTATTGGATGTGTGTATATCCATTTCTCAGGGTTCCTCTCACCCAGAGAGGATCATGTTGGCCTAGTTCTTCTCTCTCCTGAGAAGAGGAGAGGTGGTAATACGGGAAGGATACCAATATGAGGGATGGGAAAAGTATTCCTGACTCTTTTTTTGATGGGCAAGTATGGGTAAGGCAAATGCTAGGAGAAGACTTGGGGAGGGTGAAGGCTTTGCTTTTAAGAGATTAGAGCAATCTTCCTTCTCTATCTCGGGTTCTGAAGGAAAGAGGCCTAATGTAGAGTTCCCAGCTCCTTTCTTTGAGATAGGAAAGTCACGTATGCTGACAGGATGTCCCATTTCCTAATTTTTAAAAGCTACTCCTGCTTTTCAGTGGAAGCTATAGTTGGAGTGAGAGCAGAATGGGGGATCTCTTGTCCCCTTGGCTTGTGGCTTTTGTCTCATGCAGTTGGAGATGAAGTTGGGGTAATGGAGAACATGTTCATGATGATAGAAAGTCAGCCCTTGGTTCATTTAAGTTGCTATGCTTTTGCATTTTGTAAGCCTATTGGCAAGCTAAAAGTGGGTGTGTCACGTGATGCGTAATGGGCTATGATCTGTGTAGTTTTTCTGTTCGCTTTTGTAATGTAATTGTATGGTTTGATGCCAATTATGCCATGCAAGGTTCCCGGTTGAATGCTTGACTGTTGTGGTATCATGTTCCCTGCAGCATCATGTACGTGTACAGATATGAAGCATGTTACATGACACAGACCCTTAGGACTACCTCTAGCACAGAGGCTGGAAAATTACATGACAAAAGCAATGCAAATTTAGCTGCCTAGCTCAGGTGGAACAAAGGAAATTGCACAGCAGCATGGAGGGAGGAGGGGAATATGAGAGGGAAATGAAAAAGAATGTGAACACTTTGAGAGAGAGAAGCTGCTGGCTTTTGCCAGAGAAACACCATCTTGGAAGCAACTGAAATATCCTGAGTCTATCCACATGGTTGAACACTACCAAGAGCCAGTCTTGTAGATAAGAGATAAAGAGTAATCTTGGAATAGTGTTATTAGTTTAGCATGTGTTTTATACCTTTTATTTCCTTGTGGTAATTCCTGACTCCTTTATTAACTGATTGTGCATTGATTCGCTATATACTCACTTAAAGTCATATCCTAATCAATAAACTAGTATTTATTTTATCTAAAGCTATGTGGACTTCAGAGGTCATGAATGAAAGAAGCTGGGCCTATCCATTTGTGTGACAAATAGATGGATGTGAGTCTATGGTGATTGGGGAATGGACTCAATTTCTGTAGGATGGGAGTTCCGGTGTGACATCCGGGGGCTGGCAGTGCTCGCTTGGGGACTGTTGCCTGAGTGGGAGGGCACACATCCACTGCCTGGGATCGATTACACACAGGAGGCTGGTGTGAACTGACTCAGAAGTGAGTAGTCACCTGGCAAAGCAGTCGGGGTCACAGTGGCACACTGGACCATATTCTGCAAGAGCCTGTCACAGGGTGGAAAGCCCTATTTCTTTTCCCCACAGCTCCTGCCTCAGTAGACTTTGCTGAAGGTGAAGTTTCGGTGTACATGGAGAAGGGCTGTCAGTTGCAAAGGGGTGGTTATTTCTCTTCTAAGGCTTCATAGATGAGGAAACACCCCACAGCAAGTATAGAAAGTTTTGCTTGGCTGCTTGTCTCAAGGAGGGAGGCAGAATGGGGAAAGCAGCCACTAAAAATAGGATTTTGCATAGATTGCTGGATTTCCAGCATAGACACATGAGCTCCACCAAGACTTCAGGGAATACCCACAGCACTGGCAGTCTGGCCCTACATATGTTCCAGGCAATTTCTACAGGATTGTGAAAATATAGTTTCCCTGTCGATAACAATGAGCTAGTTGTGTTTTTCTTTGTTACAACCAAAAGCCAAGTTAAAGGGAAAGAGGGGCATAGAAAGTGAGGAGTATTCTACAGAGTTTGACTCACTTCAAATTATTTCTTGTAACTGTGGTTCTTAGTTATTCTAAGAGATTTTATTTCAGTTGAGAAAATCATTATACTAGTCCATGAATGTCATTTAATTTTAAAATTCCCTTTTCTTGCTATCTTATGGACATAAGCTGCAGTTGGGAAGCTATTTTTAAATTTATAGCAGTGAAATTAAAGCTGTCGTGGTTCAAACATGTGCATATTTTTGAGAACCGATGGCCTGTTAACATATCTGCATATAATGAATATAAGATCCCACAGCTAAATGAAATATATTTCAAATTCCAGGTTCTTTCCTTCCCCTCACCTCTCCAACGTCTTTTCTTATTACCTAAAAATAGAAAAAATTGAACACAGTGTATGTAAAAATAAAAACACAGCTCACGTTTCAAGGTGGTGATTCAAAGAGGAAGATAGACAGGCTTCCTAATTTTACTTTTTAAAGATTTTTCTGGTACCTGTATAGAGATGAAGAAAAGAATGCTATTTCAGCAGTTCATAAAATGATCCACTTTATTTGCAATGGGAAAAGGAATGGCACAATAGTAGTCAGGTTTTCTGTGTTCTTTTGACAGTCTATTAACCTTAATTTCTAACAATAAAAGCCTGTCATACTTGTTCACTTATTATCTGAAAAAGCATTTAATTCCACAATAAAATTAAAAGCAAATGAAATCTAAAGTTTTAAATTACAGCATGGTAAAATAGCATTGTACAGAAAAAGGCTTAATCCATTTAATGTTTTTAATAGGACATGGTTGTTTTGCTGTGCCATACTAAGGAGAAAAGCATATTTTCCTCACAAGTGTTGACCAGAGCTAGTTGAGTCTGATCATGCATATACAGTACAAAGGACCTGTCAAAGATAGTTTGTTTTGTTAGAGTAAGCATGAGCAATCTGAACTTCTATCTTCCCACTCTTCTTTAAAGCCCAGTCTCTCTGGCTTGTGCAATGTTCAGCAGCATTTTAGTAATGTGAATCGCATTTCCTGGGAGATATCTTATTAGTGTTTTTACTAAGACATAGTAAAATACTTCCATATAATAGACTCATAGCTCACTGTTCACACTGTATTATTTTTAAGTGAACAATATACAATGGTGACAGTGTTTTGTTTTAATTTCCCCCATATCAGACCTTGCTACACCTACCTTACTTGCAATTATAGAGATGACACATGATAATTTTAGTTCTCCTGGGAAACTGTTGAATGCCATTATTTTATCAAGCAATAACTCTGGTGCACCAAGAAAGTTTGTCTAGCATGTTAAAACACAACTGTTCTCGACAATTGCAACTTGCACGGTCTGATGCTGAAGTTGGATGGAGCTTGGTTACAAGCCACCCATCCCCACAGCATGGTTCCAACACAGTGTTTTGTTACACAGAGTATAAACTGAAATGACTCTGAATACAACCATGGTCCTGATGCTCAAACTGATCCATGGGGTGGATGCACAGAAATAGGGAATCTGAGGAGGGTAAAGAGTAATAGATGGCTAACTATAAACTCTTTTTTCCCCATTGCTGAACCACGAGATATCTAATAATTTATTTGCCCCCCAAAGTGCAAATAGAGTAGCCCTCTCAGATCTGCTTTGACCAACACTAGCTGGAACAACGACCTAAAAACTCCTTTACTGCCCTACAATCATTGGACGATAGTATACACTAGCCATATCCATTGTATAACTATTACATTGATGGAGCCAGGAGTGGGTGACTCCGAGCTAGTTGTGCTGACTTTCTACTTTCTGATATAATGGAAATCCCCAGAGGCTTTGTTAGGAGAGCTTAACGCTTAGCATTGCTGGATTGGCATAAAGGGGTGGGACCAGAGGCCAAGAATTCTATGACTTATTTCTTATTACCCATTTGCCCCCTCCCCACCATCCTTCCTAGCTAGCCACACAGCAATGTGGAGATTGGCTTGCCAGATGATCAGTTGGTATGTGATGAAAATGAGTGAAATCAGAATGGAATGCAGAAGAGCGCATGGTTTCTTAGGCTGTGAAAATGATTTATCTGTACTAAGCGTGCTATGTTCCCTCCGTAAAAGAAAAACATCTACAAAAGTCATTGTGGTTTGCAGGAAATGTTCTGTTTCTTAGTAAGAAAGGTAAAACTATTTTGATAAACAAGTTATACCTGAAAAACTACTCCTTTTGTAGATGTATTAAATAACTGTATACTTCATTAGCTGTGGAAAAGCATTTACTGGCTTCATTTTTTAGATTAAAGGAGTTGTCACATTAATGTCAAATAAAATAAAATATCCACCCACTCAGTCTTAAATACCCTCAGGCCCACTTTTCAGCTACTGATGACATGTGTTTTATATGCACGACTACACTATAGTTAGACTTGTTCTATGCCATAATCATGCACATCAAAGATGTATATCATGAAAAGATAAAGGAATCTGTGATGTGTATCATTTTCTTCAGAAATACTAACCCTAAGGGATTAGTTGATGTAAGCTACACATGGACCTCCATATACTGTAGCTGAGTTAGTGAAAAAGCACAGACAAGAGCATCTGATGTGAAATAGCGAAAGTGATTCAACTCTGATTTGGAAAAGGGAAGGTGTAGTAGGCTTGTGTTATTCTGAATTAATTCTTTCTTCTTTATCGACTCCATAAATGAAATATCTTCTTTTCAGGACAGTAATAGATTCATAGAGTTTAAAGGTCAGAAGGGACCATTAGATTATATAGTATTATCTAGTTTGATGTGTATATCACAGGCTATTAAATTTTACCCTGTTACTTATGGATAGAGCCCAATAGCATAGGAACTTCCTATAGATCCGTGTTTTACTTCAAATGTTTGTGAATGTGTGGCCCATTTATACTGTTTAAAGGTTGTATTCAGTCCTCTGTGACCTATGCACAGCTGAGTAGTTAATCTTTTACCTCCCATACCATATTCACACCCATCCACACTTACCCACGACTGAGGCCCTTTTCAACCCATTTTTGTATACTTTTTGCCAGTGAGGAGCACACCTCAGTATGCTGATTCTTTTGCATAGGATAAGCACCCAGAACTTTTTACTAATTGAGCCCTAATCAAAATGTCAAAATCTTGCAAGTCTTTAAAATTGGAGACAGAAAAATCAGAGGGGAACGGGGATAACAGCTGCTTATACTTGAGCCAAAACTATCTCAAGGATGACCTTTTGCGTAGTACTTTGCTCTAACCATTTAACCAAACCAAGTTCCACTTCGATTCAACTCTCAGGCAAAAGTCCTGCTTAAGTTGTTTGTTGTCCTTATGCTATTGCAGGGATGTGTTTTTAACAATCCTGCCATTGAAGGGTTAATGGTGGCAAAGCAGAGTTTTACCAAGATTAATCACTTCATGTGAAAATTGCATTTGCCTAGTTTTGTCAACTCATGTGAAACAAAAAATGAATTTTGCATAGTCCAGACAGCTGATTTTGGAAATATATTAATTTGTTTATTCTGCATAATCCTTTATAAACAATTGTGGGAACCATATGCCCAATCTTAGTATGTTTGTGCCTCTCCATACGAAAATCACCCTAACTCCACATAACAATGGTGGTACAATCAGAACAATATGCTACTATTTACATTAGTATTTGTATAAATTGTTTCCCTGCTACACGTCATTTTGATGGATTATTTTAGCTGTTTCACTGGAACTTGCAGAATGTAATCTCTGCCCAGAATGTGAATGACTTACTTGCTCTTGACTCAATAAACTGTTCAACCACAGAGCATTGACAGCTGCCATGGTAAAATCCAATATAAATTGACTTACAAAAGTCAATTAGAATCCAGTGTTTGGTTAGGGATTCTTTTGCACACAACATTCAGATACCTAGTTAGTCAAATTCTTTCAATGGAAATGTGCATACGTTTATTTTCCCTGTGATTTGTTTATTTACACAATCACAGAATAAAATCCTTCCATCGTTTAATCCTTTGTCCTCCTCCAGCACAAATGAAAGCTTATTTGCATGCAGCTGCCATTTTAGTAGGGTAATGAATGCCTGCTAGTTGACAGTTGTATTAAAATATGCAGTAAGTCTAAACAGTGGCAGAAATTGTCAAGTAGGCTATACCTTGTAAATACTCCTATTTTCTTATAACTGATGGAAACAATGAGTATCCAAGAGCTGTTTCCTCTGACCCTGCTTCATGCTGATTCCGGTAAATCCATTATAGCCCCACCTTGCAAAACTGTGTGTTTCATGGGCCATACATAGTAGTAGCGGAGAAGCAGCAAGAATTAAAAATCACATTCAGATACCATACTGTATTTCCTTAGCTGGTAAAAATAAGATAAATCTTATCATATAAATGTGAACAGCTTGAGAAAATAGAAATCTTATATTTCCCAGTTTGGGGCACAGTTAAGACTAGAACCCAAATTGTAAGACTTCTGCAGCAATTCCCTATCATTAAATGACACAACCTGCAGCTCTCAGATCACCCTTCACTCTTCTTTTCCAATATTTTCCTTAGAAGCCTCAGTGAACTTGCTAGAAGTTTTATAACAGTTGATATTTCCACCTTTGTATCTTTTTCTTTTGTGTTTAAAAGCAGAAATGCTTCTCTCCCCATATCTATCATTAAATAGAATCAGGTTAGTTTTCATCAGTGTTTGTTGTTCAGGTAATAAACTTGATTCCATGGTGCACTATTAAATAGTGACTCCAGACTAAGACCATTGGGGTGGTGGGGGGAGGGATGTGCAATATATTTTACAGCTCCATGCAAATGCGGAAGCCAAAGAGATGTCTTCTGTTTCTAGTACTTAAAGGCTCTTCATGCCACTGAATATTATTTACCTGAGTATTTACAGAAAAGTAAAATTCAGCTTGACCATATGCTGATGCAGATTAATAAGGAGACTGAACAGCAACAATTCTAGCTATCATAGCAGGTGGGTGAACCCCACAATGGTCACTTTTTTACTTCAGTGTTAGAAGGAAGGAAAGACAGCAAAGAGGTTGCAGGACCTTTTTCATTAGCTGTTTTATGTATAATTGTGCTTATGTTCTTCGTTTTTTCCCAGCTAGTTTTGAAAAACAGCTATGGTGCCACTGAGAATTAATTAACTGGAGTGAATTTTGCTGCCCTTACATTGATTAGTACATTAGACTGCAAGAAATTCCATTGAAATCAATGGGACCTCTTGCAGACCAGGGTTCTCTATGTGAGTAAAGGTAGAAGAATTCAGCCTTTATTTACCTTGACTTATTGACTTGAGGACATAGGCAGCTGGTATAGTTCAGAGCAACTGTAAGGTGGTTCTGAACAATGCTGGTGTATACATAGATATTGCATTGACCTCAGGATCAGGGAGCCCAAAACAGCTTGTTTGAATATGCACCCCTCACATTCTGTTCCATCCAGCACATTTTAGGGACAACTTCGAATTTAGTCCAAAATGCTGTATTCTAAGAGGGATTCAGTAACTGATTTCTGGTCTATGAAAAGCCAACACTGCTCTAAATGTGAAAGGAGAATTATTTTCCCTTGCCTCAGAGTGCAACTGATTTCAGATGGCCTTCATCATAGTGCACAATCTCTCTTCCATTCTGACTTTGCTGATCATTCTTGTCAATGTCTCTTTTGATTTGGCTTGGCATTATTCACTGCAGAAGAATTTTCCTCTGTGTTCACTCAGTCTTTTTGGTTCAACTCTGTAAATTTTAATATGTAACTCAACGTGGCTGTATTTATCTTTATTTCTCTCGCTGTTTCTTCAGGGGGGGCTGTAGGATTTCAATGATATACTTCAAAAGGATCCAAATGTGGAAATATAATTAAAACTTCTCTTAGCCAATACTTGTCTTCTTTTTTTGAGCTCTGATTAGGGCATTAGCCATTTAAAAAAAAATAGAGTTCAACCGCATCCCAATATTGCAAATAAGACATTATATAGATAGTTTTTGCTTTCAATTTAGCATTATTAAGTTTTGCTGGACTAACCGAAGTGAGCATTTATTTAGCCACCAAAATGAGAGATTTTATGTTCTTATTTCCCAAATGGATGTTGCAAAATCTAAATCAGGCACTAGGCAAAACAGCAGATATTCATAAACCTCACATCTGACAGTGCCTTCTTTGTACTGGAACCAATATCAGCAACAATAAAATCTTGTGATATAAGCCAGTAATGTTTCTCTTTGTTCAGCTCATCCAGGTTATTGTACCAGGTGAGCTCAACAGGGAAATACTGTATTTCAATCACACAGGAATTTGTTTCCTTTTTAAAAAAAAAAAAAAATCTGCATTCAATATGCTGTTCATAGATTGTCTTCTGGCTAACAAAGGACCATTTTAGTAACATCTTCTAATGATTTTTTTTTCTTTTGGAGATGCAATTTTGTATTTCTGTTCAAAAGATATGGGGGGGAGGCTTAAGTATGTGGTACTCTAGTATAGGGTGGCTTAAAAGCCTTCTGAAATCTATACAAAAGATAAATAAACATATAGTTGCAAGTATAATGCTGATATCTCTGTGATCTACGCTGCTTAGAGAACTAGATTGGTTTACTTATGTCTCACACTTCTTGCCCCAAGTGTCCATTTTTGTCTGTCATATGTCAATATAGTCCCTTGAACTCCCACATTTCACATCTGTCAAACTGTCCCCTAGAGTGATTGCATACACACCCAGCCCAAAAGGTTACATAAGCCATTTATTTCATACAGGAGATGTTAAAGATATTTAACCTTAATTGAATAAGATCTCCCAAAGATATTGCAGGAAATTGCCTGATCTGTCAATATACTTGTCCCCAGAATAGCAGGCCCCTTCTTTCGCTTACACTTGTCTTCATTTCTCCCACCCCACAGTTGTCTCTGCAGCAGTGCAAACCCCTAATATAGACGTGTTATACCAGTATAAACAATGGTGTGCTTTACAGTAGCTGACTCTACTTTGTAACCAACTACCGTAAGTTACTGGTGCAAGTGACTTTTGTGCATTAGTTCATTTACAATTGGCTGAACTACATTGGTGCAAACATCCCTGATATAGGCAATGCTCTGGACTTTTAAGTATGCATTTTTATTGCTGCCCACTCTTTCAGAAGCCAAATTATAAGAAATTATATTTGTATTGCTATGTAGTGAATTCAAAACATCGTTTTGGAATTTCTGTTAGAGGAAATTTTGAGCATTGCTTAAGGAGCATGATGTTCCTATTTCATTACCAAAAGAAGTTGTTTATGAGGTTACAATATTGTACTTTCTCTCTGTCCTGCTGTGTTGATTATGATTTTAAATGAAAAGGGCTTTGTTAGCCAGTAATTGGTCTCTATTGGGATATCTTGTTAAAGGCTTGCTGCATAGACCATTGAAAATAATGGGAAAATGTCCACTCATGTCAGTAGTCTTAGAATATTGTATATTTCTTTGAAAACATTCATACATAATGTAAATTTTCCTATCACATAACTGGCATATTCTATCCCATCTCAGAGCATGGTTTCATCCATGCCCATCCTAACTAATAGCCATTGATGATCCTATCTTCCATGAACTTATCTAGTTCCTTTTTAAATCCGTATTATAGTCTTGGCCTTCGCAACATCTTGTGGCAAGGCATTCCACAGATTCACTGTGCATTATATGAAGAAATACTTCCTTTTTCTTCATTTTAAACCTACTGTTACTAATTTCATTTGGTGAGCCCTAGTTCTTGTTATAAGTAGGAGAATAATATTTCCTTATTTACTTTCTCCACACCAGTCATGATTTTATAGACCTTTGCCGTATTCTCCGTTAGTAGTCTCTTTTTCAATATGAAAAGACCCAGTCTTATTAATTGCTCATGATTAATCCTGAGGAAGTTATTCTATAACCCTAATCATTTTTATTGCTGTTTTCTGTATCTTTTCCAATTCCAATGGAGTAACTAGATCTGCTCACAGATTCAAGATGTGGGCATACCATGTATTTATAAAGATAACAATATGATATTTTCTATTTTATTATCAATCCATTTCCTAATGATTCCCAGCATTCATTCTAGCTTTTATGGCTGCCACTGCACATTGAGTGGATATTTTGGACATAACTTTCTTGAGTAGTTCTGCATTATTTGCAAATTTTGCCACCTCACTGTTTACCTCTTTTTCCAGATCATTTGTGAATATGTTGAACAGTGCTGGCCTTAGTACAGACCCCTGAGGGACACCACTATTTTCAGTTCTCCATGAATATTTTGCCAATTAATAAGTGTTTTTGTTTTGTTTTTAAGCAGCAGGGCAGAATTCAAGTTCCACTGAATTCAGTGTTAAAACTCTCTGATTTCAGGGGAGCCAAGACTTCACCCTAAAAGCTGTGTGACTCTTTCAGGGCTAAATTGTGTATTTCTTTTGAAAATATGCCCAAACCGTAATAAAGATTAAATGCTTTTTGTCATAGGTAATTGCCCCATTTGAGAAAGAAGGTATCTTGTTCTACAGCTAAAATATTCCATTCTTTTAATAAAAAGGAACCCCTCAAATTAGAGGCAAACTGCCATATGTAGAGTTCTTTATTAGAAGTTAATAACATGTCCTTTACTCACAAACACTTTTATATGTGCTCTGCATCTGCGTGGATACTTAACACATTCAGTAATAATTGCCTTCTTCAGGGGTATCACAGGTTAATCTGTTCCTGTCTTTTTTAAACACACACTAATGCCACCAAAGGTGTTCACAATGGCTAATGCATGTTACTCAAAACAAACACACAGAGTGTAAAATAAATGGCCCCTTTGCTCTTCAAGTAGATAATTGGTCTTTTTCCTTTAAAAACACACACATCAAGAGACCCTATTGGTTAGGAAGTGCCCTCTCCAGGGGTGGTTCTGAGAAACTAATATCACTCTCTCTTTTAAAGACACACACATTAAGAGTCTGCAGTGGCAAGAAGTGCCTTCTCCAGTGTTTGAGAATCAGTCATTAATATCTTATATGTCTCTACAATGTGGTTTAAACAAAAAAAAAATCTTTCATGACTCTCATCTCACAGCTTGAACTCATCCTTCAAAAAAGAAGCCTTGATAAAGTTAGTTTTATGTTCCTGAGTGCCTCTCAGATTGCCACCCCTGTATCTGGACTTGCTTCATGTTAAATCTTCATACTTACCAGCTGACTGGAGTGGACATTGTGGGTGGTGAAGATGCAGCTGGAGTCAGAAAATTCAGAAAAAAACCAACTATTTTTAGTTTCCAGTAAACCAAGGATTTAGATGCATCTGTTACACAAGTTCCATTTTTATTGCATTTATTTTTGCCTTTAATGCCATCACTCCTACCATGGCTGGGAAGTAAAAGAAGTGGGTTAAAATGCCAAGTAATAGTTTCCAATGTGATTAAACTTTGCCAGAAATAGCAATGCTGCAGTGAACTGGACAGGCTGATCACTCAGGTCTTTTTTTTTTTAGTCTTTTGTAGTGGGCAATATTTTTAGTTGTATGGTTCCCACGCACTTTAACTACCTTTCCGGATTCAAATACAGTTTATTTAAGTCCGAAAGGACAGGAGAAGATGTTGCATCCATGAACTCTTAATATTGCATTCTGTACACACTGCAACCAAAATTTCCCACTTAGATAATGCTCGCTGGACTATCTTCCTAATGCATTAAATTAATTAGCCACTGGTGCTGTACACATTGGATAGAATACCCTATCAATCATTCTGACCTGAGAGATAAAAAGAGAAGTCCATATTCTTCAACAATTGTTTGACCAAATATACATCCATGTCCTCGAGGTTAGCAAATTTGAGCTATATTTATATCTTGTAATTTCTAATGTATCAATTATCATGATATCTAAGTACTATTAGAATTATAGACACACAATAATTGTATTCTCTTTGTCAGAGGGAAAGTACAAAACCCCACCATTTTCATCCTTAAGTCAAATAAACAACTTGTTTGTCAAAAAAAATTCCACAGAAAGCAAGTAAGAATTTGATTTCCAAACTGGAATCACTTATGTTGAAATTGAAGTTCTGATTAGTGAATAGCTTTGTAAAAATATTAATGTTGTCTTCCCAAATTATATTCCACTGCAGAAGAGGGATAGGAATTTCAAAGCAGAAAGAACAGTATAACTCAAAAACTCATTCACTGTTGCTTTACTCTGGAAAGACCTAGGTTGAATACTTACTGTGGTATAAATAGACAAAAGAGTCTTGTGGCACTTTTAAAGACTAACAGATCTGTTAGTCTTTAAAAGTGCCACAAGACCCTTTTGTCTTTCTATAATAGACTAACACGGCTACCCCTTTGGAATGTGGTATAAATGACAATCAAGAAATAACTAATCAATAATTTGCAATTTTCTATTAAATGATATCCTAGTCTCAAGGTATGATAAGCCAACAAGAGTTTATCTGAAACAATGTTTCTTTCTTGTGTTCAGTCCATTTGTTGAATGTGTTGTAATAATTAGCATCCTACTGGAGCTCGGATTTGTGAAGATTACAAAACTTTCCATTTTGTTTGGGTAATTTCTCTGGAAATCAGCTATTTGTCTCTCAGGATAAGGAATGAACTCTTAATAATTATTACTTAATATATAAAGGATGAAGGGTATTTGGAACCCATATTTAACTAGCTAAGTAGCTGGTGAAACTAATTATTTGCAATATTCTTAGATTCTAACGTGGTAGAGTTATTTTAAGTTACTATATAATAACTAATAATGGAATTTGAAATATTAAAATAGTAGACATTAAACCAACAAATAAATAAGGAAATAACCTGCAACTTCTCTTAAAGAATTTTCTTTAGCTGTAAAAGACACTATATGTTGGCTAAAAATATATTGCAACATATAATTATTTGAACTGTTATTTCATATCCATCAAGATGGTGTTTTAAAACATTTTTGGGGAAAAAAATTCCCATTATAATTTAAAAACTTGCAGTTTCAAGCTTCTTCTCAGAAAGGGATGAGTTAAAAATATGAATTTATACTGGGAATGACAGTTAAAATTATTGATTTATACTAGAAATTCTGAGTATTAACTATAATACATGAGAGGCATGGATTCACCAATCTACTCAGTTACTACCATCCACCCTAACCTTTTCCCATTGCTCAGAATAAACTGGAAAGAAATCTGTTTCTATCATTTAATGTAACTATTTATACTACATTCTCACCATAGCAAAATTTTGAATTGTTATCTTGCAGGTTTGGGGGCTTTCATTTTTTGGTCAGTAATTGCTCACAATATAATTAAAGACTAGGAGATTTCTAAACCAATTCTGCAGATTCCTAAGGTTGGATACCTCTGATAAGCACCAATAAAACATTCGAAGTGGGCTTGAACTCCAGCAATTCCACATCTGCAGTATATATGGCAGGAGACATATGGCTGGTAATGTTATCAGAAGCAAGCATCCTAAGCAAAAATCCAGTTTCATCAGGACTAAATTGTTTTCTACAAACATCAGTACTATTCAGTCCAATGATTTTTAGTTGTTGGCCCATTGTTTTCAGATTGTTACCCACCGCCAGTTGCACTGACAGATGGCTATTGGCTGCAGTACTGTACCTGGAGCTTTTGCCAAGCTCTATTGCATGAGAATTGGGGCATAAATGAAGGCCATTGTGTATTGAAAGAAATTTTATCATGAGAAAAATTATTTAAAAAATGCAGGTACAAGCCTGTACAGTGCACCAGCACCATCCATAATGTCACCATTGGTAATAAATCTCTGTACATAAAAAGAAGCGGGCCCCAAAATTTATACAGTACTGAGATGTCTTCTTTTATCATGATGGGTGATAGACATACACATGGTGCATTCCATGACACATACTATATTGATGTTCTGATTAATGCTTTCTATAAATGTTTTTAGATTATTTTCACTCCTGTTGGGAACCTTAGCTCTGTCTGATAGCAGAGAGAATGGTATGTTTAAATACAAAAGAAGCTATGTGGACAAATGGTATGTCAGCAAAATGAAATGGTATCAAGAAAATCATAGATGCATATCTCAGTAAGCTGTTTAACAGGATTGTTAACAAAATAATTTTATAATTTGACCCTAACAACAAATAAAAAAAAAATTAAAAATGGAATCAGTCTATTAAAATACTTGGCCTACATTCCATGTGGGTTAGAGAACATTTTTATTGTTACTACAAGGGCATGATATTAAAACTATTTTGACTTAAAAAAAAATCCATGTTTTCTCTGAGAAATGTCTGTCTTATAATTTCCAAACTAGGATATTTTTATGAAAGAAATTTGATTCTGCAAATCATATGAAGCTGAAATTTTGAACTGGCAGCACCCTTACGTTTTACATATGGCTGATTTTACTTTCTTACTAGAGGTGACAAAAACTATATAATTGACTGAATTGGGCCAGTCATAACACTGATTGTTTCCACAGCTGAAAGACACTTCCTAATGATTAGCTCAATTTATACTGAGAACTCTATTGATTATCACACAATGGAAGAGACCAAGAAAAGCATGTAGCATGAATCAACATAACATCAATGTTATTGCTACCATTCCTGAGGAAAAAGAGATCATTTAAAGTCAGAGGTGTTCTGATTAATTCTGTAAGTTAGAAACTTAGCTTAGTTGCTGCTATGTTTGCTTTGTAAGTGAATTTTGTTTTCATTTAATAAATGAAGTTAAGCATTACCATATAACTTAAAGAAACAATGGAAAGGCTGCCTGTTGATTATTATTAGAAGCTGGTCTAACGGTGGGTCTGAGAATCTTTTCTTATTTTCCCTACTTTAAAGTCCTAGACTAAAAAGCACTTAAGTAGGCTTTTACTTTTCACTATGTAAGTGGCCACTCTGAGTATGGGTATACTACCAGTTTCTTAGAGAATGGCCAAGAAGTGGGGAAACAAATGAGGAAAGAGAGGGAAAACTGTAACTTGAATGGAATTATTCAGTCTTTCTTAAGCATCTGCTAAATGCTTCACTGGTTCAGAGGTATAAAGTAGAGCAAATTGTAGTCAATGGGATTACTCACATGCCTAAAGTCCATTGAGGATGAGCATAGCGTTCCCACTGCCTGCCAACATAAAGGCTGTAGGAGACTCTGCTCTTCATTTTATCCAGCCAGTCAATTGTTTTACTGCATTCAGCTATTAAAATTTGTCTTCATCAGTGCTCCCTTTTCCACAGGCTGCACATATTGGGCTGTCATAACATTAAATACTGCCACTGACTTTTGATTTAAATGATTGATGGGTCTAAAACAATAAGATATAGTTACAGTCCCTAGTAACTACTTGTCTTCTTTCTCACTCATTTGCTTCTCTGCCCACTTACTTTAGGAAGGTAAAAACAAAATTATAGGTTTCACACTTGTTAAAAATAGATGTACACTGTGTTTTACATTATATACATTACTTCATGTTCAAGAAAATGTTTAAAATTATGGTACAGTATTTTTACTTTAAGCTACATTCAATTTTTATGCTTTTCTTACAAAAAAGAAAAAAAAAAGCATGTTTATTCCCCCCCCCCATGAAAATTCTTCTAAACTAAGAATAATAAATATACAGTATGTAATAGGTACAGTCCTGAAACATAATGAAGATCCATGCTATCAGACTGTACGGTGTTCGGTGATGGACAAAGCCAGGCAAATTTCAAGAAATTTACCTAACTTAGAATTGTGTGCTTGTTATTAGGTTTCATATAACAAAACTAGCCTGCTCAATTTATATTTGCTAATAATCCCATTGGAATCAATGTGAATACTCATCTGAATAAGATAAACATGATTTAAACCTATATGTGGAGAGAGATTTTGTACAGGTTGAAGCCTAGATTCTTTGACTTTTGGCTCTTTTGCAACATTGAGATGAGGAAAACGGGTGGCAACTGGTCCATAGTGCTATCAGAGAATTGAGCTAGTGGAGGGGAATCCCCTGCTGATGCAGCTTGAAGCCCAGCACTAGCCATTCACTCTAACTCATACCCTCTGCACAGGGTGGAGGCAAGAAGAACAATCCTTGTCTTCTCAGCCAATACTTCCCTATGGTATGGCCTATGCTATACTGCAGTAAAATGGCAGCTGCTAGAAGCATTATTGGGGCTAAAGGCCAGAAAAGAACATCTGTCAGGATCTGGAAGCCATAGCTGGATTTCTGGAGGCCCCTGTCTTTCTCCTGAAGAGGGTAGGTCAATACCAGATGAAACTGATAAACTACCTCCAACCAGACTACTGACCATTTAAAAACCTTATCTGGAGAATCACTGAAGTGACTAATATAATAAAATTAGATAACAGGTCATTAAACTGTACAAACTTTAAAAAAAAAAAAAAAAAAAGACAAAGGGGACATGGAGTCTACTCTGACCTGAACTGATTTATGTATTTCTCCAGATACTATCCATAACCAAGGAAGGCACTCTCAAATGCATGGGATTGTATGACATTCCCAGTTCCCTCCTGCAGAAAGGAATTTTGGGAAACTTCTTGGGCTGTATATGTATATGAAATTTTTAATGATAGTTTCAGTAAAAGACAAGCTCTCATTGCAGATCACCACTCTAAAGGTAATAGTAATATAAAGTTAGGCCATGATCCTGATGATATTTACAGGCATGCTTAACATTAAGTATGAGATTGGCCCAATTGACTTCAGTGGGACATGACTGAAGTTAAGCCCATGTCTAAGCATATTCTCATTTAGGGACTTATTTGGGGGTAACATCTCAAATAAAATATTTTAAGGATTTGTAGTAGAACTCACCCACTAAAACTTGAATGGTAAGGTTTAATATGTTTTTGTTAAGAGTGTGTGTATTTTCCCCTTTATGCTCCAGTCCCTATAAGTATTTGCCATAACCTATATTGCTTGACTTATGAATCATTACTTCTGGTCTATGAAAAGGTTTATTTCCTAAGACATCAACCCTCTCCTAGAATAGCTGTTAAGTCTTAAAGTTCAAGTCTTTTTAAATTAAAACTAAGTGATATCTGTCTCCGGCCCTGTCCATCTCTCTCCATAGACCACTACACTACTTATGTGTACATCTTTAGGCAGTCTTCAGTACAAGAGAAAACAAATATATCACTGAAAGGCTTGACTAACTTTAAAGTAAAAACAACCTTTTTATAAACAGCCCAAAGCAAGTGTTACAAGGCCAAAAAGTACAGTTGTAATGTGTGGCTGTGTCTACTTGCTGGAAGCTACTACCTAGTTAGCATTTATTTATTCTTCAGTGCAGTCATAGAGAAAAATTAATGGCATCATCAGTGGATGGGACCTCTAAACCCTAATGTCTTTTATAAATAGCTCAGAACAAAACAGACCCTTCCACTTGCCAGGGCAGTAATGGTTTTCTGATTTGCAGAAACCAAAAACAACTCAATAGGAATTGAATCAGCTTTTTTGTGACTTTTAAAAGACACTCAGGCATTAACCCACCACAACTGAGGTCAATGAGAGTATTAGCCACTGACATTGATGGGAACAGAATCTTTCCTTTAATGTGTCCCACAGTAGCTTTGATAAACAAAACATTTAATTTTTAAGCATTCATTTTGGAAAATGGCACAAAACTGACAGCAGCTGGCATATTGCTGCAATGAAAATGCAAGGAGGGACTTTGGCTTCTTCTTTCTCAGATTCTCTAGGATAATCCCTACATCAAACTGACTCCACCCTGTTGACTCAGATTTATTTTAAAATATTGCTATGCCATTTGAGAATTAAATTATAAATCTATATCTTTATATAGACATAGCTACATTGTATGTTATATACACATATCTGTATGTCTATAAATTAATTTCCAATCTATATGTTTTATGCACCTCTGATTCTCTGTTACTCCAGTTTTGAGCTCTTAATAACAAATTTCATTATAATCAGATTGATAATATTTTTTCTTTATTTTTTCTCTACTGTGAGCTTATTTTCATATACTGATTCCTGCCTTCTCTGTAAAGTTGCTTTTTAAAATATTTCTTCCAGTCTGACAGCCAATTAGTACATTATGGTTGTTTTTTTGTAAACTAAGAACATATGTTGTTTATCATAATCATTTTCATTGTGTGGGAGGCCATCTCCTTTCAAATCTGTCCAAAGACACTTTGTTCTATCTTGAGCTGCCCTCTTTGCTTTACTCTACATTTTATTGCTTTTGTTTCAAAATTCAAAAGATTTGTTACTGTTGAAAGTGCAAAAAGTCTTTTTTTTCCCCTCTTGATTTCATTTTTCCTGAAACACTTGGCCTAAATTGTAGAGCAGAAAAATTTTCCCTGCTGAAATTGTGATTGTCATTTTTGTTTGTGATGATTTTTAAAATATGATCATGGGAGTTAAATAAACACAGCAAATTTAAAGCAATCAATTTTTTTTACATATGGGACAAGGACATTTTTAAGAACATTTATAATAAAATGTTCCATATCTTACAAAGCAGATAAAATGGCACAGATACAGTAGAGATGACAATGCAGAAACAAAGAGAAGTAATGGGGTCCATTAAACCAGCTTTATAGACTAAGGTCCTAATCCTTCTGACACTCTTTCTATCTCTCTCTGTACACCTGGTTCACTGGGACTCCACGTAGGTTCAGGAAATAACTTGCAGGAGTGAGGCCTGAGTTTGTAGTGCAAAGTCCCATTAACTTCAATAGATGCAAAATCGAAACCACCCCTCGATAATATGTTCTGTTGGCTAGAGCAGCATATCAAATGTGCAGAAGGACTACAAATGTGTTCAGTCCTTGCAGAGAGTCTGATCTGGGATATTGCACTCTTCCTCCTATTTCACCAATGCACCAACCAGTCTCCATCTAGCTCTCTGAGGGTGCAACTACACTTGTAAATTAAGTCAATTTAAGCTTGCTTAAATCGACTTAAATTACTCTGCGTCTACACTACACTTTCCTTAAGTCGACTTAAGCAAGTTGCGTAAGTCAATTTAAGGAAAATTAAGTCGACTTTGTTAAACCTCATTTAAAGTCGACTTTAGGCTTAAGTCAACTTTCTAAAGTTGACTTAAGCCAGTGTAGACGTGGAGTAGCCCTAAGTCGACTTAGGGCTCTCCAGGATTCCCGCACTGCCCTCCTTGCCAGGGGGGTGGCACAGAGAGATCCTGGCATGCCCCCCCCATAGGGCAGGGCAGAGCCCTGCCCACCCTGCCCCTATGCCCTGCCAGGGTCCCTGTCCCCCTTTGCCCCATTGTACCCAGGTACAATGGGGCAAAGGTTGAGCCCCCTGGCACTTGGCAAGGGGTGCACCCCTGCCATTGTGGACCTGTCCAAGGTCCCCTTAGCCCCTAGAAGTCAACCTAGGCATCCAGTGTGGATGCTCTAGGCTGACTTTGTAGGGTCCCCCTTAAGTCGACTTAAAATTTAGGTGTGGGCATGCTAAGTTCACTTAACAAAGTCGACTTTGTTAAGTCGAATTAGCTAAAGTCGACCTAAATTTACAAGTGTAGACATAGCTTGAGAGTTTCCTCAAAGTATTTCTGGTCTCTCATGCTATAAAATGAAAGCAAATTGCTGAAGCTTTTCTTTCATTATTATTATGCTAGTATTGTTATTTAACACCCAGTAAACAGTGTTTCATCAACTTTTTATTTTGTTTTATTTTATTTTTGCTAGTTTACTGTTTGCTTTTACAGCTATGTTATTGGTTATGATAATACTTGGATTTAAGCTTCAAACTTTCTTTTCTTGATTCAGCTCTCCACAACCCTAGTAAAATTGACTGGAGGATGCAGATTCTCACATTCCTCCTTGAGCAGACCTCTCAGCCATTAAATCTGCTAATGTAATGGTTCCTAATGTCTTTGGCTTGAGGGCCACAGTTATCATTTTTACAACCCTGAGTGTCCACCAGCCCCCTCCAGCAGCATTTTCCTCCCCCACCTTGCAACCATGCAGAAGGAGTTCAGCAAGGATACTGCCTCCTCACTGATCTCCCTTCCTCCTGGCTGCAGCAGGAAAATCACACATGTCCTGTATCTCTGTGTGCTCCATCTTGGTCCCTAGGCAATGGCTCCATTATTCAGGTGATGGAAGATCTGTGTTCCCCACCCTCTGGCTCCTGTGGGGACCCCAATGCCTCTGGACACAGATGGACACATTGCTGTGCTCCCTGCTATAGCCAAGAGGAGGTGAACACTGATCTTCCCTCCCCTTCTCTGCACTAAGGAGCCTGCTCTGGTCTTCGAACCCCATGGAAACACATTCTGCCTTGGTCCTTAGGTATCAGTTCCCTTCTTTAGCCAGCAGGAGGGCTGCCATGGGCCACTTTCAAAGACCATGCAGACCACTTTGGGCCACAAGTTGGGAGGATGTGCTAATGGATAGCACAAGAAGCTGAAAATGTATCACAAACATTCACAATATGGAACACCTGCTTTGTTGTGCATCATAAATGTCACTTTTTAAAATTGCAACCATCTGTTTTAAGACCATTTTAAATAACTAAACTTTTGTTTTTTCTTTCAGAATAAAACTGGACAAAGCAAAGTGCATCAGAAGGAACCATAAAGACAACCCATATGTGTCATTAGGAAAGTTTGAATGATGGACCCCATATCTGCCCTACAGATCTCTACCATTTGCACCAAAAGAATTTCTCTGGACCAATCACTAGTGAGAGATATGCCAGACATGATATAAATATGATACATATGACATCAGGTTACACAATTGTTTGCTAGACATTAATTGGAGATTAGAAATCAGAAGTCCTTGATTCCATTCCTGAGTTAAATGATGGAGTTGTGATGTGGGCTCATATTCACCTAAGACTTATACTACCAAACTTATTTAATCATATAATAGGCTGTATTTATAGACTTATGCCTGAAGAAATACAGGACTTGTGCTTTAACCCACTGCACCAAGTGGTCCCCTAATAAAAGGCATTGCTATTGCTTTCTACGTTTAATATATTGACCACTACTATTATTTAGTCATTATCATTAAGTGAATGGAGGCTCCCTTCTGCTGTTGTCTGAATCTAATGTTGCTAATTTAGCTAAAACAGTACTTCCGGCCAAAATGGTAACAAATGGTGCATTAAGGTTAGTTTAATCATCAATTAAGCTTGGAAAATTGAAACATCCTGCAGACAGTTATACAGGTGCTTATGGCTGAACATGATTAACTTAGTCTTCATATAGTTTTAAGTAAAGACAATTCTCTTCATCCATAGGCAGATATAGGCTATTCTCCACTTTGTGTGGGTATCACTAAATGATGCATAAACTTAATGTGATCCCGCCTAAAACAGCTGAGCACACTGAGGAATAACTTTAGGCAATTATCACCTTATAAATATGCCCACAATATTATTGTGTCTGTTATATCTGTTGGCAACAAGGTTACATGCTATTGAATTTTTAGTATTAAGCTTCAAAAAAAAGGTAAAGGGGTGATTTGATTACAGTCTGTAAGTATCTGTATGGGGAACAAATATTTAATAATCAGGTCTTCAGTCTAATAGAGTAAGGTATAAATCAGTCCATTGGCTGGAATTTGAAGCTAGACAAAATTAGATTGGAAATAAAGCATAATTTTTAAAGTGAGAGTAACTAACAATTGGAACAACTTACCTAGGGTTGTGGTTGATGCTCCACCGCTGACAATTTTTAAATACAGATTGAATATTTTTCTAAAAGCTATGCTTTAGAAATTATTTTAGGGATGTTCTATGGCCTGTGTTACACAGGAGGTCAGACTAAATTATCACAATGGTCCCTTCTGGGTTTGGAATCTGTAAGTCATATTGATTGATCTCAGATGCCTTCTTATTGAAATTATTATATATACATAAGTGATGAACATGCATGTCAGACTGTGTTTCTTCAACTACTACCATTAGATAAGAACTCTGAAGGAGAAATCTTGCAACAAATAGAAGTCCTTCAGAAATGTAAAGCATTTTTTCCCCATCTATTAGGGTTATATCAAATTTCGTCCCCATGCTGCTTTTCCAAACTTAAAAAAAAGACAGGAAATTAATTTCTAACATGATAGTCTATAGTTAAATGTAAAAGGTCATTTATCTTTTATCTCAGAGTAAGTGAAAATTTATTCACATGTCAAATCTTTCATGTCAGGGAGAATCCAGATTGTAGGCTCTAAACCTTTTCATGTCATGTTTCTAATTAGGTCTATGACTCATTCTCATGAATAATATATCAAGCTGCATATTAGCATCTAATCCAGCTAACTCATCAATTTACAGTAACCGTTGGCTGCAGCAACTATAATAAAAATGTCAAAGAAGCTGCAGTATTTTTCCAACAGCTGTTAGAAGTTCTGTGTTGTCTCTGGATACTGAATTTCAAAGAGATATATCAGGATTAAAGGAAATTCAGTGCGTATTTTGGAGTTGAAAAGATTTGAATCCATTACACTGAAATACAATGAAGGACTTTGGGTCTAAGTACAAAACTTTCTACCTATACTGATGGAAGTTATTTTCTTTCTTCAACATGGAATGAAGGTCCCCCCCCCCCATTGCTGTCACCTTCACAAGAGCATAGTTTTAGCATAGTGCATTTTGTATCTGTAATAAACTAGTGTAGTTTATACTCATGACTGCCAAAAGCAAATGGGGCCAACTAATGGATTTATCCAAAGGTCTTAACCTCTCAGATATTTCATTTGTGTACCCCATGATGGATTCTGACCTTAATCTTACAGAACATTTTTGCAGTACTCTCCCAGCTCTGGATGTGACTGTTGTTGTGGATGTAACAGCTATTTTTCTGTGATCACACTGACAGTTATTGTCAAACAGTTTCACTCCATCACGTGGTGATCATCACCAATTAGTTAATTTGACAGCTATAATTTCCCAATTCACTTTCACTATTATAACTGTAAATTACCTTTGAGAACACACTTAAAATGTCACCTTTAAACAATGTTGTCTGTTTTCCATCATCTGGTTCACCAGAAGTCAATAGCTAAAGGATATGTTTCCCTTTTGTTTTATTTTTTAAATGGTTGATATGTTTCCCTACCATTCTCAGTCCCCAGAATAATAGGCTCCATGCCATCAAGGCCAGATTAATGCAGGGGCTTTACAAGCTGCAGTCCCACGCTAAAGGGAGGCCCTGCAACAATCTGGCCCTGGCCGTAGTGCTGCTGCACAAACTACACAGTACCAGAAGGACCCTTGAACCAATCTCCTCTGACAGGCCCCTCTCCACTCCCGTTCCCTGAATTCCCACTCCAGGTCCTGGGCTGGCTGGGGCAGACTGGGAATGCTGCAGTCCTCAGTGTTGGACCGAAGCAGGTACTCCATGTCAGGCCCCAGCACTGAGCACCAACCCACCCACCCTTGTGGCTGCCTCCCGTACCTTCCTAATGCCGGCTGGGACCGAGCATGGAACACTAGTTGCCCTGTGTTGCCAGCAGGTCTACCAGGCCTCAGGGCCAGTGTGCCCGAGCACTTCCCGACCCCAGGCTGGCCACAGCCTCAGTCAAGGGGGGACTGTGGTCTGGGGGGGCCTCCACTGAAGGGTGACAGACTGGGACTATTGGAGGCCTTAATCCGTGTCAGACGAGGGGAGAGAAATGGAATTGAACAACAGAACCTGAGATTTGCCCAGTTTGCTGCCTTTCCAAAGTTGCTGCTCCATTGTCCCATTTGCTGAGTTCTGTTAAGAGAAAGGAAGCCTTTGAAACCATAGGCTATGTGAGACTTCATCAGAATAACCAGAATTGACAAAGACAGATTATATACCTGTTCTTTTTGTGCATGTTTATACATTCCCCACTTATCTTCTTCCTCTTTCCTTCAAGTTGTTCAACCTCTTACAAATCTAATATTTTAATTATAGAAACATTTCTAAAAACAAAATTCATTTCTGTTGTATGTTAATGAAAATCAGATTAACAAATGTAAATTAAGAGCCAAATTTTCAAAAGAATCAAGCTCCCATTCAGGGACCAAAATAATGTGCCCAAATTTTTAAAAAGTTTTATTATTTCACCATATGCACAGGAGATAGCAAGAATCCCATTATTGTATTGGGATGTGAGAAATCCAGTTAATAACATTTCACAATGTCTTTCCTTAGATAAGGGAAACAAAATTGGCCTACAAATTAGATTGAACAGATTTTATAATAAGAATACTCAATACGCAATGAGTAAAATTTTCCAAAAGTACCTAAGTCATATTGAAAGTCAATGGAAGCTAGGCTTCTATCTCACATACCTGCTTTAGAAATTTTACCTATTTAAAGTTATATCCAGTTGAAAATGCATAAATCTATTCTGATGGAAAAGCCTATGTCAGGTGCAATGCAAGTTTTTTCGGTTATTACATATCAGTAATGAGAGTGTTTTGGTGCTAGGCGTCTTTGAAAGTGCTTTCAAAGGTTTTGTGACAGACAAGTCCTGTGGATTATGGTAGTTTCTCCACATCTGGAATGTTGAGCCATTCAATGTGGCCCTCAAGGAATACTAAAACTGAGAAAGTAGTAAGTGAAACTTCATTAAGTATTCCCCAAGAAACTACAAAAAGGAACTGTAGAGTTTTCTGTTTTAGAATGCACATGGGGAAAGGAATAATAAAGCAAATATTATGAATTACACACCCATAAACTGAGCATGGAACTACAGAGTTAATATACAGCACTTTTAAATGGCTAATGTGTGTTTGACAGAAGATTGAAGTAACAGATACATCCCCAGAACAACGTAAGTGACAAATTAAACAAAATGGTAAATAATATTTCTGTAATGCAAAAAATTAAATTTAGAAAGAGATCAGGTATAGGATTGAGAGCTTTTTTACCTCTAGGTCATTGGTTCTAATCTGGTTTCAAATAGTAGCAACTGAAAGTTGTTAAATTGATAACTCAGGAGGTTTAAGTGAAAAGAGCTAGCGGTCTCAGGACTAATTTCCAGTGGGCTGTTACCCTAATCACTGTTGGAAGCAATTGAAACACACATGATTTGGGAATCTAAAAAGTGTGGCTTGAGATTGAACAACCTTCTCTCCTTTAAAGATAACTTCAGACCACAGTTGAGGCAGAAGAATGAAGATGCTTGGGCTATTGCTGTTCTGTTAACTAGAAGACAACTTTAGCGTCCAGGGAGCTGAAGTTCACAGATTTCAAGGGCACTAAAGTTACTCGTAGGGTAACACAAGTTGTAGCAGAATGGGAGAGCAGAGAAATTAAAATAGCAGTTCATCCTTCTCTATCTATGCATGCATATGTTGTATAGTTATCTAAATATATGAAGCCTGAAAATATGATAGCCTAATATGAAGCCTGAAAAGGTATATGCAGGGCTGTACATTATTATTACTTTATGCTACTACTTTCAATGAGCAGTAAATCCAAGTTACATGTAAGTGATTAGGATTTATGCCCAGCTTCATAAAGAGACTTAGATTCAGCAATATTTTAGATGCCTAACCACCTAATGGAATCTACAGATCCTGAGTAATGTTCCTTATCTCCCTGTAGAATGAAGGGGGTGTAAGAGGTACCTGTGAATGGAATCTACAAAACCCAGCATGCTGGGTGGTTTGCTACATAATATACCACACAGAAGACACTGAATGTGTCCTAAGCCTCTCCCATCCACCTTCCCATCCCCTACCTCTCCTGCACCCCCTCTCCCATTTTTGGTAATAGACTCTTGGTAAATTGTTACAATAGGTAATTACTGTCTTTATTAAAAAAAATCATGAATTATTTCCTGCCTGAATTTTTCTAGCTACAACTTCCAGCCATGGGATTGTGTTACATCTTTCTCTGCTAGATTGAAGAGACTATTATTAAATATTTGTTTCCCATGTAGATAGCTAGGCTATGTCTACCCTAGAATAAGTTAGGTCAACTTTGTTAAGTCGATTTAATAAGGTTGACTTTAAGTCGACTTAAAGTTGACCTTATTAAGTCGACTTAACGAAGTGGTTTCCATGGACATGGACATAGTCAACTTTGTTAAGTCGACCTAACTGCCCTTAGGTCGACTTAATAAAGTGGATTTAAGCATCCACACTGTGCTTAGGTTGACCTAAGTGGTAGGTCGACCTAAGGAGGGTTAGGTCGACCTAACCGGCAGGTCTTACTAAGTCAACCTAAGCTTTCATTAGGTCGATTTAAGGATTTTCTTAAGTCGATCTAATGAAAGCCTGGTGTTGACAGGGATTAAGTTAGGTCGACTTAAGCCTCCTTAAGTCTACTTAACTTGCAAGTGTAGACATAGCCTTAGATTGTAGTTAAATCATCCCATTACCTTCTCTTTGTGAAGCTGAATCAATTGAACTCCTTGAAGCTATGCCTGTAAGGTATGTTTTCTGATTCTCATGGCTCATTCCTTTCTAATTTACCAACACCCTTCTTAAATGTTGAGTACAATATGTTGATACAATATTCCAGCAGCATTAGCACCAGTACCAAATTCGGTAAAATCACCTCTCTGCTCCTTCTGAAAATTCCCCTGTTAATCAATCCCAGGATTGCATTAGCTCTTGCCTGCAGTGCCATATTTGGCCTAGTAAGGAGTGCTACAGAACAGGCACACATGTAGCAGGCAATTAAAAATAAAAACTGAGGAATGCTTATGAACAACTGATAAGAGACAAAATAGCTACCCAATTCACTATGAAGCCATTGATGTATATGCTGTAACTAGAAATGACAAAAATCATTCTGCAATGAGAACTTGCACCACGAAATAGATGCCTTAAACTATTGATCATGATCTTAACTTTAATGTAAGATGGACAATGATAAGAAGAGGTGAAACGGGTCAACCATTTAAAATATCCTTTTTACCATGAAGAATGCAAATAATAGTTCTGAGGATAGCAAAACAAGTGCTATAAGGGAAGTTTAAAAAAACAAACAAACTGTTCCTAAGATGTGATGAATGTATTTTTGTAAAGTTTGAATAAAATGCACAAAAAGGCAAAGTTGACTGATGTACAAAATTGGAGTTTATTGAAAAAAGAATTTCTAATTAAATGTAAGAAAGTAGCCTTAACAAAAGAGGAAAATTAACTGTCATTAATGCATTTAAAGGAAGCAGAGATATAACTAAATATGGCAATTTAAGAGACTAGCATTAGTGATCAGTATCGGCTGAGAAATGTTTTTCAAAAGAATATTGAACTGTTCAGGATTAAAGGTATTTGTGCTTGTAGAATTTCCAGCTGAAAACTATATGAGGATACAGGACTGGTATAGACTGAAAACTTTTCAGAAAGTATTCATTATTGAAAATATCAAAATAGCCTACATTGATCAGACCTTAGAAAAAGAGGAGGTCATCAAGGTTATGATCAAGTATGTATACTTGATCTGCTGAAAGTCAGAGACTGAAAGAAATCACATAGTAATTTGAACACTGGATCATCATATTGATAATTCATTCTCCCTTGAGAAAGATAGAGGCACTAAGGGTACATCTACACTGGAGCCTTAGGTCGACTTAGGGAAGGTTAAGTCAACCTATAGACTGCTGTGTCCACATTGGGCTTTTATTAAGTCAACTTAAGAGCTTCCTTAAGTCAACTTAATAACATCACCTCTTACGGTCAATTTAACAATTAAGTGGACCTTATTAAGTTGACTTAAGCCAGTGTAGACTGGGAAGCCCTTAAGTCAACCTAAATGGCCTCCCTCCCAGTGTGGACGCAGGCAGTAGACAGGAGTGTTCAATATAGACTCTCTAAATCAACTTAACAAGGTCAACTTTAAGTCGACTTAAAGTCAACCTCGTTAAGTCAACTTAACAGAGCCTCCAGGGTAGACATACCCTAAGAGCTGAAGACAGGAAGGCCAGGAATCCAATCTAATTTGACATTTTTTTCAGAGGATCAGGTTAAAATATTATTTTGCCAGACTGAATGATGAACAAACATGGTAGCCACTAAAATTTCTGTTTGTCTAGTAATAATCTCAGTTGAGATGACACCCCTCTCTTCTTAATCAAGACAATGCTAGGATGTTTTCGGCAATAGTTACTCCTCCAGCAATTTGCCATAAATTATATTTGTTGACCAGCGGAAGATGATAGTTAAAGGTCATCTATTCATCCAGGCTTTGGGTAAAAGGGGAATGAGAAAGGAGTAGTTAGGATGAAAAATCTGGAAAAATTTCTTTTAAAAAGCCTGTAATCATTGTACTTTTCCATAATATGCGATTCACACAGGAAAAAACACATTCTTTACAAAATAATTGGATAGATTATAGAATGGTTCTTCTACCAAAAAAAATATTTTAAAAAATCAGCTTTCTGCCAGAAGGCAAATTTGTCTAAAAGAATTATAATTTTGTAATCCATGTAATCAATGTTAAATAGTTGCTAGTGGTTCAAAGCTAATCTTTTTATTTAAGAATGATTTGAATAATATATGAAACCTGATTGCCATTGAGGAAAAGGCAAAATAGTTGATCATATTCCATATTGGGTGCAGCCCTATTTCAGGGGTTACATATAGTACATTTTTCAGCGATTACTGCCTTTTCTGAGCTGGGGAGTATAATGCAGCATATTTCCCTTTGCTCCTGTTGCACTCCTTTGCTATGCAAGACTTGCAAATCTACAACATATGGCTCTGCTAGATTGGCCTATAAAAAATGAAATAACTGCTATGACTTTTATTTGGATGGTGAATGCTGGGAGGGGGAAGGGGGGAAGTGTCCCAGAAGATCTTAAACTAAAAAGCCAAGGTGTTTGATGTGGTGTCAAGGACTGTTGAAATATGTAATTCATTCCATCTGTTCTCCTCAGCACAGGAGAACTGCACATCAGTGCCAGCTGCCTATGCCTAAAAGTGAAAGAAGAGAAATCTTGGCAATCATGTTATATACTGTAATACTTGTAGAGTGCTGACAAGCCTCAAGTTCCATTTTTTTCTCAGGCAATGTCTCCTTGTTAACAAGATGAGCCAAATTCATAGGTGAGTCTAAGGGAGTTTAGATGGACACTCTACTGATGCAGCTGACACTTTTTTTCAATGTATGTTACATTAACTCAAGCTTCTCTAGACTTCATTAGATTGACTTACTTACACCCACCTAAATTCACATCCACTTACAAATGTGCAACTCACACCTCTTTAGCTTAGAGTCAAAGCAAATCTAGTAAAAATAAGTTGATGCATCTCCTACATCATGAGGCCAAACAAGAGAACTATTGTAAGATGACTAATCAGTACATACAAGAATATAAACATGGCAGTAATTCATGTTCTGCTTTTTTTCATATTATAAGAACTGGTCAGAAATTTCCCAACACAAAGATTTTCCATCAGAAAATGGTGATTTATCCAAAAGAGAAACATTTTGTGGAAAAGTCACTTGTGATAGAAATTCTTTTTGAAGGAAAACTTAAGGGGGAAAAAAGCATTTTTAATAAAGTTAAAACTTTCCATTTAGATCTTTTCAGAATGGACCATTTTGATTTTTCCATTTCAAAACCAATTTTTGTTTCAGCTGTTTTTATTTTATACTATAAACCAAAAAATTAATATAAAAAAGTCAAAATCAGAATGAAATGTTTAGATTGGTCTGAAATAATTTTCCCCCGAATTTCAGTTGCTGAGAATTTCTATTTTGTTTTTTTTTTTCATTCCATTCCAGAACAGAAGAAATTTTAAATAACAGAATTCCCCCTGAAATAAAAAACTTGGTTCCTGCACAGCTCATCTTACTACATATTAGCATCATGGTTCACAGTGACATGGACCTCTGATGCCGTACTCAGTCTCTTTGAGTACACTCCATCAGGCATCAGTCCCCCCTGCTTTCATCTCTCCTGAGGTGGAATCTAATAATTCTCCAACCCTTACACAAGTTCAAGCTTATCACACTCTGTGCATCTACCATGATTACTCAGATATTCTGACCATGTTTGGCTACCTGACAGCCTTCCCTTGAGGAATTTTGACCAAAGATGAATACAGTCACCCAAACAGACCTATCACAATAAGGTATTGTCTAGTCTTAACAGAAGAAACACAGCATGGCAAGAGAAAAGATTATTTAACCAATAAAAAGGACTGCACACATCTTTCTTATCTATAAGCTTAGACAGGCCTAACTAATTTTAAATCCTAATCAATAGGGACTGGGGTTCAGTCTTGTCCTCAACAGGCTATGCCTCAATCACCTTTGTTCTTCAGGGACTGCCCTTTAATCCTCCCTAAAGCTCTTTGGTTCAGTTTTTCCTTCCTAGATACTACCTACCACCATAGATGGAATAAAATACATCCATTTGAAATCATCATGGTTGGAGGTGAAACTCCATAGTGAATGACACATGCATCGTCTTTTAAGTATCAATAATTGGGCTATCTCAAGTGATTGTCTCCTTTCCCACATTCCTGCAGTCTTAACCTGCTTGAAATAATCCTTTGTAATCACATAGCAAACAACACAAGAAAAAAGATGAACATGTAATATTTAGGCCTGTCGAATTATTTTTTTTAAAAAAATCACCATTAACGGTGAGATTAAAAATCATTATTAATCACAGTTTTAATCACACTGTTAAACAATAATAAAAAACTATATTTATATATTTCAGATTTTTTTACATTTTGAAATGCTGATTTCCATTACAACACAGAATACAAAGTGTACAGTGCTCACTTTATATTATTATTTTTATTACAAATATTTGCACAGTAGAAAAAGATAAATAGAAGAGTTCCCATGAAAGAGGTACAGGCAGGAAATAGTTATTGTAGAAAAGAATATAAACAAGACCATATTAATTAATATTGTCATACCAGACAGAAACCTGAAAAAGAAACAAAAAGAGAAGATGGTGAAGTATGAAGAACCTGCCACCAAATGGGATGATTAGGGAAAACTAAAACAAAGATGATCCCAGTGATTGTTGTAGTAGTTGACACAATCCCTAAAAGTATGAATGAGCAGCTCAGGAAAATGTTAGGACTGCAAAGCACCTTGAACTGTGTGCTACAGTAGACTTTTATCCACACATTTAAAACTCCCACCCATACCCTCTTTCATGGGAACTCAGGGCATAATTTAGGGCTCCCAACCCTCCTATCCATCCTCATGGACTCAAGGCATATGGGGTCCATCTCTACACCTCTGTGGGCTCAGGGTAAACACCAATTCATTTCACCTCAGAGCAAGTACCGTAGTACAATCTCTATCATGCAAATGCAACTTCCGAAAATAGAATGATTTTTTTTTACATAAGTGCACTCAAAAATAAAACAATGTAAAATTTTAGAGTCTACAAGTCCACTCAGTCCTACTTCCATCAGTTGATAATACAACTAACTTTGTTACATTTACAGGACATAATTCTGCTAACTTATTATATAACTTAAAACATGGCTATACAGCAAATGTAACCAATCATAACCCCTAACAGGCTAAAACAATTTCTCTAGCAACTGAAAAACCTTATAATTTCTATTTATCAGCAAAAGCACCTTTTAACAAGACTTTCACACAGGCAACAGGTAAGAAACTTGCAGGAACTCAAGTTTAGATTATCCATTCTCCCTTCTAGTCAGGGTTGTAGGAACAGAGGAACCAGGGGTCAGGCTCACCCACTTTTTGACTTGAATAATCGGGGATTGCATTAAGTTTCCCCAAACTGCAAGCCTTAGGCAGATGTTGTGCTTCACAGAGGTGGAACTGATTAAGTGAAGCCCACAGCTCCAGCCTCTTCTCAGTGCTGGTCTATCTCAGTGGTCCTATCCCTCTTCCTCCTCATCTCCCCAAAGTCTCCTTCCCTGGTTAGGACAGAAGCCAAAGCAGAGTCACTGTCCAGGGAGCCCTGCACCCTCCAATTTCCCTGGGTGATGCACACTGGGGACAGGGTTAGTGGCTGGGAGGCTATTCTTTGGTATCCTGGCTCCCTGCCTGGGGCAAGTGGAGAGTCTAGGTCTCTCCATAGTGGGCTATGCTTCCTGAACAGTTCATAGAACAGCTCTGCTCCATCATCCAACCTGGTAGGGGGTAAAGTCTGGGGGAAGAGAAGGAGGAGAAGGTGGAGCCACAGAGAGGTAGGGCCTCAGGGGATAGTAGTAGCAGGAGTGGGATCTTGTGGGAACTTCTGACACTCCTGCTTTTATTCCCATGAATCTGTGGTTTTATTGTTTCTATCCTTGTTAATACAACTACAGATGTGGCTGGTACATTTCTCTTTGCCTAAGTCAAGGTGAAATTCTCCTAACTATAATTTTGCTTCCAACATATGGTGGTTGAACATACAAGATGGCTACAAGTCATGTCACATCCAGACCTCTCATAATAAAAAAGAGGTTGTAAGCCCTACAAGAATTTTAAGGAAAGTCAAAGGAGAAAAAGTGCATCTGAGCACCTAAAATTCAGGAACTCTCAAAGGGGTTAACAAAACTCTTGACTACCAAAAAATATAGTTAATGTTCAGGATTTACAATGACTCATGGGAATAAATTTTAGACAATTGTTTTCCCCTTCCATGTTTAAAGAGCTTGTATGTTGTGAAGTTTGTTTGTTTAAAAAATAATTTCCATCATATAATACTCAGGGATAATAATAATTAATACAGTTGCCACTGAAATGCCCTCATCTCTGAGATGGAAACGTTATAGCCACAGTATACCTAGGAGACTACAAAACAATATTTTGGAGAGGAGAGAAAGATAGCTTATCTAACTGAAACTACAGAGGGAATTTAAGAACAGCCAGCAACATTTATTTACCTAAGTTGGAATTTAGCCAGGACATCCTAGTTCTTACAAAAAGTGCCATGGGATTTTTAATAACCATGAGTAGTCAGCAGACCTGCCACATCTCATTCATTTTGGATTAATTCTAAGGCAGGTTTTTAAAACATTTTACTCTTGTAATGAAGGGTTCAGCAATGTATTTCAATATGACAGCTAAAATTCCCTATGTTTCTGAAATGGCACTTATTTAAGTTGTCACATCTAGAAAGCCCTGTAACAGGGAGTTCAGTTTTACATCTCAGAACATATTATTATCAATAGCACCTTTTATTTGTATAGTTTTTCTTCCTTAGAAAAATTCTAAATAGCTGGTATAATAATCGATTAATATCAATGTTTAAACAACTATTTATTTTTCTAAAATCCCGTGAAGACAGCTATGGGGATAGTAGGTAATATGTATGATTATTCACCCTCCCTCCCTCTATTATGTACAAGAAGTTTAGATTAAATTAATGTTCTTTAGATGGAAAAATCAAACACTCAAAACTAGGCAATGCTAGAGCTAGATTTAAATTTTCCTTTGTAGCTTTCATTTGACCCCTTGTGCCTCTTTAATTACAGGACCACATTTTTTTTTTTTCTACAGGACTCTTGCCTCATTCAATCCATATGCTTTTTGAAGACCCTATGTACAGGAATGAATTCACCATTTTAAAACATGCTTAAACGTACAGACACACAATCAACCTGTAATAAAAGTGTATAAGCCACATTTTTGCAGTGTCAGAATTATGGAGAGCCCAGACCCATTTTGTGACACTTGTAGGAGAGACAAGTAATTAAGAATGAGACCCAGATGGGAGAACCAGACTGGGTGGTTTGTATAAAGAAAGGACTGCAGGGTTACTAAGGAGAGCTGGAAGGAAAAAAAATTCTATTAGCTTGGTGGGAAAGGGCAGGAAGAAAGAAGTTCCAGGTGGCTGTGAATTGCTATGATAATGAGGAGGCTCAGAAGCAAATTGACAGGAAACCACAGAGGGAGTAAGACTGAGAGAGAAAAAGAGAGAGGATGTGGTTCTGGGAAAAATGTCACTAGGGAGGTAGAGATAGGAAGCAGCAAGGGCTTGTAAAAAGCAGGTTTTAGCTATTTATCCACAGAGTCTTGTGGCTGGAGCACAGAGGAGAAAGTGTATCTGGAGTCTCTTACTGT
The DNA here is from genome assembly GCA_007922175.1 of Pelusios castaneus. NCBI lineage: Eukaryota > Metazoa > Chordata > Testudines > Pelomedusidae > Pelusios > Pelusios castaneus. The sequence continues at coordinate 24,273,117 of ML685793.1, read as the reverse complement.
GTCCAGAAAGGGAGATAGGAAAATCCCTGTGGAAGAAGGATGAAGCTCTATATGGCCCAGAGTAAGACTGATAATCCTATACAGGGGTATGGATCTTCTTGCCTGTAGTACTCAATATTCACCCCAGAAGAAGTGAAATTATGGTGAAATGAGCTGGTTAGATATTGGGAGTTATGAGATGTGATTCATTGTCCTAGAGCCTGCTATCTGTCTCCTGGGGTGGATCTGAGGTTGAATTGCTCCAGTGCTACACCTAACTGTGAGGAGATGTTATCTGGTAAGTTTAGTACATTACTGTCCCCATAGGTGCACGTGCTATTCTGCCAGAAATAATACTGTCTCTGACTCTATTACTACTTGACCGATCCCCTTCTGAGGTGGGACTCCCTCCTGAAAGAAAGGGAAAATTACTTTTTATTAAAGCATTGTTTGCACATTACTGAAAGCATACTAGTGTTGGTCAAATGCAAAATCACTAAACAGGTTTGTTTAGATAAGCTACCAAACAGCCTTGCTTGCATTTTATTCTTCTCTTTGGTCCCACGTGACTTCTTCTGAGTCAGGAATTTTGGGAGAATATCTCGCCTCATGATTTGGCTTTTTGTCACTTCCTTTTCAGGCCCTGGGTGGAACCACAATGTTCAGAAGCAGCCAAAAATAGCCCAAATCTCTAACTTAAGTACTATTTACACCCACCCCACCCCCGTAATTGAGTTTGAATTGTATATGGGATGTCTGGTTTGGTCTTATTCATCCTAGCTGCTTTGTGTAGCCATATTTACAAACCTCAGGAATGTCCTTGTGTAGTAGGAATATGGCTTCAGAAGAGACTAAATAATTGAAATTATCAGTCTCTTGTGCATATTGTAATTGTCAGAACTACGAATGCTAAATTCTGAAAGATGTGGGAGGTAATTTACATAGAGGGTGGGAAAATTTCTCAAATTTGAAGAGCTGTAGTCAAGCTACTTATCTACTTGAGTACCTTTATAATATGCTCTGGAAACTCCTTAAATTTGCATAGAGGAGAATAATTGAATTTATTTTATTTTGAATTTTTTTATTTGCTCCAGAGTAGACTGCAGTGCTTGATTTTTATCAAGTAAAGCCACAGTCACTGCCTCAAAGAGCTTCCAATAAACATTACATTCATCACTCACTTTACCTCATCAGTGCTTTTTATGCTCTGTACTGAAACTGAAAACATATAATTCTATGACTTGCTAGAACACTGGGTGCTACTGGGGGTTTAGGCTTGTATGCTAATAATTAAAAAAAAAAAAAAAAAACCTTTGAAAATATTATATATCCAATACACTGAACTTCCTAAATGAGTTCAATTTGATGGACTCAAACTACATTGTATTTTATTTTTATGAAAACATGTATTTGGATCATGTGTTAAGGAGAAATAAACAAAAAAATCTCTTTTTAGAAAGGCAGGAGCATGGCTGTTAACACTCTGAAAAACCCTGAGTCTTGCACTCAGTCTTGAAAAAGAGTCTTTTTGTTTGTTTGTGGCTTAAAGGGAACTTAAATACTAAACTGGTCAATTTCTGAGCAATTCGATCCTAATTACACAATCACTTTACTTTGAATGGGGGATGAGAAGATACTGGAAGTATTTTTGCCAACTCTAACTTAAAGAATCAAGAACACTATTATTTGATTTAAAACTTTATGTACTTAGTAATTCATCATTGTGCATTTCTATGAGCTGCTGTGCTCATAGGAGTGAGAAAAGCATTTGGAATGCATATTCTATTTCACAGTGCGTTTCCTAGCCCAAATCATCCAGGTTGACTGAGCTGTACTGAGCATATGTATAAATGGTTGAGGGGAAGGAGGTAAATGTAAGTTAGTCACCAGAATGTTCTTCTTTACTTGGCGGGTGCGGGTGCTGATGGCTGGCCAAGGCCCTAGAATGAAATATGTTATCCTGGAGGCTGTTCAGTTACATGTCAGCTGACAACACTGCATTAAAGTGGGTGCACATGTTGTTTTTGGATGAAACCTTTTTCCTGGGTGTATCCTTCATTCAAGGGTCAGGAGGAGGGACAGTAAGATAGTTGCTTTTTCAATTGCCCTTTATAAAGAGAGGATCGCCCCATGCATGTGGGTTTCTTTGCTGTGTAGTGCCAGATTTAAAGATGGCTTTGAACCAATGGAAGAGAAGCAAGCAGCCTTAACAGATTGAGTCTAGTCCCGTGACTTAAAAAATTCTTCTTCATATAAATCATCAAATAAGACCACATAGAACAGATGAGAACCTGTGGTATTTTTATCATTTATTAAGTGCAAAGGTTAAAATGGAGGCTGCTCTTGAGAGAGAGACAGACACACTGATTGTGCATATAAAATGCAGGGAAAGCTATGGTGCCTCTCTGAGCATTGCTACAGAAGGATCTGTGAGCTCTTCTACAGGTAGAAGAGGCTCAGATGACTTAATTGTAGCAGACCTGCTCCTTAATTCTGGGATTCCTACTGGAGCAACTTTCAGTGGCTTGTTACTCACTATGCTGCTGGCTTTCTACCATAAATTTCCTCAATCTACCATAAACCAGCCTGTATCAGATTGCCCAGAGCTTAATTCAGTGCAGAACTGGGACTACTATTTGTGTCAGAGACAAGTTGTTTGTTGCTTTAGGGTCTAGCTGCCAGATACACAATCAGAGGCATTTATCCTTGTGGATTAATAACTAAGCATAGCTTCAAGGGTGTTCTGTTCGTTTAGATTAGCAGATAATTTAGCCCTACTATTTTGCTGCCTTGATGATCTATCTCAGGAAAAGGGGAGTGTCTACCAAATGAGCAATCCAAAATTATAGTGACTCTTTTGTTCTCTCCCCCCATAAGAATTCCTATATGGATTCCTATTTTGATTCTCCATTAAGATTTCATGTCACAGGGTAATTAGACTTTGTAAAGGTACATAGGTCTCAATCTATTGGTGATGCAGCTGATTTGCCTCCCCATGTGGAAAGAATGAATTAAATTGCATGGCAGGGTTGTGTGATTAAACCAGGCCTTGGATAGATCTGGTGCTAGCGAAACAAAGACTTGAATACAGCCAAGAGGTGACCTGCAGGGTGAAGCACTAAGAATAACCTCCAGCAATAGTCTCAGAAAGGCAGTTGTGACTTAGTAAATGATTATATGGAAAGGTTTTTTATTTATTTATTTATTTATTTTCTCCTTTTGGGGGAGAAGGCAAAAGACAGGCCAGGCTTTGTATCTTTTCCATTGGTTCAGAACAGTAAGACAATAGTTTGGAAAGAAGGGGCTGTGGTGAGCTTATGTTTAGGGTGAAAGACTCTTTGCTTGTTTAGTCTGAAATTCATGTTAGTAAAGCAGAGTCCAAGAACAATTGTTCTTATTGGACTTGGAGTACTTGAGGCGTCTAAGAAGGGAAACTGAGGAAAGATGCTGCAGAATCACAGTGGACACAAAAGCTGTTAGGAATCGTTTGACCTTGTTAGACTTTCAGAAGAGCTCAAATCACGTTTAGGTAGCCAAACATGTGCTTGCATTTCTAAGAGCATGCTGAACGTTTTTAGAAAATCTGGCTATGCATGAAAATATTCTCTGCTGGATGATGGAGCTATATGAAAATGGGAGCAAAGCTGTCTCAAAAATCTGACCTCAATTGTGGGCAGTAAATGAACATTTGAAAATCAGAACCTACAATTAGCCTTATCAGTTAAAAATGTAAAACAGCTATTCTAGCTTATCAATACATTTTTAACAGCAAACCTTTCTTCATCTTGCCCATTTCAAATATCTATTCTGTTTCCCATTTGTAATGATTACTTCTTATGCATAAAAATATTTTTTTCCTTCTTGTCCACCCTTTTCCTATCCTTACTTTAATCTCTAGCCCATAGGAAACCTCGATCTCTCCTAGCATTCTTAGTCATCTTTTTTTAAATAACTGATTCCAGATCCAATTCCTGAATATAGAGTGAATCTATAAGCTGCCTATTGTGTAGAAAGTATGTGTCTTCATAAAAAATGTTGGATTTGCATAACACAACGGCTCACTGCTGGTACAGTTAAATTTGGAGTTATGGGATTACTTACCGCTTTAAAGCAGGTACCACTTCTATAAGCTTTGGCAGACAAGAAAAGTCTTATTCAAGCTCAAACATCAACAATAGAAATTGTGCAACTATAAAAATACTGATGACACATAGCCCACAAAAGATAACAAAAGTAAAAATGCCCTCTATTTTGCAATGAATACTTAGACTTCATAGGATATCTACATTCTATGGAAGAACATCACTTCACCATACTCTAGCAACAAGACACTTTGCAGAGCTGCTTGTAGACGAGAACAGTCACTACCTATAAATATAGGTTCTTATTGACACTTACTCAATTTACCAACAACACATAAGAGTGGGGATTGAGAATAGGGAGACAATGTTAGGTCAAACAATTTGTATCTTGAACAAGAGAGTGAAAAGCTCAGTTAAATGCAATGCAACACAACAATGGGTGCACTCAGAACGGTAGAAATATTAACTTGACCTTAGAAATATTTCATAGATAATGAAAGGAGGTAAATATTAGAGTGAATGAGCTTGACAGTTAAGCAGTTGAGCTATGGTGGCTCTGCCAAAGTTTTCTTTTATGACTTCGGGTAAGTTATTGTTAAGGGGCTGTTATGAGTACCCCATAAAATGGCCGCCACCTCCCTTGTGATATAAAGTCACAAGATGTTGTTTACCAAACACTCTCCCCGGCTCACATGAGTAACTCATGGCTGCTAGGCTTGTGACCAGCCACAGGTTTCATTCGGACCCTGATTCGCTCTCAGCCAGCTCCCAAAGAGGTGGGTCATCCCCCTCGCCCATGTGAGGGCATCTGGAGGGTAAGTCAATCAGGGCTGCTCTGGCCCCCCCCCCAGGGGTGTAGAAGGCTCTGACCCGGAACCTAGAGAGCTGGGGAAAATTCCTTTGCCCAAATAAGGACAGGGGGAACCGGGCAGCCTTTCGCCCCCCTTCCTACTGCAGCAAAATCTGGCCAATCACAGCCCTCGGCAGGAAGTGGCCTAGGCCATAAAAGCCACCATGCCGCATGTAGCAGAGTCAGTCTCCACGAGTTAACTGCCAGGCCTGATCACCCTGCAGTAGGAGTTCTCCCGAGAGTGCCGGCCCGAGTTGATTTCAACCTCCGTCTTAGACATCATGCTGTTGCTGGTCACCTGCCTGATAGTCATGGTACGTATATGAACTCGAATTATCCCCCACGTTTACTTCTCATGGTTGTTTCCCTTCCCTTTAAAATTTATATAGTTCTGGTATTATAGATCTGGCTTCTGATTATTAGGTTTTAACTGATAAAACACTCCCAATAAAAACAACAACCCAACTGTTTCATATAAGCACCAGCAGTCTAATGGTTTGTCTACTAATGTGGACTATCAGGGTGTGATTTCTAAAGTGCATTGATGTGTTGCGTTAGAATTAATTAGCCCATGTAGATCTTGCTAGTATGAACTAAAGGGCTTTTTAAAGCATGCTTTAATTGTAGTGTTGTTTGAAACAATATCATGTTAAAGCAAACTATGAAACACTACAATGATATGACTTATGAAAGTATACTTCTGTAAGGAGTAAAGTGTAGTATACACAAATGGAACACTAACCCCCCTCCCAATTTTTGGACCTCTAAATAATATTCAACTTGTTACAAACAGACCTTCACAGTGAAATTAATACACCACCAAAATACACCAGAAGCACTTCTCATGTGTTTTCTCTTAGATTATCCTTCCTTGTCATGTAACTTATTTCATTCTATATGAAAGGAACAACACAATATAATAGACATGTACAAGAAAGACACTCTATTATATATCATTACTGATTAATACTGGATGGGGTTAGCTTTTTTTTCAGAACTGAAACTGTTAAAGACAATTGTCTTATCTCCTAAACAATGCTAAAATGTAATAGGATTTAGCTTTTCTTCTATGTAAGCCTTTTATAAGTCCACAAGTATATAAAGAATTAATTGACTTAACCTATTTTGACATATGTTTTTTATGAGATTTTCCTCTGGAATATTTTGCTTTATTATGAATATCCTTCTACTGCCTTCAAATACTGATCCTGAACAGAATCTAAGGAAAAAAAAGTATCTAGGAAAAAAATCCTCAGTAGTTACATATATTGTACATAAATGTGAGTTCAGTACCATGTTCTAAGCAGAATGTTTGATCTGAGATTAAGTGTAGAAATTCCAAAAGACTGAAGGAGTACTGAGATGTAGCAGTAGTTGAAAAAGACAAGTGGGATGACTTGGGCAGCTATGAGCTGGTCAGCCTGACACCAATCCTGAGCAAAATACTGGAAACACTAATATAAGACTCAAATGATAAATAATTAAAGACTGACTTCTGTCTTTGGTATGCTAGCTCTTACCAAGCTAATGTAGGTAACTATCCTTTTTCTATATTTCAAGCTGAAAGTGTAGACATACTCCTAATCCTTTGTAAGGTGTTTTGACCTAGCACCATATGACATTCTGATTTGAAAAACAATACAAAAAATTCCATAAACATCAGTAGAGAGCACATCTCAAATGGATTAAGAACTTCCTAACAAACTACTACTTTGAAATCTGCCAATGAGAAATCCCAATCAAATGGGGGTGTTTCTAGTTCGATTCTGCAGGGATCAGTACTCGGCTCCAAGCTAATCAACATTTTCATCAATGATCTAGAAGAAAAATATAATTTTCAGATGACAAAAAAGTGGCAGAGTGGTAAACAAGATAAGAGCGATCACAAGAATGATCTGGATTGTATGGGAGTCTGGAACCATCCATAATGTGTTTTTTAATACAACCAATATGAAGTTATTTATCTCATAGTAAGCAATGCAGGCCATATCTACACAACAGAGGACTGTATCCTGGAAAGCAGGGACTCTGAAAAAGATCTAGGGGGTATAGAGAGCAAATATCTCAACAGGACATCCCATGCAATTCTGTGGAAACGAAGGAAGGAAAGAAGGCAGGCAGGCTAATGTGGACATTGGATATAGAAACAGGGAAGTAGTAAATACAAGCAAGGAGGTTATGTTTTTTAACTCTTCTATTCAGCATTTATGAGAATATTGTGTACAGAAGTTTGAAAATGGGAGAGGGTACAGAAAAAAGTTGTGAAAATTATTTGAGGACTAAAGAGGATGTTGGGTAGTGAAAAACTTAAAGAGCTCAATCCGTTTAGTTCATCAAAAAGAAAATTAACTTGATTCAATTTAGCTTATCTTTGTAAGGCAACATACTGTGAATTAAAGGACTCTCTAAGATACCAGGGAAAGGGCTATCAAGTAACAATTGCTGAAAGCTAAAGTAAGTCAAACTAAAATTGGAAATTTGGCACAAATTTCAACAGTGAGCTTGACTAACCACTGGGACAAACTACCAAAGAATTGTGTCTCTCTCTCTCTCTCTCTCTTCAAATCAAGACTGGAAGCTATGGCTTAGCCAAACGCAAGTTACTGGGCTCAATACCAGGGTAACTGGTGGAAATGCAATGACCTGTTTTATCCAAGCGATCCGAATAGCTGATCTAATGATCCCTTCTGGCTTTAAACTCTGTAAATCTATGAAAGGTAACCCTCTTGACTTATTATTTTGTTCCATTGTCATCTTAAGTGGATAAAACTTGGGGGGGATGATGAAGTAAGTGTGTGTGTGTGTGTGTGTGTGTGTGTGTGTGTGTGTGTGTGTGTGTGTGTGTGTGTGTGTTTTCATATTTTTCATCAGTAACACTAATCATTTGTACGGTAGCATTTATGGCTTCTCTCTAGTACTAGGGTCAGTAATCTAGGGCATGCGTGTCAAACACGGCACGCAAGCCTGTTCAGAGCAGCACGCAGGACTCCCGGCCCTGCAGCTGCTCTCCCCTGCTGCTTCCTCCCCGCCATGTAATTTTTACTGAGTGCATAAGTGGGTGGCAAATGAACACGACATGGTTCTGCTATATAGATATGTGGGGAATTGGTGGACAGTCTGAATGTGATCATTGTATTGCATGGGGACTCTCATCTTTTTGTGAAGAAGCTGTTGACAAATGTTTTGCAGTATTTTTCCAGCTCTGGTAATGAAATCACTGCTTGGCTTCAGGCGTGAGCATAATGTAGCCCAAGGTTTAGTGTGCTTCAAAAGCAGTGGTGGGAACTACAAATTGTGGTCTACAAACTGTTGCATGCTAGGAGGACTTCCTTATTTCTGCCAGGAAGTTTTAAACTGCATTTGGATCATGAGATGAACACAAAGGGGACGACTGAACTGTTTCCTTACAGGACACAATTTTGTACTTGATAGTTTGTTTTAATGGGTCTAGTCTGAGGTGAACACACACTGGTGCACAACACAGAGAACACTGGGAAACCTTAGGCCCAGTCCCCCAAAGTTGTGTAAAACCCACAAGGCAAATTACCATATCTTACCAACCCACTACCAGGATGGTGAACAATAACATTGTCTGCTCTACATATAAAGGAGTGTTAGACGTGTCTCTTTGTCACCTCCTATCTCTTTGACGTCCTCATCTCAGTAGTGAATTACTTTCAGATTACAATTAATTACTGTTTGTTGGTGTTTCTGTGTAGGTTCCCTATAACTGATAAAGACAAATATTATTGCACACATTATGCAAGGTTATGCTTACATGCCTGTATTTTATGTAGAGTGTAAAAAGTACTGTAAAGCAAAATAATGTAATGTGAATGATGACATTGTGTGGCTTTTTATAATAATTTTTGTTTTTAATCATTTTTTTTCTTTAAAAGAAATAATCAAATTTCCATAATTGGAATGAGAATATCACCCTTGTCGAGATTTAATACCTGGTGAAGTAATTTGTACAGTTTTTATTATCATCGTTTTTTTCCCTCCTGTCTTTCACAAATAATTGAAGTAAACGTGATAGTTTTTGCAGAACCATCTGTCATGTGTGGTATCACATCCCCAACTCAGACAGAAAAGTGGTCTTGTGATAAACAAGTAGGCAGTGTAGGAACATAAAGTGCTTAAACCTATGAAGAAAACAGTTTTTATTCCTTCTCCTCCCCCTCCCTCCCCCTCCCCCACTACACTGACTGGTGTAACATAATCAGCTCCAGCATTTCAGTCTTGGTGATGATTCTGTCAAAAATCTAACTAATGTGAATAAAATAGGCAATGGCAGAAAAGACTCTCAACTCTATGGCTATGTCTACACTTAGCCAAATAAGTCGACTTTGCTAAGTTGATTTAACAAAGTTGACTTAGCATGTCCACACTATAAAATTAGGTTGACTTAAAGTCAACCTTGCCAAATCAACTTAGAGCATACACACTGGATGCCTAAGTCGACTTCTAGGGGCTAGGTGGACCTGGGAGTGGTCCGTGGTGGGACAAGGGGCACCCCTTTAAAAGTGCCAGAGGGCTCAGCATTTTCCCCATTATACCTTGGTAAAATGGGGGCTGAGCAGGACAGGGGCAGGGGCAGAATACAGGAGTGGAGTGGGCAGGGCTGTGTCCTGCCCTGTGGGTGGGCATGCCAGGATCTGGCTGTGCCAGGAACCCTGGCAGGTAGGTCAGTGGGGGAGCCCTGGGGGCCCTTTAAGTCGACTTAAAGTCACCTTAGGGCTAAGCCATGTCTATGCTGGCTTAAGTCGACATAATAAAGTCGATTTAGCCAGTAAGTTGACTTTAAACTAGGTTTTATAAAGTCAACTTAAAATTTCCTTAAGTCGACTTAAGGAAATTGTAGTGTAGACGCAGAGTAAATTAAGTCAACTTAAGCAGGCTTAAGTCAACTTAATTTACAAGTGTCATTACACCCTATGATATTAATAGTCAGTAGCGGAACTTTAATAATGGCTTCAAGGTTTTCCTTGGTAAAGTGAATGTTGCACTCAGAATTTGGATTATATGTGAAAGAGTGAATGCAGCTTTCATAAGCAATATGTATTTCCCTTCCCCCATTTTTGGAAATGTGTTCCATGGGTTGTGTGGGTTGTTGTGGGTTTTTTTGGTAAAATGCAGCTCTCAATTTGTCAAAGTAACAGTCCATTTTTCTAGTAGAAACTGGCATGAAAGAATTACTCTAGGTAACTACAATGATTCAAGGATTCTAAATACACAGTATTTAAGTACAGTTTTGGATCAACTGTAAACTGTGTTTAAAAAAAAAAGTGATCTGTACACATCCAGGCAAGGATTTTATTGTTTCCTTGAATCGTACAATTTATAACTGCTTTCTGTTGTCATGTCCAGTGAAGCCAGTCTGAGCGTTATGTTTTGCATTAATAATACTTGACTTTCATGTAACACTGTTGGCCCTAAAACTCAAGGGGGAAAATCATATGCTAAAGGGAGCTATCATCATACTTCAGAAAGGGGTAGCTGTTGCTGTACTACTGCACCCCTCCTGTAACTATCTTAAATTATATTGTTCGGCTTGCCTGTGCCCAAGTGATCCCTGACTGCTAAATTGGCCATTTGGGATTGTTGGACGCTAACACAAATTAAAGAAAACTCAGATTGCTTGGTTGACACTACAGGACTGGCCCTTCTGAGACTCATTCCAAGACTGGAGGGGTGCATGTGTGGATTTGAAGTTTAAAGTCACTTTTCCAGCCTTACTGAGTTTGCTTGTAGGCTTTTCTCTTCTACATGAGGATCTTGATTTTCATCTGTAAACTTCAAAGGAAGGTAAGTATCATCAGTCCCATTTTGTACACTGTTGACATCTGGTGAAAACCTAAACTCCCATTTACTTCACAGGAGCCAGGATTTCACCCCAGCCTCCCTAACTTCCAGTTCAGTCCTCTATCCACTGGATCATGCTGCTTCCTCCTCAGTGTCTCTTGTTTGACCTTATTCTTTATGCAAGCCTTTAATCTGGTTTAAATAGCGGAGCTTTTTCTGCTCGCAGTTGTAATGCTTACAGACTTGCCTTATATGATTAAACATTACTACAAGTGCTGAGGTAAGGTACTATCTGTACTCAGTATCTGCAATACTTCACAATTCTCATGTAAGGTTATCTAAATATTAAAAAAAAAAAAAGTATGAACAAGTACAGTAGCTTAGCCTCTTCCATTTTAAATTCACTTCAGTAAATACTGAAATCACCTGCTTGTGAAACACTTTCAGATATCAAATATTGGTATTGTTTTGAATACACATAATTATCTATCTGATTCCTTCACGTATATTTCATAGGTATTTGTGGCATGTCTATGACTTCAGTTTTGGGGTGATGAGTATTTGAAGAAATCATGAAAATCGTATGGATTTATATCTCTGTTCCTTTAGGACCATATCCTGCCAGTTGTCACATGTAAAATTTCCTTTTGTAATAATGTCAGTGCTAGACCAATGAACACATTGATTTTGGTATATACAGGATATGGTCATAAGTCTCTGCATTTTTCAGCCCCAGATTGTTTCTGGCCAAACACTTCATAGAAAAGTCCTTAACATTTGGACACCTCTGAAGTGTTTGGCCAAATCATCAACTGTAGTCTAGCCACTTTATGCCACCCTAAAAGTGTAAAGCAATTCTAAAACTGGTGTAGCTAGCCACAGGAAGATGAATGCATTGTTACTCTCCTGGCTGACAGCATAGGTAAAATGACACACAAGAGGGCGGAGTTATGGCTTGCATTTCCCTGTTCCCTGTAGCAACCCTTGGGACCATTGCTAGAAGGTGCTAATTGGGATTTAACTAGCTGCTCTAATTTAGGCCAATAAAGTGTCCTGTGGCACAGATATTCCAGTTCAGGTATAGGAAAAGGTACCTTAAAGTCATCTTACCACTCACTTCTTCAAGTGCACTTCATAGCTACATCCAGCGACTGGAGCCTAAACCTTTCATAGCTGTAGGAAATGGGTACCAAATCTGTTTGTTTATATATTGGTTAACTTAAGAATACCTCTTATTTCTCCCTTAATAGAAACATGCCACCTCTAACTTGGCGAACTAACATGTCCCTTGAAGAAACATGAGGAACATGTTGAGTTAACCTATGCAGGAAAGTCTTGTTAGAGGAAAGATTTGTTAAATAAAACTTTCAAAAATCACTTTCACTTTCCAATTGATTTCTCATATTCATTGCATTATATCTATACAACTCCATGATTGTATCATTTTGTGTTCCTCTTTAGTGTATTTTCATACCAAATCTTCCACATTTATGGCTATAGTTGGAATCTACATCAAGAAGGCATAAAATGTGGGTTTACTCAAGATAATCACAGTTCCAAAGCATTAACCAACACAGGAAGTAATAGTCTCAGACAGATAGTGATGTTTTTATCCTATTTTGAAATAAACTCTGTAAATTGACCTAGTTTCCTAGGAGAGGAAACCCTAGGAGAGCTCTGTATAAAAGATATTCACTCTTTGAAAGGGTACTGTTTTTCTTTCTGCCTACCCAACTTTCTTTGTTTATATCACTATTGTTCATGGCCTGTTTCCACAGTGTAACCCATTTTTGTTCTTTACTGAAAGATAAATAGGACATGAGTTGAATATTTTCCATTGTATAAAATGTGCTTGTCATAGTCTGTCTGTATGTACATATATTAATATATAAAACTGACCCTATTTGTCTTCTACAGAGAACTCACTAACCTTTCATTTATTGTTGAATAAATTGACATGCCCTAAAGGTCCATAAACTAGGACTTTGTCAGATGAATGGGGATGTCTGAGGTTGAGTCAATGGCCCTCTGCTGAGAAAGTCTTGTTGCTATACATCAAAACAGAAATCTAAGATTGGTAATGAGAGCAGAACTCTCCTTCATCCACAAACTGGCACTCAGGTGAAGCAGTTTCTGAGTTAGTCACAGGGGATTTATACTTCTGAGCAGTTTCTTCATATTCTGAACATTTACCATATCTCTGGTTCAGTTCCTTTGTTACGATGCTGCTATTAGAACATTCCACCAAAGAAATGACTTTCCCCACAGGTTACATAATATTTTCAAGCTTCCTCCACCTGTTATATTCTTGTTGATCTGGCATACTGATTATTTCATCAGGAATATGAAATTGTGTCCAAATGCAGGAAAAGATTCATATGATTTGTATGTGATTTTAAACATAAAATAATATGTAGGCTCTGATTCCTGTTACATTCATGCAGTAAAAACTGCCAAAGAAACAAGAAAATGGACGTCTTTATTGATGATTCTTCTTGGCTATTAACACCCATTAAAGTTTCTTTTAGCTTTATTTTCTGCTTTTCTAAAGACTAGAGTGAGAATTCCTAACCCTTTTCAATTACAAATAATCATGTCAGCAGCAAATTAATGCATCTCCATGCATGTCTTATGTTATCTATAGTATGTGTATTCAGTTTTAATTAGTTAGGAACTCCTACATAAGCTTACCAAGAGAGGAGACTGTGACATTGAAGGTCCTTCTACTGTGGTAAAAATCCTTTTGCATATTCTGAAACACTAGCTTGTATTTCTGATATTAATTTGAGATCTTACAGAACAAAAGCTTAATAATAAAAATTAATTTGTATAAAAGTGTCTTTAATGTCCTGACGTGTCTTTGAACAAAAGCACATTGGAATGGAAATAAGTAAGCTGAGGTAGGACCAATACGGAATGGTTGAGAGAACTTAAGGGACCATGGCCAGAATCTGTGGGAGGAGCCTCACAGTTTATACATTAATGATGATGCATCTGTTAAGAGTAGAGGTCCTGTCTTGTCCATGGTTTGACTTCATTACATTTCACTTCTGTTACACCAGCACTGAATATTGTTCAATATCTTTAAAATAGTTGCAATTTGGTAAGAAAGAGGCATAACTAACAGTGAGATATTTGGGGAAGAATACAAGAAACTAATATAAAGAAGACCTCCAGACATCATAACATTAGGAAGACTCAAATATAAATCACTAGAGAATACAATCCAAGGGGACCAAGCTGCTCAAACAGCAGATTACCAACACACAAGAATGAAACCAGAAGAATCAAGAGCTATTGCTACAATAGCTCTGGAACCTACCCAATATGAGAAGAAAAACACAGCTACAGTGAAAAGCTGTATCCATTAGCATATGACATGGGTGGTATCTGGCATTCTTGAAAAAACAATGAGTAACATATCCTGAGGATATAATCAAACCTGCTACAACTCTGATCTATTTAAATTGTTTTACAGGATTTAATATTCCTAATAAAATATATTTCTTACAAACGTACCTTAAGTTCAGTTGCTCTCTGCTAAATTGTCCAGTTGATGTCCCATTATTCCTTCAACCTCCAATATTAATGGCCTTATTTTAAGCCTATTAAAGTCAAGCAAAAAATTCACTATTGGATTCAGTAGGCTTTGGATCATACCCCTCAGCACTAATTAAAGAGTTTGTAATGTAAGTCATCTTATGTTTTTTTAGAAATAAAAACATAATTAAAATACTGATAAGAACATATCTTAAACCAAAAGATTTTTATACACTATGCAATAGATTTGCTATTCAGGAGTTTTGAAAAACATGGTGTGTTAGTCTGACTTTGATCTCATTAAAGTCAGTGGTAAAACTTTCATTGACTGCATTGAGAAAAGCCAATGCTGACGATTTTGAAAAATCCCACTAAATGCAGAGAGGTGCCTAAATATCTTTAAAAACGTGTCCTTTCATCAATGGTCTTGGCCATATTCTACCTTCAATTACAGCTGTCCAACCATATCAATTTAAATGTAATTGTGGCAGATGAAAATAAATAGGGGAGCAGAATTTGTCATAATAGATGCCAATAAAGGATGTAATCATGTGAACTGCTAATTTGTGGGTGTGATTTATAGGATTCAGGTCAAAGATACTTTTTACAGAATATGGTGAAAATATTCCAGCACCTTGTCAGTAGCACAGTAGTACCAATGAGATTCCAGTACACTTAAGAAATAGAATAGCATTACTTTGGTCAGGTAACTAGAATTAAATTGGCAAGCACCAAGCAATGCTTTATATTGGTGACTTGCACTCATGGGCTATGTCTACACTGGCAAAGTTAAGTCGACTTAACAAGGTTGACTTTAAGTCGACTTAAAAGTCAACCTTGTTAAGTTGACCTAAGAAAGTGGCAATACTTTAAGTCCACTTAAGTCGACCTTGGTAAGTCGACTTAATGGCTTTAAATCGACTTAAGGTCGATTTAGCACTAATCCCCATCCACACTGGCTTTAAGTCGATGTACGAAGTCAATTTAAGGCTTAAGTTGACCTCAGAGCAGGTGTTAAGTTGACTTAAGCTGTTATTAAGTCTATTTAAGAAAAACCCAATTTGGATGCAGCTTTGTTTAAGTCAACTTAAGCCTCCTTAAGAAGACCTAACTTGCCAGTGTAGACATACCCATGGATTTTAAAAGAGCAGTGTTCCAAAAACATGTGCACAAAATGGTCCTTTTTTCAGAAGTCCCATAGTAGAAACAAAGGATGGACAAGATATGGTAGCTGATTATCTCAGAACTCAACTGGGATTTTGGTGGGTGGGTTTTAAGGATTTGGGAATGAGTAAATCATTAATAGGAGAAAGTGACAAGTGACAAGCACTTGGTAGTACTTTTTGAAAATCAATGCACAATTTAAAACGATGGCTGGGAAGCAGAAGTGGCACGTAGTACTAACTTACAATGATTAAATAGTTGTTTAGTATTTTGAAGAAGCTAAAGACTAGAAAATAATCTATTCCATCGTCAAAGGAATTCAAGTAGTTTAATTTTGAGGTGACAACTGCATAGACCAGGATGTACATACCACTTTGGGAAACAATATGTTTAAATGGAATTATTTTCTTCAGAGTCTGGAAACCTGTTTCCAAAATACTGTAATTGAGATCTTATGATAAAAGTGGGTGCTCTTGTCTATAAGAGAGAGACAACACAATCTAACACAAGGAAATAGTAGTGAAATTAAAAAATCCTGTTCTCTATTTTAAGACATGCAATTTTGAAACCCTGATACTATGAAAGTAAGGCATCAAAAGAGAGGAAAAGGCAAGGCCAATGTATCAGCAGAGCAATGGCACATCAGAGCTGGATTATGAAAAACTGAGACAGAAATCAAAATTACACATGAAAAAAATATCCCTAATACCTAGTCTAAAGGAACACTTAGACTAACCTCAATAAACTAAGCAGCGAAGGAACAAAATAGAATAACTATCTGGAAAATATGATCAAAAGCATGCTCAGTTCTCATTACATATTCAAAGTGGTCAGTATCACCTCTTTTTTTTTTTTCTGATATCAAATGTTATAAATTCTTCCAGAACTAACAATGAAGACACTGCTTTCAAATATATCAAAAGAATTGTGATTGAAAACTTTACCAAGTGCAGCTTCAGTTCAGGGACTTGACCTCAGCTCTTGCTAGAATGTGTATATATTATCTTATTTTCATCTTGCTGCATATATTATCTTATAAATTAACCTGGATCTTCTCCTTTTCAGCCTTTTGAAGGATCTTAGCAAGGAACTGCAGGGTAGAAATCATAGTAGGATGATCATTTAGTAAACCAGCAAGATTTATCATCCAAGGTCTAGTCATTTCAATCTTAAAGGCATTCAGAGTTACACCAAAAGTCAAAGACATTTATAAACTGCGTGTGTGTCAAGATCCAATGGAATGAAGTACACTTTATAAATCAGACACTTCAGGGCAGGCATCCAAAGAACAGATAAATTTCAGAATACGAAACATAGTGAAAATTATCCAAACAGTTCTTATGTAAGATGTTATCAGCACTGTAAGAACTAGAGCAATAGCCAGTGAAATACACATGGATTCAGTTCTTGAAAATGATGACTACACTTCTTCCATTTAGCCACAGAAGAGACGACAGCAGGAGACTTAAAAGATATATAGGAGGTCAGCATTTATGAGGTCACTGCTTTATCTTTTCCTCTGCAACTATTTGCAAAAGTTAACTTCTTTCTATATGTCGAAACATTTGACTTTTGCAAAGTAAAATGAATATAAAATCCACTTTTTTCATTTATTGCCCAGTTTGTGAACTGCAATCATAAGATGGCATAAATCATACTATCACTATAAATGACACTATCTTTCTTGGGAAATGTCAGAGGCATTAACAATGTCTGTCATTGTTGTTTGAGATAAATACTTATTTGGATATTAGTAGAAGAATTCATCACTGCCCTAAAGTGTTGATGTGACATTTAAAGATGGTTACAATTATTGTTTTTCCAGGTGAGGTCATGTGCTTTGCTATGGACTTGATCCTGCTGGAAGATGTGGAGCACTCAGCTCCCATAACATCAAAAAGTTAGATTGTCTGGATTTTTTTTTAACCTGTAAATGTAGGACTACTACAGTAGTCAGTGAAGGCAATGGAGCTATGACCATTTACACCAGCTGAGGATCTGACCTGAAATACTAAGAAAACATTAACACTCTTTTTGGAAATGCTACATCTAACTAATTCCTCTCTATTCAATGGCCACACCTAGTGGCAAAACATTTAGTATACCACATTCACAGTAATTCTTTCCTTTATCTTGGAAAAGAAAATATTACATAGGAGACTTCTTTTACACTTTTGCACAAAATCTTTACACAAAAGCTAAAATCAATGGCTATGTCAACACTGGCAAGTTAATTTGAATTAAGGAGGCTTAATTCGAACTAACTAAAGCCATGGTATCAGGTTATAATGAAAACACTCGGTGCATCTACACTTACAAATTAAGTCGATTTAAGGAGGTTTAAGTTGACTTAATTTACTCCGTGTCTACATTGGGCTTTCCTTAAGTCGATTTAAGCTGCTCCTTAAGTTGAATTAAGGAAAAGGTAGTTCAAATTAATAAAACCTCATTTTAATTCAAACTAGAGCTTAAGTCGATTTTATTAAGTCGACTTAAGCCAGTGGACACGCAGAGTAATGCCTAGGTGGACCTTTTTAAGTCGACTTAAAATGTTAAGTCGACTTAATAAGATTGAAAAGGGGCCACATCTACACTTGAAAAGTGAAGTCCACTTCTGTTAAATCGACTTAATAAGGTCCACTTTAAGTTGACTTTAAGTCAACCTTATTAAGTAGACTTCACTTTTCAAGTGTAGACATAGCCTCTGAGTCTGTCTCTTATTCTTCAAGAAAATATCTGCTTTCTATCTTGTGACTATCTATTTATTTTTCATTTTTTGTGTAAGCTTTAATCACATCCCCCAATTTTTCCAGCTAGTCAGGTATTCTTATAAGTTTTACAAAATAGCATATTTCGACAATGTTGTAGCCTATAGCCTAGATTAGCTAACTCACCTATAAAATCTGGCTATCATTCTGCAGAGGATGAAAACTTCGCCGATTGCTGGGGCATCTCTGCAGCATCATATCCTTTGCATCCAGACCCAGAGGAAAGCTCTTCATGGACTTCAAGCCATGGAGAGAGGGTGTTCTATGGCTCAGTGGTACAAAGGATCTATGTCCATTGATCTCCTACTCTGAAAAGTTTAGTTAGTCTGTAGTTTTAGGAATGTTATGTATTTCTGAGCTGGGGAACTTCCCTTGTGTTTGCAGGAGAAGCTCTGTCAGCCTGGTTCCCTTTCACCTAGAGTGAACACTGCGTGGGAGTGATGATGTGGAACTAAGAGAAGGCTCTGAACTTACCATACTGTCTTTGTAAGATCCCATAAAATCCAAAGGGTTTGAAGGCTGAACTCCTAGCTCATTTTGTCAAAGTGCAAATCTCTCCTATACAAGTGAGCAATATGGTAGAAATGCAATAAAAGGCACTTTATGGAGACTGCAGTTCCCTATTGCATTTTTGTTGTTTCCATTTCCCTTACTTTTAGTCTTACTTACTTTTTAGTCTTATTTTCCTCAGACCTATTAGCTCTCACTCATTTGCACTCAGACTCACTCTGTTTTAATTGATTTTGTAGCAGTTTTTAAAGACTTTTTTGTGCTGAAACAATCCTCAGTGTGTTTCAATTAAATATTTAAAAAGTGTATGTGTGAATGCTACTAATTTGAATTGTCACAGCTTGAGAGTTCTGCTATTTTGTGTTTTATTCATAAATCAGACATAATGAACCAATAAGCTGTTTGTAATTAGATTAGATTTGTGCTGGAGATTTAAAAGGTAACAAATTTGTATCTCCGGTATTATAGAAGCAAGATAAAGGTGTAACACAAACCTAAAGGCATTAGGTTTGTAAGACATGTCAGTTGGTAGTAGATGGTCTCAGGCCTGAAACAGTTAGCATTACTAGACACCTTGTACCAGGAAAATGTAACTGTATATTAAAAGATGTATTAAGTTCTGATCTGGAAACAATGCAACAAGAGACCGGAAAATATGTCCCAATGTATCAGTTAATATTGCAAGATGACTGGTAATACTATCTTGGGGATTTCCAGCTTGGCCACAAGTTGCTATGGTAACTATTTGATGTAAATGTTAATGAGTAAAAAAAGAGCTAATGCGGGAGCCGATGAAAATGGGGCACGCCTAAATTAGTGGAGTGTCGAAGAATGGATAAGAAAAAAGGGGTTGCATATGCTCATGTATGAGCTTTAGGCAAAAACATAACTCAGGATAGTAGGTGTTGTCCAACCTGTGTGCTATGGGGGAAACGTGCCAGAACAGGCTAGATGACAACCCCTGGCGTTTGTGGTGATGATTGTGAAGAAGATGTGAGACCTGCGTGATGCTAGTCTTGAGGCTAAACACTTTACACTCATACTCAAATACAGTATCAGAGGGCGAGAATGTGGGGTTGTCTATATATTTAGTGGATTTATTCATAAAGGAACTTGTGACAAACTGCACTTTTTTTCTCTTATGCATTTGTGGTCTCTCATTCTAACAAGACTGATGATAATATTCCTGCTATTGTAGCCCTCAGGAAGTTGAACTTCTCTTGACCACCGTAGTCCAAGAGATGGAGCAATACACCAATCCATCAATAAAGGTACAGGCTGCTCAAGAGTGCTTAGCTTGTGATAGGTTGCTGGATATCATGTGATATATGACATCAAGAAGAAATATTATGGGAACATTTGTTTTTATAAAAGAAATCACACATTAAGGTCTTTAGCTCCTATCTGGCAAACACTTGATTAGAGTGATGCACAAATGTGAGTTTCCTGGATCAAAGACTTAGACTGTAAACTCTACAAGGCAGAAACACATTATTATATAGAACAATAAGTTACATGAGCTTTGGAAACAGAAAATAAAACACAGTGTAGATAAAATTTTGTTTCTATTTTCTTGTACAAATGTTTAAGATATCCAAACAAGACATTCTCAGAAAGATTTGTGTATTTTTAAAACCATACAAACCGTTTTCCTCCTTCCATTGTGGTTTAGAATGGAGCCACCATCAAAAAGGAACTGAGTCCTTTGTATGTGGATCTCCCTCAGTGCTGGCAGAGTGGGCACAATCAGCAGCTTCTGCAGAACAATTACCTGTTGCCTTGGGGGAATTCACTACTGGAGGAGTTGAGTTTACATATCATTCCTTATTGGAAATCCACACAGAAGTTAGAAATGAAGATAACATGGTGATAAAGGCATACCCAGATAAGCAGATAATTGGGTCTGAAGGTGATCAGCACCTCAGAGCCTGTTACATCTGTGGGACAGCCTCATCCCTTTAGTCCATTTAAAACTCTACTGGACAAAACACTTGAAAATATATTATATAGAACCATTCTGCACTGAAAGAGGGATGAATAAGATGACCTAACAGGTCCTTTCTAATTATGATTTCTGTGATTCTGTCAACTCTCAATATTATATTAAAAGCTTGTGGAATGAAACATTTTATTAAATAAATTCCCTTTAAAAAGTGTCACTTTCACACTTTCCCTGTGATGCTTTACTTTCATGCTGTCAATTGATCCTTCAGCCTGAATATTACCTCATCATAGGTATTTTTATGTGACAGTGATAGAGATTAATGTAAATGAAGCATTGGGTGTAATTTACCTGCTATGTCTGTGGCTGATTCAAGCACATTGCTAATTTAACTTCTGAAGTAACAGGCCAAATGAGTGCACACAACTTTTGCATTTTCACTGTTACGAGGGAAATTCAAAAGTGGCTGATGAAAAGGCTGTGAAGAGGCAGGGAGAAAGATTCATTAACAGCAAAAAACAGAGATATGTGAGAGGGCATCTTTTCACTTCTGCAGTTTCTGAACTTAAATGGAATTAAACAGACTAGAGGGCAAGGGCACAAACTGCAATGAG
This sequence comes from Pelusios castaneus, assembly GCA_007922175.1. Classification (NCBI taxonomy): domain Eukaryota; kingdom Metazoa; phylum Chordata; order Testudines; family Pelomedusidae; genus Pelusios; species Pelusios castaneus. The sequence goes on along the minus strand of ML685793.1, from coordinate 24,251,863 downwards.
AGAGAATCTATGGGAGAAGGTAATTTAGTTTGTAGGATGGAGGAAAGAAGGTAACTGAACAATGAGACCAGGAAAGGCAATTTATGGAAACGTAAAATGTTATGGAGCAAGTTATAGAGATGTGAGTGTTAAAGGAGCCTGCAGAGAAGTAATAGAAATGAATGAGGAGTCAAGAATGGAAATAAAATAGAGAGAAGGATATATGTGCCTAATGGGTTTTCCTAAACATTTACACACACACATACACCACACACAGAGAATTTGCTTGCGCGCGCGCTCTCTCGCTCTCTCTCTCTCATATGCAGGTACAAGACTGATTCAATAAAATGGAATATTTAGCTGAAAGTCTCTGGAATTTCAGTACGTATAAGATACATAATATTATGGTAGATCAAACAGATATAAAATACTGCATATTTATTTTATTCATTTACTTTTGTGATTCACACATGGTTAAATGTGTATAACTTTAGTTGTATTACTGTATGAATTTGACTTTTTGGATCAAGACCTGATCCAAAGCCAATTGAAGTCAGTGGGTGTATTTTCTTTGATTTCTGTAGGCTTTAATGAGGCTCCAAATCCTGTTGCTTTACTTATGTGAAAAGTCCAGTTGATTTTAGTTGGACTGCTTCCATGAGCAAGGATTTGGGCCAAGAAAGAAGGGAGGAACTCAAGAGTAGGAAAAGGGTCTTAGCGGTGTAATTTGGAAGAAGGATATGTTAGATATATGTAATGGTGATGTGGACAGAGATATTAGAAAGGCAGAGTTGAAGATAAGCAGTTTAAACCTGGCGTGGAAGGAGGCAATTAAGTGGTTGACATAGGAAATGCTGAAGAGGGTATTAGCAATGGATCATTCAAAAATTAAGATCTTATTTAAATACACTTGTTTGACAAGAAAGGGTGGATTTTCAAGTGCCCAATGGTAAATGCACATGGTTATATGTGTGTGGTGGTGTTCCATAATCCCCTTACTTCTGGGCCACATGACACCCCACTTATCTGCTGTCCCAACATGGTCCCCTGCTGTAAATCAGTGACTCTATTAAAATCCCATGAGCCACTGTAAAACATTTAGCATAAGCTATGACAGACTATTAACAAGCAGTCACGGTGCGTCTGGGTCTGTACATTTCTTGGGCAGCACTGGAAGCAATAGTCCTTGGGCTGCATGAATGGGGGAAGGAAGGGGAGGAAAAGAGAGAGAGGGAGGGTGCAAAGTTTGAAAGAGCCTGGGTGGGGAAATAATAGTTTAATGACACTTTCCCCTTTTCCCTCTCCAACTCCTATCTTTCCTCCCCTTATGAACAGGAGCCACAGCAGGGGAGGGAGAGTGCTAGTCAGGGTCTTCTCTGTAGGCCCCATTAAGTCCAGGAAGAAGAAGAGAACTCTTTGTTTGTCTGAGGAAAGTCATATATGCCCATTCTCCCTGTAACCATTTCAGTGCTTTGTACTATTCCCAGTCCCTGGAGTCTCTACTCTCCCTCCTCTGAGCCACTCTGCGGAAGCCAGGGGAAGCTGGTGTGGGTTAAGCATCTGATCTGGTGCTGTACAAATGCAGTGTCTTATCCCTTAGAAGATGTTCAGGAAAGAAAATACACCCCTGGAATTGTGCCTCTCCCTTTCAATGCTGGTCAGCACACAGAAAGACCACAGTTTCAGGAGATGCAGTAGGTGTAGGTGGGTATTCTTTGTGGTGCTTTGTTCCTCTTTCATGGGAACTCCACCCGTAAGCTGAGAATAAATCAATTTCCTCTTGAATGGCCACCCAGTCTTTGTGTGCATGATTCAGCTAATTTTTGTTGTAGTGAAATTCAAGGTGGTTCTTTAAGTTTAATGACAGGGAAAATGTGCTTGGTTCACCTCTGTCGCTCACCAAACCCCTCTACTCATCAATATATAAAGGAGTCACTGTTAACAAAAACATCTCTCTGGCATAGGTGGCTGCATCTCTGCAGCAATGGAAAGCCACTTCTCTTTTCCATTCTGGTAGTTTCAAAACTGCTAAGTTCTCAAAGTGATGGCCAGACCTCTAAAGAAGAAAAAGGTGATAGATAACCCTTGAAGGAACTGAACCACACCCCAATCAGATTCTTGATGCACTGTAAACATGCTGAAAAGGAACCATTTTTCTGGGAGGGATGGAATGGCACCTCAGAGACAGAAGAGGAAGAAGCCAAAGGACTCTGGAGGACCTACTTTGGATAGACAGATGGAGCCAAGAGCAGCTGAACTTTCTTATGGCAAGGAAAGTTCAGTCTCCTAGGAAGGATGAGACTTTATTGAAAATGGACAGACATCCCAGGAAATGGAAACATGCACTTGTTTAGTCACTGGTTCAACAAGTGATTGAATGCTTTTATGGCCTCCCCACCACCACTATAGCTTGTCCTCTCGTAGCACAGCAGCACCTCCTCCCCCTTCTACTTTTTCTCTTCCTCCAGCTGCTGCTTATGCAGTGAACGGTAGCATGCTGTATGCCAGCACAACAGATTTGGCCAGTACCTGAAATTCCTTGCAGGAAAGTTTCCCAGAGCATGAAGAAGGGACACAATGAGTCCCATCCTGTCTGTAGCCCCACCTATGCTCAGTCTCCAAAACTCACAAAGAAGACACCCCTGTTTGTCCCCCCATGCAATAACTCTCATTCCCCCTCCCACAAACTGTCAGAGTGATGGGGAGGAGAAGAGCAAGATGTTTCCACAGACATCACTGTCTACCCACTTCCCCGGGATTTTTGTTCTTGTTCATTTGTTCCTGTTGTTTTTTTAAAAAATCTGTTTGACATATGTAAATAAAAGTTACCATTCATTTCACTTGTTTGTGTACCTTATTTTCTGGGTATGATCAATGTTGTACTTCCCAGTGATTTGAGACACGGTAGCAGAATTCACTGTGATTTATGAAATGTCTGGGTCCATGGAAGTGCACACAATTATATCCCTCCCACAAACCCTTCCACCTCTCACCCAGGAATTTGTTATTTTTAAAAGGCTCTTGACAACAAAATAAGCTGTGAAATAACAGTTGCTGTCCAAAGCAGCACAATGAAAAGCGAAGGAGAATTTAACTGAAATGTCTTTTGTTTTTGTTAATAATGTAAGTGGCAATACAGAGTAAGGAAACAAGTATAATACCATTGAATATATCATATCCAGAGTGGTCCATTTACAACCACATCACCCCCACCCAAGGGTTACAACTGGTAACCATGGGAATACTTATATCATGGAAGTGATCATGCATAGAACTTCAGTTCTGCGAACAATGCTCAAACACTGTGAGGAAGGAATGTGTAATTCCCTCCTAAAATCTTACAGAATTTTTATTTTAATTTATTTTAAAAATGCTTAAATGCACCACGTAAACCAGCCCAAAACAACGCAGTTAATATAATAAAAGTTTTGTTAAATGATGGCATTCCAGTGCATTATCGCTCTCTTTAGGAAACACATCCAAAGGCATTATCCTTGTGGGTTTTCCTCCAGTTGTCTGTTTTTTCTCTCTGCTTTCACAAACACAGGGGCTCAAAATCCACTGAGATATGCATGAAAAGTATGTGGAAATGTTTGTCCCTGACAGATGTTCCCCTGTGCCAGTTTTTGCCTCCCTTGTTTGTGTGGCCACCCCTCCCAGGCTGCTCATGGGAATGGCCCTTTTCTTTCAGCTTCTTTTGTGCCATGGCCCTGCCTAGGGAGGAGGCCCCTTAACTATTGTTCCAGCCCTGGCTCGGCGTAGGGTGGACAATGCCCAGGAGTGCAAGACCAGAGTGGCTTGTTTTTCACAAAGGGCATGAGTCACACACCAACACCTGTGACTATGAGTCACATACCTGCAGCCCAAGACTCTGCCCAGGCATGTCCCTTGTTTTGCCTGCAGTTTTCCCTGCCCTCTCTCCGCCCCTGTAATTCAGGGAGCCTATCAGAATTACTGGCGGGAACTGTTTGAATTTGGCTATAAAAGCAGACCTTTTTGGGGCCAGACCCCAGAATAGGTTCCTGCACTGCCTCCTGGCCTGATCAACCCGGGGTCTTTGGGGGACCCTTTCTCCACTCTTGGCTAATTTTTGATTGAGTGTATCCCCATTTTAACTCCCCTCCCACGAACAACGAATTTTCTCCTGGAGATTTCCTGAACTACGAGCTGAACCGAGTCCTCTCTGCACTCTTCGATGCTGTTGCTGCTTCTGCTTCTGTCCTTGCTGTTCTCCTGGGGATTGGTAAGATCCCCCTCTCTCAGATTCTCTCTGCCTTAGGTCGTTGGGATCATTTTCCCCAGCGGGCAAGCTCTAAATTTACCTCGGGGTCTGTACTGGAGACCCCTTCCTGCTCCGCGGTTCCTTTTTCACCGCGGTAGCATAAGCTATGCCACTGCTCAGCCGTCTGCCTCTGTGGACCTTGCCCGGAGCTCCCTGCTCCCAGCCGTTCCAACCTCACACTGTGTTAAGTTTTACTATTGTAAGTTTGTTGCTGCCGGTTTTTCTCCTTAGCTGTGTTAAGTTTTACTATTGTAAGTTTGTTGCTGCTGATTTGCTACTGATTTGCTGTGGGTTTTTTCTCCTCAGTTTTATCTTTGTTAGATTAAGTTTTTACTATTGTGCCCCGTTATAGATCTGTTAAGGTTCTTTCCGTGCCTTTCCCGAGCCCTTTGCCGCCTGCCGTTGCCTTCCCCATCTCCATGTGCTTTTTCTCCGAACCCCCTTGCTGTTGTCCGCCTCTCCGTTGCTCTCCCTTTGCTCCCTCCGCCGCTTTCCCCGACTTTCCTGGACCCGCTCTCCTCTTCCTTTGCTGACCTCCGTCGCTTTCCCCGACTTTCCCAGGTCCATTCCCTCACTGCCTTTTCCCTCTGCCGCTTGCCTCGAACTTCCCAAACCCTCTTTCCATTCCGTTGCCGCCGTTTTTCTGCCGCCCGAAACCCCTGTCTGGTCTTCCCCTCAAACCCCCTGACCCCCTGTGTTTTGCTGCCCAGATCCACCCTAGACCTACCCTTTACCTCCATTCCCTTGCCCAGTTTCCCCATGCGCTCCCTCCACGTGTTACCCTGCCCCCACCTTCTGAGTTTGCTTCCCTGGTCTGTTCCCCTGCTCACCTCCGCTCCAAGCATGCTCCAGCCGTCTTTGGTGCCTCCACACCTAGACTGCAGACTACCTAAAGTCTCCCCTGCAGGGCTTCGAGGCTTACTGCAGCCTCTGCTGCTGTGTTTTTCCTTATCCCTCTGCTACTGCCTGCCCATACTCCCTGGTCATTTCCCCTGACCTTACTTTTACTGACCGTCTCTCATTGGTACAGTTGCTTTGTATAACTTCAGTCATTACCTTTATTGTATTGGTTTATACTTGTAAAAAACCCCATTGGTTTCCATTGGTTCACATTGATATACATTGGTTTATCATAACATTTACAACTATACTATCCCACTGTGACACTACACCATCCCAAATTCTACATATCTTACTGCCCCATTCCATTTACCCTTGTTCACCCCCAATAAAACACCTATTGACTTGAACCTCACTAATGTGTGTGTGTGGCGGCTGCTCCCCAAGATCCTCTACCTGCTGGCAGGGTCAATGTTCTGTTTAGACTTTCAAACAGCACTGTGACATCAGAATAGTGTTCCTTAGTATACTGTTCCCTAAATCTCCTTCTGGCTCTCTGCTGTTCAGTGAAGTATGAGCATGCAGCATCATGAACTTCCATGGTCTTCTGGTGTTCACAGATTCTTTTCCCTAATACCCAGAACACATAGGTTCACATGCAGAATGAAGCTGAAGAAGTATGTTGTTTATTTGATGCTTCAGTGAGTATATCACTCCACCCAAAAAGAGCACAGCACAGGGTTAAATTCAAGTGAACACTCACATTCAAGTAGATTTAAATACGTTGTTACAAAGTTAATCATTATGTATTGTATATAAACATTTTTTGGCCTAGCAGGAAGATTAGTTTGCTAACTCAGGGTGCGTCTACACTTGAAAATTAAGTTGACTTAAGCTTGCTTAAGTCAACTTAATTTAACCCACAACTAAACTACAGTTTCCTTAAGTCGACTTAAGCAGCTACTTAAGTTGACTTAAGGAAATTCAAAGTCAGCTTTATAACACCTGGTATAAAGTCGACTTTGAGGCTTAAGTCGACTATTTAAGTCGACTTAAGCCAGTGTTGATGGGGGTAGCCCTAAGTTGACTTAGTCGACTTAGGGCATGGGTCCCTTCTCGCCGGGACCCGAGTGGTCCCGGAGAGAAGGGACCATGGGGTTCGTTGTCTTCTCCCCAGGACCCACGCTCCAGCTGCTCAACGCGGACCCTGGGGAGAAGGAAGCCCCACGCTCCCCATGCTCCCTCCTAGCCAGTACCCTGCGGTCCTGACAAGGGGGAGAGCTGGAGACCCACACTCCAGCTGCTCAGCAGCGGGCAGCTGGAGTGGGGATCCCGGCAAGAAGGGACCTCGGGGCTCCTTTCTTTCCGGGACCTGAGTGGTCCCGGCAAGAAGGAAGCCCCATGCTCCAGCTGCTGCAGCTGGAGCACAGGTCTCAAGGAGAAGGGAGCCTCACGCTCCCTCCTAACCAGGACCCTGCGGTCCCGCCCAGGAGGGAGTGCAGGAGACCTGCGCTCCCTCCTGCCACAACCGCTCAGTCCAGCTAGAGGGGACCCCGGGTCTCCCTTGGCCAGGACCACTCGGTCCTGGCTAGGAGGGAGCCCCACACTCCCTCCTAGCCAGGCTGTGCTCCTGGTTCGGGGAAGCCTTCGGGCTTCCCAGAACCTGGAGCGCAGCAGTGCCAGCAATTGCCAGCGCTCCGGCTCTTTAGGAAAGCCCGGGACTTCCTTCTGATCAGCTGGAGCACCGGCCATTGCTGCCCCATGCTCCAGCTGATCAGGAGGAACCCCAGGGTTTCCTTCTGATCAGCTGGAGCACTGGCAGGGAACAGGGGACAGCATTTAGGCTATTGGTAGTGGACCTCATAAGTGTCTTTTGATTAATATGACAGTCTCAGTTTTCTAGTTGCTTTTTAAACATTAGATTCAATTGTATTCCATTGGGTTATAGATAGTTGTGTATCTAAACCTCTATTCCAAGCAATTCTCAAATTATCAATCTTTGGCAGAGATTTTTGCTTCAGGAAATCAAAAAGGAATACAGCTGGCTGAGGAAATCCCAAGACCCAAAATAATAAAAATTCTGGAGGCTCTAGAGCTCTCAATGCAACCCCAACTAAAGAGAATAAATACCTTAATTGGAGATATTTCAAATCTCTGGAGTAGGGCAAACCAAATTGTTGCTGAAGATCTACTAAGGGTTTAAATATATTATTGTCAATTAGCTGTGACACAGTCATAATTCTTTTCTCAGTCCAGTCCCTCAACATCAAGATTTTTCCATTGCCAAGGATAGGATCAATCTATTGGACCACCTCTATATGGAAGAATGTATGGAAATGGAATGTTCTAGGGAGCTTCCTTAACATTAAGGACACAATGGTTGTAGAGGCTCCCAAGTTCAATGGGCCCATGGAGAAACCTGATGAGCCATTAAGGAGACAATGGTTATAGACAGCCTCCTGTCTGGGGCATTTCCATAAAATCACACAAGTTAAAGTAAAAACACCAAATTCCTAACTTCTAATACAAATACAATTCCTACATAAACTATATAATCATTCCCAGCAAATTATTACTTTCTATTGATACCAAACATGACATAGTTCCTATGGATTATAGCATTTATGAGATTAATAGAAAATAATATCATAAATGCTTCCCTAAATCCAGACAGCGTCACACAGAGCTCTGCCCTGCCCTTTGGGGGGCATGCCAGGCTCCCCCTGTGCCCCCCCCCGGCAGGGAGGGCATTGGTGTAGTCCTGGGGTAGCCTTAAATTGACTTAGGGCTACCCCACATCTACACTGGTTTAATTTGACTTTAAAAAGTCAAATTAAGCCTTAAATCTAGGTTTAATAAAGTCGACTTTATTTTCATTAAGTCGACTTAAGCAAGCTGCTTAAGTCGACTTAAGAAAACTGTAGTGTAGACGCAGGGTAAATTAAGTCGACTTAAGCAAGCTTAAGTTGACTTAATTTACAAATGTAGACGCAGCCTGAGACAGGGGGAGATGTAATTTGTTCAGATCAAGTCTAGGTTTCTTACCTCCACCCCAAAGGAATGTTTTAAAAATATTGAATTACTTAAGTCTGAGGAAATAGAATAAAAATAGGGAGGTGACACATGACATCCAAATCTGGGGAAGGACATTCCTTTTCAGTATATTAATTTTACCTCACGGACTGAGGAGTAACAAACTCCATCTCCCCAAATCAATAGTCAATTGGGCAGTAAATGGTTTTATATTTATCTTAGGGATGTCCTGAGTTTTACTGATGTTTTTCAACATCAGGTTGAATAAAGTAGACAATTGTACAATGAATCCAGTAGTACTTTGAAGTTCAGCTTAAAAGGATTTGGTATTTATGACATCTGAAGACCATCCAGGTTATTGCTAATTGGTGAAAGTTTTAATATAAATACATTCACATTTATATCATTCTTTGGGCATAATGAATGGCCTACCATACCTGTTCTTTATTCGTTGACATTTGATGATCAATTCAATGAGTTTTTAATTTTCAGGGTGCAGGGATGGTAGATTATCTAAGCAAAATCATAAATTAAAAATTGTTGGTCAGTAGTTTTCAGAAAGCCAAGTCTTGGAGAATTGCAACTACAGACTGTAATTAGTTCATTATAATTTCTTTAATAATGCTATATGATTAATGACATACACAGAAGAGGATGAATGAAGGAGTTACATTGCCTCAGCCGTGGTCTGAAAATAAAACAGAGGATTATCTTTTTATTAACACATCTGTTGGAAAAGATTAAATAGTCCCGGTGATACCCAGTTTAAAATCTGACTTTCCAAATAAGAAAATGAAAACTCAGATATTTTGTTCCAGTGCTGAAGATAAGGTTCTCAGCTAGGGAAAACAACCTTTGGAATTTTCTTTCCTTGGACAGTGGAACTCAGGAACATCACAATGATAAAATTTAGGGATTCTGCAAATTATTTCTTAACCATTGCCTGGACTTTTGTATAGTTTAGAAGGGAGATGGAGATAGATTATTTTTTTCAAGAAAAAGAGATATTGTAATTGTTATCTCTATTTTCAAATATTTAAGAAGTGCTTAGATACTACAGTGAGTTACACCATGTAATTAGTTATGTAGCTAGATGGTAGAACTAATACAAATGTCATGGTTTTCATTTAAAATTTTCACATTTTCCAAAATTCTCTGGGCAGGCTTTTCCATTTTGCAATGAACCTTGAGACTGAAAACTGATTTTTTTGTTTTCAAATGACTTTCAATTTTTAAGAAATGAACATGTTCTTGATGTTCACACTTTCCTCTTGTGTTTGTGAGTATTTGTGCACATCTTCCCCTGCCCCTTCTCTAACTTCTCCACTTTTTTCAAATGGCAAAAAAAAAGAATAACAGAGAAGAGGAGGCTGAAAAAAACTAAACAAATATTTTTCAGCAATAATAATAAAATTAAAGGGCACTTTCCATTGAAAAATATTTTTCAAATGAAAAACTCTGCCCCTCTAGTTGAGAGACAAGGTGGCAGACCAGGAATGGTCCAATTAAACTTCTCTTGGTAAGAAATAAAAAGTATCCAAGCTTACACAGAGCTCTTCTTCAGGTCCTCAGGAACAGTTCGGTATGATCTAAAAAGCTTGTCTCACCAATAGAAGTTCTCTTCAATATCTTGGGACTGCTACAGCTACAACTCTGCTTATTCCTACTCTAACAGACAGATAAAACTGAAGAATCCTTAATTTAAGCAATTTTTGGTCTGGGAGAGTTCAGTGGTCATGTAATCTGCTGTAGCAGAAGTGAGATTTCTTTCTTTCTTACATAGTTAACATTCATGCTTGCAAGAATTCCTTGTTCCCTAGTCTATCAGTGTTGGTCTGTGTTTTCTTCCACTAACAATTGATTTTTCTTCCTTTTTGCCTCCTGCCACAATCACAGAGATGAAGAAGTGGTGGGAAGGGAGTGGAATCTTTGGTCAATGACTGTGGTTAAGTAGGGCCATAGCATCTCACTAGATTAGCCACTTCATGGCCTTTTGTTGTGATGGAGTTTCAAGCAAGGATCTATTGGTATTGGACCAGCCACATGTGTTTCCAGGAGTGAATCATTATGGTAGCTTCTTCCTACTTGAAGCTGGGGAGTGTTTAGTCACCATCTGGAAATGATGGTCAGTCTGGGATGATGGAGGACATTTCTCATGTGGCTTATTTGCACCAACATCCAATACATTCGCTCCAGGGTGTAACCAGCTAAGTGTAATGAGTTCTGGTTGTTAGTTTTAAGTTCCCATAATTCTTTCTTACAGATAATATTTGAAGTGTGGAGAAGAATTGACTGCTAATTCTGAAAACTGATGCTCATCCAGGTATGTAACAAATGCCCCGAATATTGCCATTGTACTCAACACCCCAGGCACCGTACTAGAGAAGAGGCAAAGGCTTCTCTTCTGAGAGGGGGGATTCAGAAATGTGGCTGTTTGGTGGTAGAGAAAGGTATAACTCATGGCTTGGGGTTCTGCAGGTTTAGATGTAACTCAGAAAAATTATGTGGCAATTCAAAGTTCTGCTTATAATGATTCAGTTGTGTCTTTCTGATGCATTTTAGAATATGAGACAAGAATCCTGGGAATAAATAATAGGGCTTTTGCCCCAGTAGCTCCAAGCTCTTCAAAATCTCAGGTTGAAAAAATATTAATATACTCACTTGTATACTTTGCTTTTAACCTCTGATATGCAAGGGTATGCATTGCCCTTTGGGAACCACCATTAAACAACATTTTTTTAATGCCACTGAAACACTGATTGAGGAAACTGTGTGTAGGTATTGTTTATTTCCCTCGTTCTCCCTCATGAATATTGAACTGAACTGGAAATTACTTTGTTGAGAGGTTTCTGGGGGCTTTAACAACAGATTCTGAATGACTGCTGTCAGAGGTTCTGCGGAGTTCAATAAGTTTAGTTCTGTTTCCTTGAATTTCAACACCACTTACATGCAAAGACTAATGTTGTACACAAGCAGTAAAAGGAGTAAGAAAGTGCATAGCTCATTTACTGAAACAATGAACTGCAGTATAATGCATGCTGAAGAAAAAATATCATTTTTCATAAAGTACTTTTATGAATACCTCACAAGGCATTTATATATTCAAGGAAGTTTTATATATTTCTTGGAAGAAAAATATTGTGACATTACCCATAAAAATGAGTAGCCATTTAAAAACGCATGACATAGATTATATTAAATATAGAAGATAAGAGTATTCACTCAGAATCTTTGCTTTTGTTATGACTATGTTACTATGACACTGAAGTTTGTTTTTTCCCCCAGAATTTACATTTGCTTGTATTGGAATGACTAAGCAAAATTGTTTTTTAACCTATAAGAGTAAGATCCAGTTTCTTTATTTTTCTCAGTGTATAGAACGTGGACTAAACCCTTTCCCAGTTATGTAGATTGGGACTTTTCTAAAGATACTCACTTCCTTCCCCCCCCTCCCCCAGGGAATGGAAAGAAACACCTGTTTTTAATCAAGTCCCAGAAGGAGGCCCCTGTTCACCAAGAGCATCTTCATTTCTGATTACAGTCAGGGAAAGAACTTCCAAGGTACATCATCAGCTACCTCCATGGATAAATTGGTGTATAGCAATTAGGTAAATACCTCTGGTCATGTAGTAACACTGTTCAACTTGTTTCCTTATAGACTCTTTTAATCTATTTGGTATCTTTTTTCATACTTTTCTTGTATAGATACCAATAACTTTTTATTTTGGTTTGGTTTTGGATGTACCATCTCCTCAGTTGATTGATACTGTCACAATTCACAGCACTTGCACTTGTATTCCCCCTCAGACATTCAGGGCATTCTTATCAGCTTCCAGTTCCCCAGCTGTTGCATTCTAAGTGGAGACTCAAAGCTCTCTCTCTTCTTATCAAGGTGTTTCCAGACTGCACAGTTCCATGATCTCATTGTTTATTTCTCTGCACAGAGAGATTGCCTAACCATACCTGCTTGTGTTTTCTTCAGAGAGAGAGAGAGAGACAGAGAGAGAGAGAGAGAGAGAGAGAGTTATACGCAGGGTCAGTACAACCATATAGGTGAACTAGGTGGCTGCCTAGGTCAGCAGGCTTTAAGGGGTGCCAAACTAAATGGAAATGAATTTTGTTCTCTATTTTAAAATAAATATATGGTATCTTTTTTGTAACTTGTGGGTGTGGGGAGAGGGGGCACCAAAGTCATAGTTTGCCTAGGACACCCAAACTCCTTTGGGCCAGCCCTGTTTATAAGTATCATACAATTCTTTCTATGCAAGCCTTTTTTATTCTTGAGTTACAAAGTACTCCAGAGAAAAATATATTAAAACAATAGAAGAACATATATGCTTGCTAATAAGCTTACCAGAATTCACCTCACCACTAACATGGACTCTGGTAGGCTTAGTCCTCCCAACTTTACCCTAAGGATTAGGATTGTCCATGTCCAAATGGGCTCCTGTCTGTTTGCTGTTTTAAGAAGAAAGCCATGAGTCAGCTTAATATCAGGTTATTTACCAAAACTTCTTGCATTTGTTTTGGGTCCTGAAGAATCAAATTTGAACTTATACATACATACTTTCCAGGGATGGATTCTCTGGGGATGATACAAACTGAATGAATTTGCTTATATACTCCCTGCCCATGGAAATGCATGTAATTCTACAATAACACATACAGGATTGCATTTTCAATACAATGGACCCTCGAAAGTATTAACCTAATTCAGTGAAGTTAATGCATGAAATTGAAGAAAATTTTTATCTGTCATAGATGCCATGGAGGTTTTAGATGAATCATCTTCTTTCTTAAGGAAGGAACTGTTTCTAACCATGTATCTGTATACAGGGACTAGTGCAGTGGAAACCTGTAATAGATGCTTGTAGATGCCTCCATAGTATAAATGAATAATCATAATCATTACATGAAATACAGATTTGCCATCTCAAAATAAGTTTGTAAACACTTCACAGCACAGAAAGAACATGTGAGATTTGCAATATTTCAGACTCCACAAGATTCACTGGTAATGGTTAAGGACACTGGAAAGTGGTTAGTTGAAATGGACATGTAAGGTAAAGCTTTGCTGACTCCTAAATTACAATGGGTGAAGATCATACTGTCCTTCCCTTCCCTTCCCTTCCCTCCATCTACAACTCTACACAGCATTTAGGATAGGATGTGAAACATCAATTTAAAATTTCAGAGGTAATTGTTATATAGGCAGATTTTAATTATTCATACTGAAATTTGTCAAGAGCCTCAAAGCTAACCCACTTTTTAAATAAGGTGCCTCCATGGGATGAATGTACTCCTCACTAGTTTAGGCTGGGAAAGTATGAATTTCTTGCAAAGGGAGACAGGCAGAGGGCTTGCTCCACTAGCTGCATATGCCAATTAAGGAAGTAATTTTCACCTGAGCAAGAAGGCAGTTGTCCTGATGCTTGAAGTAGCAACAGCTTTTGCTCAAGAAAAAGCAGGAGGTGTGTTGTTTCCCTTCTGCCCCTCTTAGTGGGGGTGGGAGGGGGGTGATATAAGAGCTGAGCATATCCCAGGACTAAGACAGAGCAGTGTAAAAGCCTGAGAGATGAGCTTGCCTCAACCTGTGAAGAAATTAGCTTTGAGGGAAGAATGAAGTAGGTGTTTGAGGTTGAAATAGAAGGCTGCTTTGATACTTAGAGCAGGAACCCACAGTAGAGGGAAAGACATAACAGCACTGGTGACCCTTGTGAAGGCTGAATGGGCTGCTCCTTTTAATAAAGGGTGACAGGGTATTTGCCAAGTTCTGACATCAAAGGGGGAAGGTATGATTATTGCTTTATATTGGAACTCCTGTGTATCTTGGAAGGGCAAGATTCTTCAGTTTAGTTGGAAGGCTAAACTACTTGACCAACAGAGATTGAAGGAGTGAGGAGAAACTGAGGCAAGACTACACCTACTGAAAAAGAAGTAAAATGACCTTTAAGCCTCAGTATCTTGTATAAATATATGCAGTTCATATTTTTAGTCACACAAAGTGCACAGAACCTCCAGTCCTATAGGGTTGCTGGATATCATGCTGGAACATTTATTTAGTGATTCATTTCTGAGGCAAATGTATCATACCTTATGCAGTTCTAATCTGAAAAGTGACTTTTCTATCTTATTCAACAGGTCTTCAGCCTCTGTTTATTTAGAATCATGTCTTCTGTCTCTAGTAACAAAAATAAGTATTTACTATTGTTAACCCTCTGCACACATAGTATGAGAGAAAGAGCTGGTGTCTGTTCTTAGGTATCATCAACATAAATGATTACTCGTGCAGCTCCTTAGGTCAGCTGATAAATGACACATGTACAAAACCATACAGAAATCAATCAGATTGCACATGTATCATGGTATAATTTGGTAACGAGGGGACTGAACAGGTAAAAGATGGTAATATTTGACCTCTAAAATCATGATTACTATTGATGATGCACAAAAAAGAAAAATCTCTGCTTATCCTTGATTGAATTTGCAGAGCTAGTAGCCAGAAAAGGCTATTTTAGGGCACAAATCCTGATCTCCCATTCTCTTCTTTTCTCCCACCAAAAACATTGCTGATGTGGGCCTCTCTATCACGTGGTATCTCATTTAAATGTCAGTGTTTTTAGAACTCATTAACATTCGCTTAGTGCTGTGAAGTGTTGTGCATTGCAATGTAACAGCATGCGGTTAAATAGTTGTTGGGTTCAACCTTCCAAAAGAGTATGTTTCAGTGACGTGAATGTAATTTAACCTTTATACAGAAGTATGGGGTTTTTCATATGATTCTACAGATTCTGATTCCAAAATTTAAAGGTGAGATCTTGGACTCATGTGCCCCTTGATACTTGGAGACACTTGTTCAGAGCTTTGTGGGACCATCATTTTTCCCTGTAGAAGCTTTAGATGAAGCATGTCAAAGTCCACTGAAGGGAAATTTGAATTAAAGTATTTAATTTGATTTTCACAACAGAAATTTCCAAAACGCTTAATTCCTTGTCTTTTATGTGTAATGATTTTTTAAACAAGTTGTTCTTTGTCATCTCTAAGTCCTCATTTGCCTACTGCAAATCCCAGTTATTCGCTCTTACTCTTGTGAATCTGATCCTTAGTCCTGCAAACACTTGTCCACTGAATTAATTGCTACTGCTCTTGTATTTATTTATTTGCATGTTTCAGTGTTGGTGGGATGAAGCGATTAATTTACATTCTTGCACAAATGGCATTGCTTTTCTAAAATTATCATTTTTTTAAATATTGCATGATATTTAAAACATTCTATGAATCCAGTGCACCATAACTGAATTACATGGTAGAAACTTGAAGAGATGGAATGACAAAGAAATTACTTTATACAGATTATCTATGAGATGTCGACAAAGAGGAGTTTATTAAATTAAATTTATTTTCAGACCAATTTTAAGGCTTCATCTTAATGGAATGACATTAAAGTAAACTACTGGGGAAAAAAATAACAACACACTTTAACGTGTATAAAATGTGCTGTGTTTGTCTGTCACTTTTTTCTTTTTTGCTAACCAAACAAAATGCCTCATTATAGCTTCACTTAAATTTTAGTGCAAGTTGTCATAGGTGAAGGCTTGTTGTCACCGCTAGCTACTTACGGCATCATGCCCTTTTAGTTATTTCTTTTACAGATGCCTCATCTGTTGTTCCAATCATTTATGATGGATCTGCAGGTACATTTGCAATAAATAATTTATACTACCCTTGATAAAAAGAACTAACCACTTCAAGCCTTTTTTCTTTGTTATACATCATAAGCTTTAAAATGACTTTCAATGTATGTTACAGTTTTGAAGACATGAATATATAGTAATTGTCAGAACATGATGATGTAATGTGGAAAAAAAAAACCCCTAGTGTTTCAATACAGTAAGAAAGACAACAAGAAGACTTTGCTTACATCTTTTAACTTGTTTATAGCTATAAGCATCACTTGAGGCAAACGATGTTGACATACTGCGGTAGTGACAAGCATAATCTTATTTCATTATCCTGACAGTTTTCATGTGTAAAGCTGGAGTGGACAAAATACTAATAAGTGAACAATCCTATGCTGATAGAGAGATATGTTATATTGTCTGACGGATACTTTCCTTCTCTAAGGCATTAGGGTTAGACTCTGATGTATGCTTCCGTCCTTTTGCACCCCTCAGCAATACAAAAGATCCACTTAACTATCCTCCATGCCAAGGTAATCATTAACTATCTACTAAAGGCAGTTATCAATGCTCCTTCCCTTCCTATCTCACTGGAATAGGGAGCACATCAAGGAAATCAATAGAAGGTGCTATGTTCCAGCAGTCTTCAGCTGTTAAAGTGTTTCTCTTCCAGAAATATAAACTTGATACACAATAAATTATTTACTCCCTTTGGCTATTTCTACACTAGAAAAGTTAAGTCGACTTTAATTAGGTCAACTTTAAGTCGATTTAAAATCAACCTTATTAAAGTCGACTTCACAAGTGTCAACACTTTAAATCGACTTAGTCCACTTTGTTAAGTTGATCTAACTGCCCTTATGTTGACTTAACAAAGTGGAGTTATGTGTCCACACTGGGCTTAGGTCGACCTAAGTAAGCTTAAGTCAACCTAATGAGTGGTAGTTATTAAGTTGACTTAAGCTTTCATTAAGTCAACTTAATGAATTTCTTAAGTTGACTTAATGAAATCCTAGTGTGGACGTGGCTTAATTTAAGTCGATTTAAGCTTCCTTAAGTTGACTTAAATTGCCAGTGTAGTCATAGCCTTTGTCCCTGCACTCCACTCCCACCTGGAGGTTCTGGTCCAAGCAAGTGTTCAACTGTCCCAAGTGTCCACTATTTATTAAAGCTAAATCCAGTTGAAATATTTGTATTGGTAACTGTCAGCAGGGAAAAGAGAATGGCTGTCCTCATACAACTCACTCCTTGAGGGTCAATGTATGTCAGGGAAGCAAAATGCTTATTGTGTCTACGAACACTTTCAAAAAAACAAAAATAAAAAAAATCTCTAGTATTTCTATTCTAATGCTATGAGATGAACAAGAAAATAAAAGGAAAAGATACAGGCAATGCTATAGGAAGCAGCAATATGACATAGTCAACATGGTGGGAAATAGTTAAATGACTGGATGGTTTTATTTTAACCCTTTCCCCTCCTTCCTTTGTCCATCTTCTTCTACTATATTTGCCCAATTAAATTCTTCGGGGTAAAGACCATACAATACTTTAGTGCTATAAAAATGTCCTCGACTAACTTTATTAGTTAATAATAAACACCAAAGTTACAGAGGAATGGATGTGGCACTTTTGCAAGAGATAAAGTGCAGTTAGCTATTTTTCAATCTGCTCTCTCAATTCTAAAAGATTTATATCCTTCAGTATTAACTTTCAAATCATGCAACACATTCTGTTGTATTTCTATTCTGCCAACAAAGTAATTCTCCTTCATGTGGCATTACATCTAGCATTTCCTGTTTATTTCCCATACTCAGCTCTTAGCATTACTAAGCAAACACTGGGGAAATTTTATTTTCACTTTTTCCATGCTCTATCTCTCCAAACAGATAATAACCCAAAACATTTTCCTTTGTGGTGTTGATAGAAGTTCAGGGAGTGAACAGAATAAAGATGGCCACTCTCTTTTTCCTGCCCTAAGTGTATGTTGCTAAAAATAAAATATTGAGGAGCTTCGGATAGAACTACCCGTTGAGCCAGAAAGCTAACTCTTCTGTGATCTTAGGTGAGTTTGTATTCAGTATTTTGTGTTGCATGGAGGTCCTTAGATGTAACCTGAACTGGCTTGATTCTTGCATTTGCTAGAGTGTAACACTTTAGCAGCAGGTAGGTGATTGTAATGATAGCTCTGTGTGCAGAGCAGAAAAAGAGTGGCTGGAAAGATTTTGAGAATTACAGAAATAAAAATATGGTGAAACAACTAGACAAAATTGCTTGTCATCTGTCAAAACTTGTAGAAATCAATAAGGAAGAAAAAGATTAAATGAGATTTACTCAGCCAAGAGAAACAAAAATAGATAAATGCATAGGGGCAAGAAGAACACAAATTCAGGGTTTACAGGGTTTAGTCCATAAAGAATCTCTGATTAAAAGGAAGTCTGTGAAGATTAATATATTGAGGGTGGATTGGCCTATTCTTTGCTCCCATTGCCATTTTTGGTAAAAAATCCAATGATGGAAGCAGAGTTAGACTCATTTTTAAAATTAGGTCTGTATGAAAATAAAGAATTGCAAACCCCACCAGGTTATCACAAATCCATTTAAGATACAGTATCTAACTGTTGTGAAGTGTTTCAGTGAGTCGCACGGTGTGCAAATGATTTAATGCAAAAGAAAATGGAAGGGAAGTAAGTAGCACAAAACAACATTTTGAAGGATTCAAATTAGGAATGAGGGTAAATAATGAAGTGAAGTGGCAAAGTGAAAATCCAGAATGTTGAGGTTCAGTATGGATAAATGTGAAATAACGTAAAAATACTAGATGGTCAAAAGAGAGTATATAAGTGGGGGTGAGGGGGAGCTCAGATCTATTGTACACTTGAGAGGTTTTTTAATCTAATATTTTTCATGGAATGATGTAATGCAGTGCTTTTTTTGTTTAAAAAAAAAAAGTGCTGGTACTTGGCCAAGGACTTGGGGATGGCAGCGGCAGCAGCAGCAGGAGCCGGGCCCTCATCTCTATCAAAAGAAAAAAAAGGTGCCGGTACTCAGTACCCCTGAGTACCATCACAAAGAAAGCCCTGCTGTAATTGTTATAACAGTGTTGCACATTGAGAGGAATGTGACATGCCGGGCTATAGTTTTATGAATCTCTGCCATGCCTTTAAGCAATTGACTGAACACTGCCAACTATTGGTAGATAAATTGTAAACATTAGTCCCACAACATGAGCATTAATATACCATATGCCATGAGCTAACTTATTTAAATTTGTAAAAATTGCTATACAGCATGAGATAAAATACAATAATATGTTACTCAATGCATTTCTGTTTAAGCTGTAAAAATCCTACAAATCAATATTTTCTTATTAAAAGTGATTTTTTGAGATGCAATTAGAAGCACCAAGAACAAGTGAATCATTTTATATTGTAAGCTGCTACATAAGACTAGTAGTGGGTTTTAGAAGGCTCGGTGAAAATCTGTACTGTAGTTTGGAATCTACAGGACATTCCAAATGGAATGATAGTTGGAACAGATGTCTATACATTCAACTGTCAGTGCTATGGGCAACTGAAGTTTACGTCCAAGTTTGTATGGAGTCTCAGTGGATTGTGTATTAAGTGGTCACTTTGAGAGAACTGGTTTATTAAACCCTGGTGAACTTCTTGTTTGAAAATGAAATTTGGTTTAATGCTCATAAAAGATTCCATATTGACAGTTCTGTTGCCTTTGATTTACTCACAGAGTGTTAACGTAAACTTCCTCATGTAGCATCCTCCATGTTCTTCAGCCTTGATGGGGGAAAGGCTTCTGAGGGTGGAAAGATAATTTGCTTCCTGTGGCCTGTTCCAGGCCCATTGGGCATAATTGCCAAGAAAAGTGTTTACAGTGGTTGTGCTTTATGATATGTGCATTTTTTCACTAGCATAGAAATTAGACTGCAACCAAAAACTCATAGTTAAAGACTGGCACATACATTTTGGGCACTACTAAACTGCTCTGGGCTTGAACCAACAATTTTAGAAGTGAGAAGCTCTGTATCCTATTGCCACTCATCCAGTTTCGTTCAAAGTGAACATTCTATTCATGAATATAAAGACAGTCCTTGAGAAGGGAGAAGTGCAGTTCCAATGAGGCTTAAAGGACTTAATCTTTCTTTATTTTTAAGAGAGAGACTATGAAAACACATTTGTTCCATAACTTGTATTTTGAGAGAAAGGGTTTTAATAATATTTTATTATACAGCTAAGAATATGAAAATAACACTTGGCAATGTTTTATTGTATATTTAAGCTCATATTAAACATCCTCTTAGGAGATGCAACTAAAAACAAAGCTAAAAGACAATCAACACTGTAAAGTAAGTCTGGTAGAATTCAGTAGGTATTAAAGGTCACATTTTCAAAGAATTCAAGTAGTGGTAATTCAGACACATGTTTTTCTGCAGCCCTAGCTTAGAAATGCTATACAGTGGACTGAAAACTGAGCCTGACAAGTGGTATGCACATGTGGATTTTAGTCCCAGTCTTCATCTGTGATTAAGAAACCTCTTAACACCAAAAGTTAAATGAAAATGGTTAGTCTGCCTTTGTGGGTTCCCTAGAATTGGGCTGCTATGCACTAGTCCACTTCCCCAGAGCATGATAATAGGCTGCTGAAGGATAGCAGTAGGTAACCTACTACTATGATCCAAACCTATCTGCAGCAAGAAACTATTCTTAGAATAGTGAAGCTAATGCCTGATGTCCTGGATTGCTACTTCCTATACGAGTGCAAATGGGTGGTGGGAGGGAGGGATTGTAGTCCTGTGCACTGGTTAAATATAGCATTTAATGAAAAGTTTATAGTGTTATATTACGTAGCATTCTACATGAATCAGAGAAGATATTCTTTTTAGAACAAAAGAAGCCCAACTCCAACTGAAAGTTGATTGGGCATGGTTTTTAGAGTGCACTTATGGAAAAGCAGGTTATTTCATAGAGATAATAGTAGGTAGAAAAAGAAGAAGAAAAGAGTCTCTCTTCACATACCTAGAGGAAACAAAATAAACCAATAGTAGCTCAAATTATAAATTCATTTATCCCTTAATATCTTAATATGGTATTGTGTGGTATATAGTGCATCCTTAGGGTTTTAGATGATACTACTGAAGTAAAGCTAAGATTACCCAAGACTGGATTAAGGGGCCTTGGGGCCCTGGGCTGGGACCCCAGCCCCCCACTACCATGGGGGACCCCCATCTAGGGCCCCAATCCCCCACCACGTTGGCCTGCAGGCAGGCCAGTGCTGGGGGCCCCTGGGGCCAAAGCCACTTTACTCTCCAGCCTCAGTCCTGCCCCAATCTGGTTGGTCTGCTCCTGGAGATTAAGGGCTGGCTGGCATGCAGTGCGTCCTCTGTTGTATGCCAGAGGTTGCACCGCATCAGCTGCCCCTCACCCCTCAGAGTGGAGCAAATACATACTGGCTCACCCCACCCCCAGGGGTGGCCCAGGGGTGAAGTGGGATCATGAAGCCCATCCTCTGGCCCCAGGACCTGCTCCCCCACTGCACTGGCAGGGTCTCTCCCAGTGCCCCCCAAACCTTCATGGGCACTGTGGGGGCTGAGCAGGGTTGGCCAGGGGAGCGGATCATTCAGGAGCCCTAGGGGTTGGAACCCAGGGCCCTCCTTCAGGTGGGGCCTGGGGCTTCAGCCGCGATAGCTCCTGCACTAATCCAGCCCTGGGTTAACACAGAACATTTAGATAAATCAAGAAGTGTAGTGGTATTGATTTTTTTCAAAAGAGTCATGCCATCTTTCTATAAAGGTAAATGTTTTTGTTTATGTTGAGAAAATAACTTTTTGTAGGAAAGTTAAACAATGGTTAGGACTTCTTGAAATGTGGTAGCTTTGATTCACAGGGATTTACATGATCTTCTATTTCTATTCAAATTCAAGTGTCTGTACCCCTTAAATTTGTGTATATCTGAACTAAATTTCAAAATGAATTTGGCCAGAATGGTGGATGGAAATTTGGCAAAACAACCAAGAGTCATTTGGAACTGAAACTAAGATGACCAGATAGCAAATGTGAAAAATTGGATAAGGGTGGAGAGTAATAGGCACTTATATATGCCCTCAATATCGGTACTCACCTTTATAAAATTGAGACATCTGTTCACCCTAAAGGAGACCCAGTTCATCAAATTCCAGCTCCGTTGAAACCTATTTTTTTCAGCAAGTTAGATGGACCTCTAAGGCACAGTTCTTTCTTTGCTGACCTACACCAGAAGTACAGTACTGTGTCTTTTCCACCATCTCAAGTGAGGTAGACAGCACAATGGTGGAACAGTGTAAGCAAGACTCTGTCCATTTCTTACCCATCTTCATCTGTTCAGGAGGAGGTAGAACTCCCCTGCTCAAGGCCCAAGTAGCCTACACAGGGTTTTAAAATGTGTCCTTGTCACCTCGAATGGACATGTAGTCTAAATCACACTTTAGCCTTTAGTAATCTTGTTATCAATTTAAAAGTCAAAATCCTTTATATTAATAATGGAATGATAGGACCCCTGTCCTGCTGTACAAATTAGTCATGTCTTTTTAAGCCAAAAGATTTTTCTCTTCAAATTGATCTTAGTTTTTCAGTCTAACATTGTCTAATAATTTTACACTGTCATGTGACACTGCGCCACAGCAACTAATCTCCAGTGTAAAACGTTGTCAAGCACACTCTGAAAAATCTATAAGTCTATTGAGTTACACATGTCTCTTCGTCAGTAACATCCTCCAAGTGCTTCAATAAATTAAAAATGCTCTCATTTCTAAAACATGTTTGCAGTCTTTTTAATTAGGGCATATTTTTCCCAAGTATTTCATTTCCTTTACAGGTTTCATTCTATGTATTCAGAGACATTCTGTGGGCCATTAAAATATCCTGCACTGGAGGTAGATTATGAATTCATATTCCTAGAATGATTAGATGAAGTACTCACTGGTTTCCCTTAACAGAATGATAGCATTTTTTGGCAAGAAAGCTATATGTAACAGTTAATTTACCTTCAAGCATTTATTGTTCGTGGATCGTAAGAAAAAGTAGTACTATCAAATGGTCTCATAGCCTTAAAATTTATACCTAATTCTGGATCTTAATTTAAAGTAGTCACAGGGAATGGCACTGAGCTCCCCTTTTCTTACTCATCTGCAAATCCCTGTCTTTCTTTTTGTTTTTTCCCCATTCTGCCACCCTGTCTCTCTCATCCCATCTTTGTTTGTAAACTTTCTATCATGTTTTTCTACATCTTTCTCTAGTGACATTACTCACATATGACCCACCAAATATTGCAATACTACTGATACTTTGTCTGCAATTTCTTCATTTAATTTGCTATGAATTATAATCTGACTGAATTCTAATCACTAACCCAACTTTCAGGCAGTGGGGTCCCTGGCACTGGGCACACAGGGCACAGATGCCGAGTCCCTGCACCAGTGTCCCGAGTTCAGGACCAGTCTGTCACTGCTGGAAGATCCGGCACTGGGGCCAGAGACCCAGGATCAGAGTACCACAACTGGAGGATCTGACGCTGGGGCTGAGCTGTCAGTGGTGGCAAGATCCAACCCCAATGCTGGCCATGGATCCGGGGCGAGGCCAGTGGTGGCAGGGAGTCCGATCTGGGCTCTGGCCAGGGACCTGGGCTGGATTGGGCATAGTGGGTGGGGCCGGTGCAGCAGAGGGTGGGCCCCAGGCTCGGGCGCTGATCCTTTCTTTGGGGCAGCATCGCCCCAGTTTTCAGGGATGTCAATCCCCCTTGAAATAAAACCACTTTGCATTAAAATTGAAACTCATACTGGAGTCTGAAGTTCTCAGAAATACTCCCCATGCATTTGTGGTTCCACAGTATAAAATTCAGCACAAAAAAGCACCTGTTGGTTTGGTGGGTTTTTTTTGTATTCTTAAATCTGCATATAGAATATACCTATTTTCATCCCCATCATTTTTGTATGAGTGTTTACCAAGATCCAACAGATCAAAGCACGCTCACTTTCACTCTCTCTTTCTCTTTCTCTCACACACACACCCCTTTCTTTGTAAGAAACAGGTGGGTTTAGTTTTCTTAATAATTATTTTATGCAGAGTGGGCATATTGGTGTGGGCAAGAGAAGTATACAGAAAAGCAGGAACAAAGCAGTGGGTTTTGAATTTATGTTCCGATGCTGTGAGGTCAAATGCAATTTAAGAGCCTCAACTTTTATGATGTAAACTATTACTCACTGTAAACACTCTGATATAGTTAATTCTGTATAAAACCATTGTATCCCATTGGCACAGGAACCTTTTCTTTTATCTTAATAATTTTGCTTAGGTTACTTTATTCTTTAATGGATGACATGTCTTTTTCTTGCACACACATTGTAATAATATGGTATTAGCCAATATGCCATGAACTAGGGAAAGCAAATAAGCATGTGCTTAAGTCCATCTATGTCCAGATAGGGACAGGGATGATTTTCTGAATTGGGCCTTGGACACTAATGGAATAATTTTATATTCTCCCTTCCCCAACAAATTAGAGGACAGGAATCTCTGTTGTCTTGTGAACCACTGCTGTACTTAGGGGAGATATATACGGCTCTAAACTTGCCCTCATAAGATCTATTACAAAAGTTAAATAAAGACTAAATTGAACATCTATTTTATTAACATATTTATAATAGGGCTAATAAGGCAATCTGATTTTAAATGGATTTCACGAGTATAATATTTTCACCAGTCTTCTCCCAACCCTATCCCCAACATTTATTTGATCTGCATACATATAACAGCAATCTAAAAACTGAGCTAAACTGGGTCAACATTCAAAGGCCTCAGCTGTTTTAATTCCATTGGCATAGCTCCATGAAAGTCAATTTAAATTATCTGAGGATCTGGCTCTTAAAACTATTCCAGACTGATTGACTAATGATTAGTGTCCATCAGAGCTGGATAAAATATCACAAACACTTCAGGGTATTCATTCAATTTTAAAAATGATTTTTTTGGCTATTTGTGTTCTTTTAATGTTTGCTATCGACAAACATTAGAGCAGCTGAGTCTTTCTTACATAACTGCTCACTGAAAACTTACTATAGGCACAATAATACTTAATATCTGACACTCCCTAAATTCTCATAGCATGTGTGGATCTCTTAGAAACACATACAAGCTGATCAACTTTCTTCCATGCTACTCCCTTATACTGAATATCCTTTCTAATCTATTCTGTAAGATCTTTTCTTCCATGAAATACCTCCTTAAAGCCCACTTCTTCCATAATGCATAAAAAAAACGTCCAGCTAATAATAGATTTGTTAAAAGGTATATGGCACAGTAAGTGAATATTGCTAGTTTTTATTTTGTATAAAAACTTTCCCCTTTTTTATATCTTTATCTCCTGCTATTGATTGTCTTGGAATTGGATCTGCATGGGTTGAAGTCTACACACACACACACGGCAGGTTAAAGACATATTTCTAATGGGTGTCACGTAGATGTACGGCTCCACCTTACAGATCAAAGAAAAGGATCGGGTCTTTAAATTGTAAGCTATAGAAGGTAGGGAGTTTGTCTTCCTAGCCCATTTTGATATGTACTGGAATAAGGAGAGTAAATATAAATAACTACCTTAGAAATGCAAACATGAGTCTCTGATGATATTATGTGTCCTGATTCAGGGTCCAGGTTCAGCTTAGGAGATCCCAGTAGCAGCCACTGAAAACAAGGCCCTTCTTCTTCGTATCTTAAGGTTACCGCTATGGATTTTTAGCACTGTGGTTTATTTAATACTTGATTGTCAGAATGGTAACTTTTTTTAGTTGTTCATTTTAGTGTGTTTTCAGTTAATTCTTATGTAGAGTTTTTAATCTTTTTATTTTGCCATATTCATTTCTGCAAAGAACCTCTTTGGAATGAGGAATCACCGCCCAGAGCATTTAGTGAGCTATTATGGTGGCAATTAAGATTTCTTTCGAAACGCTAATTTTTCTTTAGATCATTAAAAGGTGCCCGATAAAGACAAGCACAGCTGATATAACAAAGACTAAAACAGCAGTCATGAGGACATCTGACTTTCTGAAAGCTCATTAATATGGTGCAGCTGTCATGTCTCTGTCTTAGCGAACAATACATACCACAAATAACTCTATTATCAAAACTCAGTAAATGTCATTGGAGTTATTGGTGGAAATACACTCCTAGGATTTTAGCTCAAAATACAGTACCTAGCACTCTGGTTTGAGCTGCTTTATATTTCTACACACCTTTTAGTTACTAACACTGAAAATATTTCACAAACAATTCAGTAGCATTTTGCATACATATTAATCTGTTTGAAAAATAATCTATTCCTTTAGGAAAGAGAGCATTATTGAATCCATTTTGCAAAGCACATCTTTCCAAAGTGAATTTGTGCTCCTCAGTCCAGCGCATTGTTATAATGATTTCACATGTCCAGTAATGTCAGTGAATATTAGCTAATATAAATGGATGTAGCTGCCATAAATTGGACATGATCTTTGATACTATGACGTTGCATCAGCACTGTAACTTGGGAGGAACACAGTGTCCATGCCTTTCTGAAATGACCTGTAGCAGCAGGCAAACACCTCAGATATTTAAGACTATTTGTATTGAAGGAAAGGGAGTGGGTGATGATTTATAAATCTGTCATAGACAAAGACCTGATTCTGCAAAGTACTGTGAGATGCTGAACACCCTAAACCCCTCTGTAAACCGGATAGGATTTACTACTTCTCAGATTGTCAGCTACACCTTATAAGACTAAGCCCAATGTGTAGTATTTAGGCAGGCACCTTATTTGATTGTGCCCAGCTCTGAGCCCCGTGCTGGGCTCGTAGGTTAGGGTGTCAGCTTTGAGGCACCAGCGGCCAGCTGCCTTACATTAGCCTACCTCTATGTAGACCAAGCCTTAATCTCCTAAGTACCTGTGTGAATTCACTTCATAATAGCTAGAGTTGAGTGTGAGTTGAAAAGTTCAGATGTGGGGAAACATGTTCCCCAAAATTGGGATGTCTTTTTGTCAAAGGTTTTGATTAAAGCCATCTCTAAGAATTGTATGACTTATAGTGAACAAGTCATTAATTCCTCTAAGGTTCTGTGCAAGAGGTATATAGGTACCATTAATCGAGTTACAGATGGAGAAATTGAAACAAATGGTGTGTCTTTCCTCAGGTCACATGGTATGTATGTGGTAGAAAGAAAAGAGGCCCAGAAGTCACTTCATCCCAGTCTCTTCCTCCAATAGATCAAACTTCATTGTTCTATTTTTCCTTTTCCTCTTTCTCAACCCATGTTTTAGAAGGAAAGTGGGATTCTTCTCACCTCTGGGGTGGACAATTTCCTCTAGTGTTTGGACATCTCACACACTTTATGACTTATTCAAGCAAAATATCAGGCACACCTGTACTGAGTATGTATTAATTTATCAGATGAATCCAACCCAAACATCTGTGATTTCCTCTAATAGAAACTGCCAGACTAAATCATACAATCTAGCTGAGTATCCTGTCTCTGACTAGGGCAAGTATCGGATGTTTCAATGAGAAGTGGAAAGCCTGCTATCGTGGACAATTATGGAGTAACCAGCACTCTTCCTATCCTCCTTAAAGATTATCTTATCTTCAAATATGAGTGGTTGTCATTTTAAAAAAATGTTTTCCTTCCCTATTTCATGTAACAAACTTTTTTTATCCATATAAATATTGAATCCTATTAAGTTATTAGTCTCAATTTTACTGTATCTCAGGTTAACTCTTGTGTGCATGTACTCAGTAAGTGCTGGATGGATGTAGTTGGTATCAGTTTTAACTTCTCCTTTTAATGCCACTGAGTGACTCCAAGCTCTTGCCTTATGAGAAAGTAACTGGGAGCATCCAATTATTCTTCCCTGTATCATTCAGAACTCGTGTGTGTATATCAAGTCTGGTTGCCTTGTTGCTTGTTAAGATAGGTGGTATGATCTAACTGCTCCTTGCTGGACACATAGGGTGCGTCTACACTTACAAATTAAATTGACTTAAGCTTGCTTAAATCGACTTAATTTAATCTGTATCTACACTACAATTTCCTTAAATCGACTTAAGCTACTGCTTAAGTCGACTTAAGGAAATTTAAAGTCGACTTTATGAAACCTAGTATGAGGTCGACTTTACTGGCTAAGTCGACTTTATAAAGTTGACTTAGCTAGTGTGGATGCAGATTAGCCCTAAATCGACTTAAAGTCGACTTAAAAGGCTCCAGTGCTCCCCCAGTGCCCTCCCTGCCAGCGTGGCTGGCACAGCCAGAGCCTGGGATGATCCCCAACAGGGCAGGACAGAGCCCTGCCCATCCTGCTCCTATGCCTTGCCAGTGTCCCTGTCCTGCTCAGCCCCCACTGTACCCAGGTACAGTGGGGCAAATGCTGAGCCTCCTTGCACTTGGCAAGGGGTGCCTCCCCCGCCACTATGTACCAGTCCCAGGTCCACTTAGCCCCTAGAAATTGACTTAGGCGTCCAGTGTTGATGCTCTAAGTCGATTTGGCAAGGTCCCCGTTAAGTCCACTTAATTTTATAGTGTGGACATGCTAAGTCGACTTATTTTGAGAAGTGTAGACATAGCCATATATACCTGACACTACCTCATCAGTGTTAACTGCAAATAGGTATGGGTTACGGAACAGCCTCTGTGGTAGAGATTGATACAAAGAAACTATTGCCATATTTCAAAATCCATAAATTGTCTACTGCTGAATGCCAAGTGTGTATTACAGTTGTCATTTTGTTCCAGGATTTATAAATGACAGGACAATTTCTGCTTGGTATCTTTGGGTGCGTCTACACTTGTAAATTAAGTCAATTTAAGCTTGCTTAAGTCAACTTAATTTACTCTGTGTCTACACTACACTTTCTTCAAGTCTACTTACGGAAAAATTAAGTTGATTTTATAAAACCTCATTTTAAGTCGACTTTGCTGGCTAAGTAAAGTTCGTAAAGTTGACTTAGCCAGCGTGGACACAGATTAGCCCTAAATCAACTTAAAGTCGACTTAAAGGGCTCCAGGGCTTCCCCACTGCACTCCCTGCCAGGGTGGTTGGCACAGCCACAGCCTGGGGTGCCCCCCAAAGGCAGAGCCCTGCCCACCCTGCCCTTATGCCTTGCCAGGGTCCCTATCCCCCTTTGCCCCATTGTACCCAGGTACAATGGGGCAAAGGCTGAGCCCCCTGGCACTTGGCATGGGGTGCCCCCCCTGCCAGGGTGAACCTATCCCAGGTCCACCTAGCCCCTATAAGTCGACCTAGGCATCCAGTGTGGATGCTCTAAGTCGATTTTGTAGGGTCCCCTCTAAGTCGACTTAAAATTTGACTGTGGACATGCTAAGTTGACTTAACAAAGTCGACTTAGCTAAGTTGACTTAAATTAACAAGTGTAGACATGGCCTTTGAGAGGTAGAGCGTGTATTATGGGTGGATTTGGTAGTACTGCTTATGACATAACTCCCTGTTTTCTGTAGCTTAACTCTGCCATACTTTATCAATGAGGCCTGAAATTTCCCATCGCAGTTTTCTCAGCTGAAACTAATAGGGTCAGATTCATTAATAGGGTTGGGTCAACAGAAACTGCATTTTTTTCTGGTGAATAAACTATCAGTCTTGAACATTCTGCCCAACTCTGCTTCTTAAAGTGAAGTAGCATTTACCTACAACAAAAAGCATTTAAGAGAAAGCATATCTTAGAAAGAAAGAAAGAAAGAAAGAAAGAAAGAAAGAAAGAAAGAAAGAAAGAAA
>ML685793.1:24193910-24222246 GCA_007922175.1 Pelusios castaneus | reverse complement strand
AAAGAAAGAAAGAAAGAAAGAAAGAAAGAAAGAAAGAAAGAAAGAAACATACTCACCCTCTCCCCTTCAGAAAGACTTGTTTAATTTTATAAATGTTGATCTTTAGCTCTCAACCAACAAAAAGGCTTTTCAATCTGTAGAAAGGATTTTCTAAACCAACAGATAACTCTTTCTTTTTCTCTTGTATAGTTATCCATTTCTTAGCTGGAGAACCAGTGTGTTGCTTCCCTTACCACAGCACTCATATAAGTTAGATCTATGCATCTACACAGGAATGTCTTCCAGCCCAAGATAGAATATTTCCTCAATGATTTGGTCACATACACTGCTCATATCATTATTACATAGTAACATTAATAAATCAATATATCACAGTTCCTGTAGAATCATAATATATCAGCTCCATTTCTGCCACACAGAGAACTTTGTGAAAAGTGATTGGATGCTTACGTGGATAGCATTAGTTATTATAATTCTGGATATTCTTGTTGGGAATCTTGGATGGACACTGCTTCAGGGTTTAAATTAACCCTGAAGCAGGAATTGCACTTTCCTTGGAAGCTTCTGGTGCTTGCCACTGTGGATGTAGGGTACTGGACTGGATGGATGATTGGTCTGAACCAGTATGGTTATTCCTGCATTACACAGCACAACTGAACCATCTTCTGCATCCAACTTATACCTTAAAAAGGAAGAAAATTGCAAGGTTTTGAATAGACATAGATTTAAAAAGGAGACAATGACTGTGTCCTGGGGAGATATTTGGAGAAACCGTTTTCACTATGTATGGCTTTCACTTTTAATTACCATAGGACCCATTGACTCTAGAGGACCATTTTCCCTCCTCATTGTTGAGTTAGGGTGGCATCCCCTTCTTTGGTTAGAAGAAGTGATTCCCTTCTGGGAATTCCTTCTTCTCATACCAAAAAAGGAATCTTCTAAGAATAAAGAAAACAAATATTTACCTTCAACCGACTGTGCCTTTCTCTTTTTTCCCCACTCTTGACCTAATCTAGATCTTTTCTCTATGTCTCTAATGATTAGAGTTTTAAAGAAATGGTATGCAAATCCTTGCATGTCTCTCCCCTTCAACAATTCTTTAATGAGCTTTTTTTTTTTTTTTTTTTTTTTTAATTCCAAAGTCTCTAAATGAGGCACAGTAAGCATAGCTGAGCTAAACTTTTTTCTAACATATTCCTTTGGGAGGCTTAGCTTTAGCTGTTTATGACACTGATATAGTGCTACAAGTTGTAAGTGAATTTTCTCCTTAATATTAATCTAGCAGTAACGACTTCAAAGCTGGCACTGGTACTCAAAGTAGTGCTTGGTTTCTTGGAGGTTCTGGTATCGGAGTTCTCCTCTCTTTCTGCATTTTCCTTAGAATCTTCCCCAAATTTGTGAGAATACTCATTCTAAAATATTTAAATGAAGTGCAGACAGTGGGAACCATTTATTGTTATTCAATGGCAGCGTTTGACTCATAGTCATTGTCCAGATTTAACTTTTACCTAATTTAGTGTTCGTTGTGATCACTTCTTTCCTCATGTCTTTCTCTGACTCGTTCTCTGTTAGGTGACTATGTTGTAGCTAAAGTGTTAACAGTTCAGATTTTTTTCCCAAGGCCACAAAACAAATTAAACTGAGTGCAGGTTAACTTGACTCTGAATGTCATAGGATTGCTTTTCAAAATTTGTTTCCTTTCTGGTTGGAGAAAAGACTAAAAGATAATCCTTCCTTCTAAGCAATTTGCATCTCAGCCTCTTTGCCTTATTAGAGTTATCATTACACTCATAACTGGAATAAATGTGGATTATCTCTATGCCCTCAGAGGAAAGGAATTACATTTCCGCACTACAACATTCTTATATTAAAAAGCATGAGAAAATAAAAAATGAAAGGGAGAAGCTAAGTATAATATAGAAACCAATTACACACTGTTTTAACCTGGGCACAGTTATTAAAAAGTAGGTAAAATAGAGATGGTCAAAAGCAGTTTCTCTAAACAGGAGTGATTTACAGGCTGTTGACTATTCCTGTTTATGGAGCTAGGCAGTGGGCATTGCTGGATTAGTCTCCAGTGCATTGTATTACTAAATTCTGCTATCAGTTATATCAGTGCAAATCTGAAGACACGCTACTCTGGATTTGCACTGGTATAACTGAGATCTAAATCTGACTCCTGAAAGCCTCAGTATTTGAAGTGAATACATAATAAAATTACATTCTTATGCCCACAAGATGTGCATTACCAAATGCATTTAACAAAGCCATCATGTACTTATGTCATTGAAGCATATCCAGTCAGAAGAGATTCTCAGACCTGGTCTTCAAGACCAGCACTGTCAATGGGAGATAAACAAGCTATGTACTGTAACTTCCATATCCCCATTTCCTTACCATGACATTACCATTGTGCTTCATTAGCAGAAAACACCTTCTGGTCAATGCAGCGTTACTCTTTTTGGGAAAGGGGGTGGATTTACTGTGTCGGCTGGAAAGCAATTCTGAGATCGCTTTGGTGGGTCTCCACTGCTTGCTCAGTCGATCCTGCTGCATGAATCCATGGGGCCCCAATGTAGCACCCAGAGCGTAGACATGCTGTCAGACTATTATGAGAACAGCCTAAGCCCAAACCCTTGACAAGCATAGAGATACACTCCTTTTATGTTCTTCATGACAAAGTAAAATTCTAAAGAGAAGGCAATATCTTGTGATATGCACACACACACACAACTCTTGCATCCTGTTCCTAGAGATAGTAACAATGATGAGGAAATAAAATGTAGATTCACTGTGTGACTGTGTGTTCAAAATCACTGAAAGGATTTGAGCACCCATTAACTACTACAATAAGTAGTCATCCAGATTTCTTAGGCAGTTTAAAAATCTCAGTCTGTGTAATCAGGGGTAGTCTACGCAAAGAGTGGGAATTTAAAACTGCCTCAGTGTTAGTCTAAGTCCCTGCGGAAGTGAACATCTGAAATTCCCATTGGCATTGCAGGGATCAGAATTCAGTGAATGCTGAGCATTCTTGATAATTCTCCACATATTGCATAGAAATAGATTAATTTGAGTGCGGAACCATCCAAAATCTGTCTGGTCCATCTTACGTGTGTGTGTGGATTTTGGAACATTATCAAGTCATTGCATAAGACAGAAAAAAAATTCTGGTGGTCAATTCAGGCAGGGAGTCTAGATCAGTCTGTGCTGCCAAGCAAGATCTCTGCAGTCTATATTCAACTTTGGGATGTCTGCAGGGGAAGGTGATATCAGCTTGTCACGTAAAGAATTGGAATAGCAGCATCAGCCGTAGTCTGCAAAATCACTTTCAATAGGAAGATCCTTTCATGATGCTGCAACTGTCTGCTATCTCTTGTCTTCTTGAAGTGGAGCAGGAAGTTCCAGTAGAGTCACCTTCTTTCAACTGAGATGACTATAGTCCATAAATAGAAATCTTTGAAGGCATCATGCTTGAATTGCTGAAGACAGGTGGGAGTATTGTGCCACAACTTTGTAGGTTCTTCCAAATCATCTGGTATACTAATATTATCCCAGATTACTGAAAGAAAAGAGGGATGAGACCAAGTGAATCAACTATCAAGGTCGTAAACCGTTGTCAATCCCGAGGAAATAGAAATGCATTCATAGAACCAAATAATTTTGTTTTAAGAATATTTATTATGTATTTTTAGTTAATCTATTTTAAAATATCCTAATGAGTATTTTTAGTCAAATTCCAAAGGGGTAGCCGTGTTAGTCTATTGTAGAAAGACAACAGAGTCGTGTGGCACTTTTAAAGACTAACAGATTTATTAA
This sequence comes from Pelusios castaneus, assembly GCA_007922175.1. NCBI lineage: Eukaryota > Metazoa > Chordata > Testudines > Pelomedusidae > Pelusios > Pelusios castaneus. Next base: position 24,218,430 of record ML685793.1, on the reverse strand, counting down.
TCGCATGAGCTTTCGTCGAAAGCTCATGCGATTAATAAATCTGTTAGTCTTTAAAAGTGCCACAAGACTCTGGAGTATTTTTAGGTGATCCTTTACCAACTAGACCACTTCCCTATTCTATATTAGTAATTAGAAGGAGACTGGTGTCGCCTCTTACAGCTGGTCAAAATTTAATCTCTGTTATTGGAGATTTTTTTTTTAAAATATTCTGTTCCTTTTGAATTGGAATAAAAAGCCTTTGTAATTATCCATGAAATTAAATAAAAATAATAATTTCAGGAGGAATTTTCTAAGAGCACTTTGACAATCAAAATATTTTTTTGTTTATTTTTTTTATCATATATGAAAAGTTGAAACAAAGTAATTTCAAAGCGGAAAACTGAGGCATTCTAAAAAAGTGTCAAAATGGAATGTTTCAATCCTATCAAAATTCTTTACTTTTTTCCTAAATTAAATTTCATTTCAATGACCTATTTCCATTAAATATCTTTTTTTTTATTATTTTGGCAAAATAGTGTTTTCCAGCAGAAAACAAAAATAAATCAGAAAGCTTCATATCAACACCACCAACATTGGTATGACATTTGCTGGTGGGAGATCAGAATACAGAACCTACATCCACTTCTTTGATCCTCCTCCCCCTCACATCAGAGTAGTTTATGAGTAGACTCAGTCAGAAACTGGTTGGTCTTGGGAATTATCCTATCAGCAAAGTGCCATCTGTGGTAATATTACAGTATAGAGCTAATTTTTAAATGATTATTTTGAGCTATTTGAAGGTCAGAGGACTTTTACTGCTTCTTCCCTATATATGACAAATTGGTTTTCAAGGGTATATTCTAGCACTTAGGGACTAGTCCAGTGGTTCAGTCCACACTATAACCCTTAGTAGGAGCATAGCTGGAGCTCTACTGCTTGCTTCATGAAGTTCATGCTGCACATAAAGAATAGGATTGCAATTAAATTACATCATAGAGTAAAATTGTGCTATCACTTACATTGGAATAAAACTGTACTAACGCCATCTGCCTTCAGTGAGTTCCTTTGCATTTATACCAGCGTAAGTGACTCATAGTGTTCTGGTGAACAAATAATGCATATTAACATAGAAAATGACTCCGAACATAATTTAATGTTTATGGTGCTATCTCACACTGAATAGACATGTAGTTCAATATGTCTTTATTTCAAAGTATCAATTAAATTATGCTGAATATGCCCAGTGTTTCCTAATACTTAGATCACAGGCTTTGCCTCACTTAACACTGCTTTTTAATTCTCCTTTGTGTTTCTCAAAGGAAAAGGTATGTAGCTTGCCTGGGTGTAAAATAATCGGTTTCTCTTTGCTTTTGAATTGACTGCAGGTAATTCATTCCATTCTGTGTTATCCTGAAACATTCACACCGTTTTTTTAAGGTCTACAGAAAGCAATTAGAAAACTGGAAAATATGAAGTACTGAACCGCATGCACCAGCGCTGTTGGCAAGGCTAAAACTGGGCATATCAGAACACCCCATTCACCCCATTTTAAAGGTTGTGATTGAAATGAAATGGCCTACAAAGTATTTTTGGACAGTATTTAGATCCACTAGCTAAAGTACAGATACAGTTAATATATAAAGAATGATAAATTGTATTGGGGAATAAAACATTTTGCAGCTTTTGTTTTCTGAATGTAATATATCAAGACAAAATACTGCCAAACAATAGCACTTTTTTCCGTTTTGAAAATGTGAATTGATATTTTGCAGCCAGTACTTTTTTCAAAGCCAACAAAATAGTTCAATTTCAAACACAGGAATAGAAAAACGATTCTGAATTTTAAAAAATTCTATCTTCCTAATATCTGTAACTACATAGAAATGTTTTAGGTAAATATTTACACATGGATACATATCATCAATAGGTGCACTAAGTGGAAATAAAGGCTTATGTCATATTGTGTATCTTACATTGCCAAGTATTGGTTTTGGATTTGGTCCCCAATTCAGCCACATATTTAAACACATGCATTACCTTAAGCACATCTGTAGTTCAACTGAAGTCAGTGAAATTATGGACATAATTAAAGCATTTAAGCACATCTGTAGTTCAACTGAAGTCAGTTAAATTATGGACATAATTAAAGCATATTAAACATTTTGCTAAATCAGAGCTATGACACATTGCATTTGTTTTGTAATATGTAACTCCGGTTTCTTAAAGACTTACTGAAACTCCTGATTAAGCATATGTCTTAAACGTGTTAAGCATAATCTTAAGACTGTAGTTATTACCAAAAATAATGTAGTAATACCCATTTTGTAAATTACATTCATAGGATTATGGTTTTGTGAACTGCCAAATTTCTATCAATCTAGAGAAAATTAGGTCTGTACTAGCACTATTAATAAATACCAGAAACTGTGGTTTGCAACTTTTCAGATCAAACAAAGGAAAGAAGTGTTAGGAGGCACTGGACTATCCAGAGTTGGAATTAATAGCATAAAATATGTGTACAAATAATAAAATAAAGAAAAAATGAGAGGGATGTTGGGAAGACTATATTTAAAATGTTCTTTGATCAAGAGCCCTGGTCCAGTGCTTCAGCTGGCAAATATCAGCACAGATCCACTGACTTCAATGTAGCTAGCTAATTTTGCAATAGTTGAGGATCTGGCCCTGCAGTGCTTGTGTAAGTAGTAGTAGTTCCCTATACTAGGATCTCTTTTTCATTCCCCTCTCCTCATCGCCACCCTTTGGATATGTCTACATCTTAAGGATTCTTAAGTCAACCTAAATTACTCCATGTCTACACGAAACTTTCATTAACTTGACTTAAAAATTCCTTAAATTGACTGAATGAAAGCTTAAGTAGACTTAATAAGAACCACCCGTTAGGTTGACTTAAGCCTTAAGTCGACTTTTTAAGTCAATTTAAGGATGGTGTGGACGTGGAGTAACCCTTAAGTCGACTTTATTAAGTCGACTTAAAGTTAAGTTGACTTAGTCCACTTTAAGTTGACAACTTTAAGTTGACAACTCAAAGTTGACCTTATTAAGCCGACTTAACAAAGTCGACCTAACTTTTTGTAGAGTAGACATAGCCTTTGATTTCTCTCTCTGTCTCTGTCTCTGTCTCTGTCTCTGTCTCTGTCTCTGTCTCTGTCTCAAAATATTATATTCCTGAAACTCTGTGAAATATAAACACTTTTACTCTTGACCTGGTAACCTTATTTTGCCAATAAATATGTGATGATTCTCATGCATTAGTTAATTAATTGTCTTAATTTTTTTTTGTGAATGTATGAAATATGAACTGTTACTTGATGGCAACTATTGAATCCTCCTTGAAAAATAATAGAGTTGTTCTGCAGGAATTATATTGCTGCATGACGTGGATCCATATGCTGCTTCGTTCTGAAAACAATTGGACTGTTTGTTAGTAAACCTTGGGAAAAGTACACTCTGACTTACCTTTTCGTTGAACTTTAAGTAGTTCTTTATGTAAAAGAAAAACGATAAAACTAACATTTTACGTGTGTGTTCACAATGTGCTTGTTTTGTGTATAGAGTATTTTCCTCTTGCAGATTAATTTTGGCAAGGTAGTTAATCCTGGTTGGATTTTTTCGTTTGTTTGTTTGGTTGGTTTTGTTTGTTTGTTTTTGTTTTGTAGTAGCATTATCTATGCACACTAAAAGAAGGTTTACTTTACCACTTTCTGGGTTTCAGTTGGTGTTTTAATTATTTTTAGGGTACTTTGTTGTGTGTGAAGAATCCATACACTTTATATCTTTTGTACCAGGATTTCTATTTATATTGCATTCTGCAACCATTGTTGGATCAAGAGGATTAATATTTTGTATTTTAATGTTTTGCATACTCTACAGCTTAGCCAAAGTCAATAAATCTGTCTCTAGGGTTAACTAACTATTTCAGGGCAAACTCTTTCAGACAGGAGCAGTGATTCCATGCTTCTCCAAAGGTAGAGTGTTCAAGGAAATTGAGAAGACAATGCAAAATTATAACTGGAGTTTCAAGATGATCTGCTGTTGTTAAGTGAAGTCTGAGTGGTTCTGTGGGATGAAGAAAGAACTGATGCCAGCAGGCTATTTGAATGGTAATCATTTTATAAACAAGATGACATGAACTCTGATTAAAGAGAAGACTAGCAAATAAGCAGTTCATGCACACAGTTCCTTACACAATGGCTTTATTCAAAAGAAATAATAGAGAAAAGTATAAGTTAAACTGTTAACGAAGAATTTGTTCAAACTGTGTGAGAATCAGCACTCATAACCATTAGCTGGATTTTGGAGATTAAAATGCATATTTGTAGAATAACTTAATCTAACTGTAAAGGAGTTTGGATGGGTGGATAGGTGGGTGAGGAAGGAATACTGACACAGACTCAATGAGAGCAGGACTCAATTGACCATATGGTTCTCCTCTGTCCACTAAGCTTTTTCCTGCTTCTATGGACTCCTTTGTGAATTCCATATAAGCTTACTACAATACTGCTGGGATGAATCCAGAGTTCATTCTTTAGAGCAAGCGGATGCATAGACACATTTGCCTTAGTTGTTGGACACTATAAAGATTAAGGGATATGACAATAGTGTGGTTCAAGATGGAACAGCTACTAGCCCCAAACCATTGTAATTAGTTTAAAACTAGGAAAAGCTACTGTAAATGTCCCTGTAACCATTCTTGTTTTGCGTGTTTCCATCTATTCTGTACGGCCACCTCTCAGAGCAGTGACTTCAATCAATTTCTAACATTAAACTGCCTCTAGAAAAGCAGGTTTGCATGGAATGGCTTTTTCAAAGTAAAGGACAAGTGTTTAAAATCTTCCTTTAAAAATAAATCAATGAGAGAAATGAACATTTCTCATAATGCTGAGCCATAGGAAAGCAGTTGCTCCATCGTTTGTATTTCTACCAAAGAAAAGACAACCTTCATAAATGAGTTTTCCATTATTGTGATCAAATGGTGCCAGCCTTATTTGATTTAAAGTTTTATTGAACAAACAAAGCTATTCTTTTCTTCACTTCAGTCTTTTCAAATATGTTTTCAAGAGATGGGGATTCTTCTTTATCTTATTTTAAAATAAAGTATTACAGGATTCAGTGAAAATACTTGATTTCACTCTGCATTAACAGTATTTCTAAAATTATTATGGACTTCAGAGGTCATGTTGGATTCATCAGATTTGTTCCTAAATACTCATTCTTCCAGCTGATAAAAGCTGGAATTGTCTTTTAACCAATTTTCAGAAATTTTGAACCAAGAAAGTGCTGAAACCCCTGCGTTTCCAGACAGACAATCTAAATTTTGAATCTTTTAATGGGCTATTTTCATTGTCAATATAATATTTAAGAGAACAGAAGATGAATATTGCTTTACACACACACACACACACACACACACACACACACACACACACACACAAAATTTTAATTAAAGAGTGCTTTCCAGTTTCAGAAACATGTGTAAAGTTGACTTATACAAATGGAACATGAATACTTTTCAGTCTATATAATTATTCCAAGACATATGTAGGGACTTGAAAAGTGCATCTTAGAGCAGTTTGTGTTACCTGTTACTTTGCTCCACTAGCATACCATCTTGCATTTTAATAGCACCTAAATACATTTAACATGCCTTAAATGTGTCATGTTAGAAGAATTAATGCATGTGAATCAGTGAGACTTCAAATGATTCACAGAAGAAGCCATCGTGGTTAGCTGTATAGGACATGTCATGAAACTTCCCTAAAATAATTCCTGTTAAAACTAAAGCCTATTATCTTTTAAAATAAATATAGTATCTGATCTTGCTTTTTAAAGGCCCCCATGATGGGGAGTCTAATACTATCTTTGATAAATTGTCCCAATGATTAATTATTCTCATTGCTAAGAATGTCTCTCACTTATTTCCAGCTGAGTTTGAACAGCTTCAGTTCCCAGCCACTGGATCTTGTACGTTTCTCTGCTAGATTTGTTCTCCATGAAGGTACCAGTAAACTATAGATAAAACCACCAAAAATCCTGTCATATGTTTCATTACAGTATTTTGCACATTTTTAATGAATACAAATTTAGTTTTTTGAAAGCCCTCTAGCAGATAATAGACATACAACAAAAGTTTCCTTCAGAAGAATCTTACTACTAAGTTTCCCAAACTGGAGATTATAGTACTTCCTTACCTTACCGGGGTATCACAAGGATATATATTTTAAAAAGAGCATGAGGCATTCAGATATTATGGTAATGAGGGCTGTATAATAAGAGGGAGAAAGGTAGCAAAATGAGTGCAATGCTTTGAGCACTTCCAAAATTCTTACTATTAAAGCCAGACCATGCTTCTTTCTGTATATTTATGAAGAGGACAAGGGGTCAAATTCTCTGTGTTTTGCCACCTGTAACAGATGTAGCAAGGTGGTTGGTAGGAGGGGAAGTGGTGAGGTGTTAAATTAAATGGAGTATGTTTTTAAAGATATCTTTAATCTGCTATTGCATGTAGTAACTCTTTAAGTTTCTTGCAACTTCAATTTTCTAAAGTGTGTGCTCTAGAAAAATAAGATACACGCCATGTTACTCGGTCCTTTCCATCACTGGTATCCTCAAAACTCAACCATTTATTGAAATAACTAATTGGGTAAGTCATTAGAAGTCTTAAATTGTGCCAGTGTACAATTTATAATGCAGTCACTGTTTTTCTTCTGTAGTGCGTTTCAAGGCAATATGCAAGTAAGTTAAAAGGCAGTAAAATAACATTGTAATATCTAACATGTTCACAAATTCCAGCAAGCAATGCACATTTAAATAATAAAGGTAAGAGTTAGAAACTGGAAGAAAAATGTGGAAAATACCTTATGGGTTTATTAAAGTTTGATGACTATACCAAGGAACGTAAGAAAAATATAAGATTTTTATTCCACAGCCCCTTATTTTTAAGTAAAATATTAACCCCAGGGCACAAAGGCACAAGAAATTGTTTTGTTGGCTATAAAACATTTTTCCCTCCCTACTGCTACTATCTGATATTAAAATACATACAAAAATTACCTGTTCTAAACAATCAGTTTATAAACAACAAATAGTATATTTGCTTCCAGCTGAGAAGCAGAAATACAAACAATTCAAGGTTTTTACACAATAAATATAGTCCAGGAATAGAAGTCATTGACTTTTCTGACAGCAGAGCTCATGAAGGATAAATAAATTAATTCTTAAAATAAATAAAGGAATAGGCTGGGGTTTGGACTTTGGGATATGAACACTAACCAGCTGGTTCTACAAATCGTTTTCTAATATTTTTCTTTCCAAAGAAAATATGAATCTTTACTATTTACTGGTACCGGAGCAGGTGGAAGCCTCTGTGTGTGCGTGTGTGTGTGCGCACACGCGCGCAGGTGAGTTTTTACCTCCAAATGCTTCAGAGAGGATTGTTTTTTTAAATCTCCAAATGGCTTCATTTTTCTTGGACAAAACACAAAAGTTTTGTATGAAATCTTTGGAAAAATGAAAATCTTCTGAAATTTCGCAGGGGAAAAATAATTGGCATTTTTCAACTAACTCAAATTATCACTATGTAGTAATACATAGTAATGACCATGTAATTGGTCATAGTCCTGTGACAGTCTGTTTGTTCATTCTTTGCTTGGTTGATTCTAGCTGCAATAAAGAAAAGAAGGGTATGATCAGTTAAATCTCTCAAGAAGTGGTTGGAGAAATTGAGTTAGAAATAGCCAGGTAAACAGGGCTAGGAAGTGTAGAACGATAGAAAAAATGCTGTTTGTTTATTTATTTATGTACAGTAGAAATGGACTCGTGATGGCAAATTTCAGTTTTACAGATTAGTCGATATGATTAGGTTGATGCAGTGTCTGTGTAGAGACTGCCTTGTTTATGTCAATTGCTACTGGCTTTCAGATGCCATCCCACACTGGCAATACAATCAAAGCAAGTGCTCCAAGTGAAGTCATCCACCCCTGGCACAAGAAATGAAGTGTGCACACACACAAGCAACTTAATAACTGCCAAAGCTGTGGGCCAAAGTAAGTTAGATCAGCGTAATTTTGTAGACATGGCTTTATTGTGGCCGCCATGGTTGATTGTGCACTGTGGGCAACCCCCCTGTGACACTTTTGGCAGTTATGTTCACTCTGCTGCTCCTTTCACGCTGGAGGGATTATTTTTTGCAGTCTTGCAAGTACTAAGCGAAGGATCTCTCTAAGACTATGCTGTTTCCTTCCCTGATATGTTCTAGTGCTGGCAGGCAGAGAGGAGTCTATAGCCTGCTACTCCAGCTAAAGTGTTCTCATTCATACCAGACAAATCCTCAACTACTTTTTTAAGGGCAGGTTTAAATTCCTTCTGTGCTGCTGGAGAGGTTCAAAGCAGACTTTAGTTTGAACCCAGATCTGGATTATATTGTAAACAGAATGTGTGTGTACATAACCTGAGATACAAACATAACATTAAAGAAATCTATGTGCATTTTTAAGAAGGGTCATGATAGATGGCTGGAACTGGAATTTTGTGCATGCATGGGGTGGGGTAGCAACTATAGGTTATAGAATTTAGCAGTTAAGCTTCTCTTTTTTAGAAGTTTGCTATTCATGCATGATGGGCTTGGTATTGCATACAAAAAGCAAGATTTACAGAGCATTTTTATCATAATTTGTGCTATTTTCAGATTACTTCTGAGTTATTTTCCAAAAACCTGCTAACAAAATACATAGGACATTCAATTGTCTGTGACATGAGAGGATAGTTGCATCACTCATTATTTTTAATGTACTCTCCATGAACATAATAAATAGTTCAGATTGGAAGTACATTTTTTTTTCTTTTTCTTGTTTTAATCTTCAGTGTGATTATAAAGCACCTATTTGAAATTGCAATGGAAATAAAAGCAAATACACAAATAAAATAATCTGACCAGCAGGTTATTGCAGATAGCTAATTTAGCAAGTGACATTTGGGGTATGGGATCAGCGATTAATAAATGAAATGACTACAATATAATCAAAAACAGCAGGGATGAGAATTGTTTTTAATTATAATTTGTATTTCATTAGGGGGTACCGGACAGTTTGGAAGTTGAAGCAGATTTTATTAGTGGATTGCCTAAGACACTACCCATGATTCTTCATGAAAGAGGCAACTAACCACAGTACTAAATAGCTGGGTTTTAAATATGATCAATTCACTGATAAAAGCACAAAGCATAATTACTTTTTACAAAAATTATATGGTAGAATGACAGCAAAAAGTGTCAAATGGAGACAGAGTGGACTTCTTTCTGAATAAGACAGATTTATTCATTATTACTGTTAAAGATCTTCAATCCCTGAGGTTTCAGACATTTAAATTATATGATTTAAATAATTTAGTTAGCTCTTTAATTTCTTTGCTACAGATGGGCTGACAAAAATTTAAGTATTCAGAACATGGGAGTAAAGAGTAATAGCAAACTTCTCAGGGATAAAATGAGGTTTTGTTTTTTTTATTAAAAGAACATAGGCCAAATTTCACTGATGGTGGCAGTGGACATAGAAAAATGCTCCCTTGTTTCAACATATATGTGAACTACCCTCCAGTCAGAACTGTGCAGAGGTCAACTCTGATCGCCATTTAACATGAAATATACATAAACAGTTTTGTGCCCAATGCTTATTTTATGACTTGTAAAATGTCTATCTCTTTGTATGTACATATAATCCCAAATAAAAACCTAAACTGATATGGTTGAGAATGTTAGTAATTTACACTAAAATATCATTTTGAAACGATCTCCAAAGCAAGCATTATAAATATGGGGAAATCAGGATTTAGGTTCAATGTAAAGAAATCCAAATATTAAGGGATGAAACTATATATTTAAGACACTCAAACACCCTAAGCTCTACCCTGCAGTGACACTATGCAAATACCACATGATTACCATATGATCAAATTAGGTACTTTAAGTGCTCATAGCCTCAGATTAGATTAATTTTTTAAAGGTGCATTAGATTTTTTTTCTCATTGTTTCATTATAAAGGAGACCCCCTCGTTTCTCTTCCAGATTTCTGTTTACCCTTTCTTTTCATTTATTTCCTTATCTACTTCCCACCCTCTAATGAAGAAAATCTAAGGTGCATGTCAAGCTAACGTGATTGTGGTTTGGTTTGATTTGATGTTAATTTTTTTGATAGAGAAGGTAGTGGTAGTTTACTCATTTTAACTAAACAAGCTATAGTCATTCTGTCATTTGGGTTAACTTTTGGAATAATTCAAGTAAACTACTATTTTTAGGTCCAAATTCTTCTCCTCCTTTCACAAAAAATAATATACAATAAAATATTGTTGTGTTGTGCTAGATCATTTTCTCAGGCAGGCATTGGTGCAAGTTGCACCACCACATAGACACATTCTCTAAAAGCATGTTCTCTTTCTGAGTCTCTGGTATACAGAGACAGAATTTAAGATAGTGAAGTGCTCTCTACCCGAGCACCTGATCCATTCCCCTTTGTTAGAAGGGTCTATATATCCATCCTCTTTGCTCACTTCAGCATCTCTCGTAGTTTCTCTCCCATGCACCTGGCAAAGACCATGATCAATCTGTCATTATATCACTAAACAAAAATACCAGAGATCAGATCCTCTTCTGCTGCAAATTGAAATAGCTCTGTTGAAGTCTTTGCTTCTACACCATCTGAAGGTCAGTTCACAATTGAAAAGTGCCTCTAACTTTGGATACTTTCAAATCCAGACCCAAACTTTGCCAGTGAAGTTCATCTGTAATTATTTTAACTGTCTTCTGTCGCATGAAACAGTATTTGGCCAATGAACCCATCACTTCATCTGTTCATATTACTTTTAGAAGATATTTTAGAATGAGATAATGGAAAAAAAAGCAGGCAAGAAGTTCTTGAAAAAATAATTAAAAGTTTGACATTTATAGATTAACTAGGAAAACATACAAAAGAAAGAAACTTCTTTCTAATATAAGCATTTAATTAAAAGTCCCTGGAGGGGTGGGATTAGGTGAAATTGTGATGCAGACTTGAAACTTAATTGTTAGGTTAAAACTGAATCAAGGCAAAATCCCTGAGGATGTCAGTCTTTTATGTCTAAAATTGGCTACAATTCTTAGTTTTCTCAGTTAAAGCCTATATGATAGTTGTCAGGCTCCACATTTTGTGATGTATTTGATGCTTAATCTTTCCCAGGGAATCTCTGTGTTAGAAGTATTTTATGTGTCAACACCAAGAACAGATGCTCTTCAACCTTTATATTTGCACAGTGTGCAGCAATAAAAAACCCTCAAAATCTTTTAAATGTTTGAATTGGGTTTGTTCGCAGGGAGCCTGATTGACTGCACCAGCAGAGCCTAGATGGCAAACAATCCACCCACTACTGTTTGGGCATCTTGATGCAAACTGTCCATAACTCTTTATTTTGCTGGCAGGTGAAGGGACTAGGAGCTGGACAGCATTCTCTCGTAGAGGACAGAGCTGGCTAGAGTGACCTTAGGTTGATGATTTAACACATTTGCCAGTCAGCTTCTGACATTGGAATGTCAAGAGGGAATTAGCTGTCTTCCCCAGATGGAATCCTATGTACCACTGGCTGCTCTTTTGGGGGCTGAAACAAGTATGGTGCCAGGTGCTCTTCAGATGACTGGGTTAAAGTTGTCCATTGAATCTAATGAGTAGTTTCAACGTTCTGAAGCTTCCCTGATAACATATCATGTTCATACAATTCAAAGAGAACTGTCAGAGGAAAATGGATCAGTGTCCGCTGAATGATGCTTCAGATGTAAAAAGCAGCTAAAGCATTTGGTATGTGAAAAGAAAAAAAAAACCTTAGGGCAATATGTTTTATTAAACTTTCTTTGCATGTAAGTGAATAGATCACTATTGGCAGGTCATTAATATGCAAATGAACAAGTCCTGCTTCTAGCTCTTTGGCACAGGCATAGTTCAGGGGTGAATGTATTAGCGGCTATGCAATTAATCATAAATATAAATACAGAAAGGATTAAAAATTGGATGGGTTGGTCACACCTGTTACACACATAGCTGAACATTTGGCACACAAGTGTTTGATGGAGGCTCGTTTGCCAGATTTTTGTGGATATTAGCACCACAGCTGTTACATAAACAGAGAAAAGAGAATGTGAGTTACCTACTCTTTTTTTTTTTTTTTTGCTAATCATCTGTCTCCATTATAATAAGCTCAGTCACTAAGCCAGAGCAGTTACTTCCAATATTTTGCTGAGTTTTATAATCTAGTGCCCAAAGCTGCCGAGTGCTGTAGACCAATAGGTTACTAAATGTGTTTTTTGACAGAGGTGGTCTTAGGGATTCTGGGGCCCTGGGCAAAACTAAAGGATGGAGCTCCCCACATGATGGGGGCAGGCCATCCTTTACTCCCCTCCCCACAGCCTTGTCAGGGCCCCTGCTGACACCTGAAACCCACCCTGGCCTTACCAGGGCCCCGCCGGTCCTCTGGTCCGCCTGCCAGCCTCACTGGAACCCCCACCAGCCCCCATCTCCACCACTGGGCCTCACAACCCCGCTGTTGCATTCCCGTCTGGTCCTCCTGCAGGTCCCTCCACCAGGAGATTTAAAACAGCCTCAGTGCGGGGACCCTTCCCCCACATGGGGCCCTGGGCAAATTTCCAACCTGCTACCTCCCCCGGGCCCGCTAAGACCACCTATGGTTCTTGAATTACTGACACATCTGATGTCTCCTGATATGAGACATTGCTAAACTTGCTTGGGTCTTGGACTTGACCACTTGTATTGGAAGGGCTTATCTTGTATTATCCTTCCCCAAAACTCACACCTGGCACACACTACAAATTGAGGTTGGTTTGCCTCTTTAGGCCAGGAAGTGAAAAAGTCACACCTCTGACTGACATTATTAAGCTGACCTAAATCCTTGTGTAGCCAGAGATAGGTTGCGGAAATAGATTTCCTACCCTTCCCTTTAACATAGGTAGTGGCTACACTAAAGTGGTGTGGTTCCAGTGGCACAGCTGAGCCACTGTAGCATTTTATGTGTAGACAAGTCCCCCAGCACAGATATAAATAGCAATGTTGAAGGTGAGGCACTGTTTTAGGTGAGTAAAGACAGTCCTGAAACTTAGAGTACATACCCTACATGTCCATGCAGTGCAGTGTTTCCACTGCCTCCCCTCTGCCAGAGCCTTTCCCCACCTCAGAGAGCTGCCACAGCCTTTTGCGATTGAAGGGAAATACAAAGGCAGCATTAAGGCACCAAGCAGCAGCTTAAGTCGACGTAAGGAAACTATAGTGTAGACGCAGAGTAAATTGCTTAAGTCGACTTAATTTACTAGTGTAGAGGCACCCTAAGAGCATTTCCCTGCCATAGGGAAAGACACCAGCAAGACGGAAAGACTCTGTCAGCGGGCTAGCAGAGAGGAAAAGGTTCCAGTAGCCACTGCTTCCTCCTTGCCCAATCTTTCAGTCCCACAGTTAGCTATACGGTATGAATGCAGCCTGTCTGTCACAGCTATGCATACCCTACATGCCTCTGCTAGTGTAGACAAGGCCTAAAAAGTAAAAGGTAGGAGAAGAATGGTCAATTGGAACAGAATTTGGAAACAAGTAGTTCCACCAGTTGCAAGCTCTATGGTTCACATTAGTCTTTGTTTAAAACAGGTTGTAATATCTTCCTCTACTACATCTCTCTTGCTAGTTCTCAATACTATTCCATGGCCTGCACCCCTTAAAATGGATAAGAACTCCAGCAAAACACTCAGAATACCCATCAGGTGTAAGTATGAATTTTTTCATCAATTCCCAAACCCTCAGGTTTCTTGGCAGAGATTCACATGATAAAAGGTTGCAGCAGATCAGTGGCGTCCAATATGTGACGCTCTAGACCAGCTCTGTTAAGAACACTTATATCTGATTATGAATTGTAAAAATCTTCCCAGGAGGCTTGTCTTTGTAGTGATTTACTGGTTATTGCATGGCAAGCCAGGGTGTGAATCTACAGCACATCAGCTTGCCCTGCAGTAATTCCTGATGTAGACAAATGCTGAACCATGGGCTGATTTTTTTTTTTAACTGAATTGTCTGAGTTACTCCCAACAGTACAGGGAGCTCTCCTTATCTGCCTCACGTTGTTCCTCTGCAGTGCAGCCCAAGTTATATGACTTGATTCCACTTTGAGTGTCCACTATTCCTTCCCTGCTGCAACTGCTCATCAGCTCCATAGTTGGTTGGCTTGCCTTTTGCTAAGGAAAAAGAAGAGAGCCATTCTGGATATTACATTGCTTGTTTTTCTGCTAGGATCTGGGAAGCACAGGAAGAACAGAAGAGGAACTTGATTGTCTGTTCCTTAGTGGATGAGAAAACCTAGCAAAACATGGTTCTTCACAGGCACTCTGGGCAGTCTAAGGAGAAGATTAAAGGAAAAGTTAAGAACAAACAACTCAGTATAGATCCCTGGTTTTCTGCCCTTGCACCAGCTGCAAGTTAGAGTTGCTCCCATGCTATTCTAGCTTGTTCCATCTGGCTGTGTCCCTAAGGGACCATGTTAAAGCTGGAGACCGCCAGACTGTACTACGCAGTAGCTACTACCCTGATATGCTCTGGATAAGGCCCCCGCATTGTGGAATGCAAGTAGGGAGTTAGAAAGGGAACTAAAGCAGGGCAAAGAATTAGCCCCCAACTACTGCATGGGAGCTATTAATGAGTTTGAAACAGAATTATTTTTCCCCACATGATTTTACCCTTTGCCTGCATAGAGGGGTTCTGCACAGGGGCTTGCCCACAGTGAGTAGCTAACAGTATTGTACCCTATGCAATTACATCAGCATAAACCTATGAGGAAAATAATTGTGAGTCAAGGCCAACATCTCTAAACACATGAAATGCACTTTATTTTGGCATGTGGCAATTGTGAAATATTTTGAGTAGTGTTGGTGAGGCAGGATCAAGTGCACACATTATTTATTTTATTTCTAGGGGTTCTTTTTAACATATATTCATTTAAAAAGGTAGCTTGCTTGTAGCAACTTGACGCCTTGAATCTTAGGTTATTTATTTGTTTATTTATTTATTTACTTATGGTTTTCTTTGCTAATGTTCTAAATTGCAGAATGGCACATCGTTGTTCATCTATTTCATTTAATAACTGATCTTTTAAGTTTTGTAAGACAATTCAAATGTACTTTATTGAAAGAAACAAAAAATTAAATTAGTTAAATTAGTAAATAACAGCAAATTAGTAGTTTAGTGATTTAATTAACAGAGCTTTATGGCAGCACACTAGTTAATGAAAGGAAAGTGCTAGACCATCTGGTACTGTTTCAAGAAATGTGAAAATAGAGCTGCCTCACTTTGCATCTTCCCCTCATTTGTCATTCACATTTTGATGAATCCATTGGTTCTCCTGTTTTCAGATCAGTATTCATTTTATCTGTGAAAGTTAATAAAACATTTCAGGATCCTTCAAAACGAATATTGCTTAATAAGAGTAAGGTGTTAGTATTCCTGCTCTGTTTCCTGAGACTGTTATATTTTCTAAAGGTGGTATGAAAAAATAAGTACAATCTATCCATGAGGTCTGTGGCCATCACCCAATTCCAGTAATGAAAAGCTGCACATTCTGGCTCCATGGTGCTCAAACATAATTGTCCAGGTTTGTTTATTGTTTCCATTCTCAAGATTCTAGGAAATGAATGGCTGTAATTCATTTTTACAAAAATTCATATATGTTCCTATTCCATACTACCTCAAAATGATAGAATCAAGATGTGACATTATCTTGGGAGAGTCTTCCTATGTGCTCACATCAGAAGATTCCAAAAGCATGTCCAGGAGAAGTCACTTCATTTCATAAGTCATAGTTTTCTGTGCATCATTCTTACCTAGATGAAAGAAAAGGAAGGATACTAAGCATCCTTGTGGGGGAGGAAGGGAAACAGAAGAAAAGAGCTATTGATCAGCATCCACTAAGAGGATCCAGTTCTGTATCATATGCATAGGTAGATCTGGACAGAAAATTATTTTCCTATTCCATGAATTTTTTAAAGATTTAATTTTTCCCCCGTTCCACAACAAGACAAAATTGAAACATTTTGAAATGTTCTGCCTAGGAAGAGAGAGAGAGTGAGTAGGGCATTCACCTGGGATGCCTAATGTTCAAGTCCCTGCTATCTTAGGTGACTGCTCTAATCATTGAGTGATTAGCTGTTCCAGTTAGTTTTTAGCAGAAATTCCATCTTGGACCTGAGAAATCTCTCCACTGAAAGCTTCCTCAAAACAGACCCTTCCCCACAGACCCTTTCAGATTTAAACAAATTAGCATTTTCCATAAAAAAAAATTTCCCTGAAAAATTCCCAACTTGCTCTGTTCATAGGACCATAGAAATTGTTATACTTGATCAGATCAGTGGTCCATCTGTCTTCGACAGTGTCCATTATTAGATCCCTTAAAGAAAATATAATGGGCAATTATGCAGTAACATGCTTACAGAGGTAATGTCTTCCTCACCTCAGGCAACTATTGAATGTTTTATATCCTGAAGAATGGGAACTGAGATTCATTTTTATTTTGTCTAGTGTAACTGAGGTATTTTTTAGTCATAAACAAACCCTAGTATTTCCTTTAAAAATAAATCCTACTATACTTTTGATCTCAACAATATCTAGTAGCAGTGAGATCAACAATTTGTTCAAGGCTTTTTAACTGTTTCTGTCATCTTAATATCATCTTCATTTTATTGTCTAACCTCATGTACCTGTCTTTATGAAAATGGGGAAATAAAAGTTTTCAAATTACATTCTATGTCCAGTCTCTTCATGTACCCCTCTCATGTATAACCCTACTCTAAACAAAATATTCTTTAAGTCTCTATATGGATTTTTTATGTATCTTTAATTATTGTTTTTTTTTCTTTGAACATTCCTATTTCTTCAATTTGCTTTTGAGGTGGAATGCCAAAATGGGAGAGCCTTTTCCAGGTGAGGGCAGACAGAGCTGCTCTCACTTCATAATCGCCCATGATCAAGGGCTGATGCATAAACTAAACAACCCAGGAGTAGTCTGTGGAGGTAGACACCCTTTGAGTCATATTTCTCCCTTCTCCTCTCATCTATTCTTCAGATGGATTGGCATACTCGTATATTAGCATCAACTGAAGAAAATCCTACAGTTAGGACAGGTCTACACTATAAACTTGCGTCAGTATAACTATGTCACTCAGGGCATGAATAATTAATACCCCTGAGGGGCACAGTTTTACCAACCAAATCCCTGGGAGTAGATTATGTTAGGTTAATGGGAAGGCTTCTCCTATTCATACAGCTACCACCTCTCATGAAGGTAGATTAACTATGCCAAGTAGCATATGTTCTGAAACTCTTCAGTAATACACCTGAGTTGCTGCAGTTTTCCAGTAAACCCAAGATGTTAGGGATGTTTTGAATACCTCATAGACCCTCATCAAATCCAAGTTACAATATAGTCCTTAGTAAATACAATAGGTGAAATCCTGGCTTCATTGAAGCCTATAGCAAAACTCTCATTGATTTCAGCATGGCCAAGACTTCACCCAATATCTTTATTATCAAATAATTATCAAACAGTTTAAGGTGAAAGAAAAGTTTATATTGTCAGAAAATAAAATTAGTTTTATATTGCTCATGTTTTGGAATAAAGTTGCCTATTCCCAGTTTAGGCCCATATTCAGCAATGCATTTAAGTGTGAATTTAGATGTTAAGCATGTGTAGAATGCACATGAAGTCAACAGTATTACTCGTGTGCTTAATGTGAAGCATGTATTCAAAAACTACAGAGAAAATGAACAAAGCGGGTCTAGCTGTATGAAATGTGTTGTGAATTTCAGAACCAACAAAGAAAGCATTCAGCTGTTACTTGTAAGCAATATATAAATAAGGAGCTATTTAAATACAGTTAATTGAGTTAAATGCATAAATATAATGCCAGTCAGTTCTCTTAACATCAATGATATTTTTATTCAGATTTTGTTGGGAGGGATTAGGTTTATTTAATTTACTTAATTATTATTATTATTTTACAAAATACTTATTTCTCCCTCACATCTTACTCCTCATTTTTTTTTAAAAAAAGGACATAGGGTTTCCAGTCCCCATTTGATAAGGTTGTAGGTGGGTATGGTTAGAAAAAAATGACTGGAGGACTGGGACATAGCTTTTCTTGTTTGTGGGTGTAGGTCATTTGTGATCAACTTGAAGGGATGCTGGCACTGCTGTGAATGGCTCTGGCTGTATCAATTAGTTGGGTTTTTTAGATAGTGTCTTTTTCCTAATTTCTTTTGTGATCCCAATCCTGATGTATTTTTGAAAGAAAATGTGAAATTTATCAATTGTGATGATAGATCTCCAAATGGCTTTTGTTTCTTGAACCATTGTAAGGAGATTTCCCTGTTTTAAAAAGATCCCATTCTGCTTTCTGTCTAACAACAACCACAGCTTAATTTTGAGATCTGAAGGAAACCTTACTCTTCACTATTGGTGAGCAGCATAAATGGCCATTTTTAAAACAATCCTTATTCGTGCCAAATAGCATGTATGCATAATGAGACTCAGTGTGAGCAAGAGTTGCAATATATATCATTATATGTGTAGAAGATTCTATTTTTGTGAGGTTTTTTTATAGCTTGTCTCAAATGCAGTGTTTTTTCCAAAGGCTTTTTCCCCAACCTGAACATATGAAATTCACTTCATATTGCTCACATACATAATGGCAATTATTATCCTATTAATTCTGTTAAAGCAATTGTATGCTCTATTCTTGTGCAGTACTTTATTAATTTTGGAATAATAGCCGTGTTACTTAGTTACAGTATTTAACATTAAATGTCATTATTCTTGGTCCCAAGAACGAACCTAAAACGCTTGAGTTCTGGATTCTTGTATTTTTGGAAAGATTCAGGCTAATTATTTAAGACTCGCTCTATGGTTTGTATGTGAAACTTGTGGGATGGAGACATGTTTCCTTCAGGACCTAATATTTTATTTATATAATAATTTATGGTAAAAACTTGATCATTCAGGGCTATATTCTAATCCCATTTATCTCCCATGTGACAGAAGTCAAAATCATTAGCATTAGTGTTCTTGCTGAATTAACATGAGATGTGCTGTGTGATGCACATTTTGAAAATTGTGTCAGGTGTAAGAGGAAACTGCAAATAGGATTTTAGGTTTTACTAAAAACAACAGAAAATTATACTGTTTATACACACACACACACACACACACACACACACCAGATACCAGAATAGAAAAGTGTTTCTTAGTATAGAGAATATTGAGAACTCCTGTTTTATGCTATGGTCTAACACTGGAATAAATTCAGACTGTAGATTATCATGATGTGAAAGATGTGGAATGATATATGAAAGTGGGTGACCATGTAATATTCTATAAAGGGAAACATTCAGTGTAACAAGGAGAAATTCAACAAGAAATTAATACTCTGATGTAAATCAGAACCTTAATGAAAATGATAACCAATACATGCCAATGTGTTTTTACTACATTATGATGTTTGCAAATGTGTTTTACTGCATTATGAGTGGATGAGTTTTGGTCTGACTGGTATAGAAGAGTTTAGCCAGTTAGAATACTTGAATCTGACTGAAAAAGGTGTAGACTTTCAGCAGAACTAAAAGCTGTAGTTCAAAACACTTCTGAATCCCTTTTACTCTTTTGGGCTTTTTAATACCAGAATGTTCTTTTCAATGGTAATGGGATTTGCCCCTGAGAACAGAATGTGTGAAGTCAATTCAAGTTTAGCAATCTATTACGATGGAGTCAAGAGTCGGCCCTCACTTATACTTGAGTAACTCTTTTGTACCTATAGAATTAAAATGGATTTAAGCTGAAGCATAAAGTTACCCACTATTAATCATGGCATCATTACACTTTTCTATGTAACAATATTGTGAAATAGAGGGTGTCAAAAATAGGAATCTTTTTTTTTAAAAAAATGCTTGAAATGTAGTCCTTTTGCCTAATTCCAAAATTATTATTTATTTTACCCCCTCTGTTACTAAGGATGTAAAGTACATTTTCAAAAAATGCTAAATGAATGTCAGTAGGGCTTAGATTCCTAAATCACTTAGGAGCTTTTGAAAATTTTCCTTTAAAACACTTGAATATATTGACCAAGAATTTGCCAGTGAAGTTTGAAGATATGTATGCAAAACTCACTTATGAAGAAAAACACAGAGCAAATTTTCAGTAGCTGGTGATAACCCTACTGCATCTGACTGAAAACATGTTAGGCAAAGATTGCTCCTAGGGTTTTACTTGTTTCAGCAGAAACTTGTTTAAATGGATGAGTGTCTACTTATCCAACTTCTGGGCCAACAGAAGCCACCTCATGGGGTAAACTTTTAGTTCACAACTATGCATTTAACAGCTTTAGAATGGTTTTGTAGGTGAGGTAAGTAATATTGATTTTTTTTAAATTGGATTGTATTGGCAATCAAAACTACTAGCCTGTAGTGAGAATCAATAAGCTTTTTGGATATTCACAGGATAAATCCTATGAACACTCACATAGTGAGAGTGAAGAAGCCAAAAGAATTTTCTTAAAGTAAATGTAGATCGTGACGTTGACACAATGGCTATAATTTTCAGAACTAATCAGTTGCAGATATATGGTAATTTAGTCTTTAGGAATATGCTGAGATAGAGGCAGGGCTTTTTTTATGATGATACTCAGGAGTACTGAGTACCAGCACCCTTTTTTTGTGATGGTGCTCAGGAGAACTGAGTACCGGCACATTTACTTTGTGATGGTACTCAGGGGTATTAAGTACTGGCACTTTTTTTTTCACAGCGATGCAGCCCCGGCTCCTGCTGCTGCTGCCGGTGGCCCCAGATCCCTGGCCAAGTACCAGCACTTTTTTAAACAAAATAAAGCACTGGATGGAGGTATGACTTGCTTACCTCTCACAGCATAGGATCCTAATAGTCTTGTGCTATCATGATGGTGCCTGAGCATCAGAATTATGATTGTGCCTGGTATCTGTGCTGGTGTATAATTTAATAAGGACTGTGTGTCTGATGCAACCTATTTCACCTCACATACAAGACACATCCATGCAAAAAGAGGCATAAGTGTGCACTACGTGTTCACAGTCCAAGTCCTCATTATTACAGCAGGATATATTGGTCTGAATTTGTTACATTAATGGCCTATTTGCTTGCCAAACTGCTCAGAAGGTATGCTTTATGAAACTATAAAAAGTGCTTATTATTTTAACCATGAGTGGAGGAATATTTCATTTCTTTACAGAAGCACTATGCACAGTAAATTAAGTTTCCTGGGTAGTCATCATTTAACTGATGTGCTTCTCTAAACCACCTTAATTTGTTCTCTATTTGTTTTGGATATTTTTCTTCATTTTTTTAATAGTTGCACATCTGTAAATGTAGCTAAAATGCTAATTATGTAGTAAGTGCAATAATATTTCAGCATTTCTTTGTGGGTAACACTGAATAATAAGTATACTTCTCCTTCTTCTTCATGCATTCTGTATTCACATTTGAGTGCTTTACATTAATTTACCAGCTATGAAGGCTATTTCACATCAGATTACCATTTCTTTTCCAGTCATATCACAGCTATTCTGTTTCCTCTTCAGTTTCATATGCTGCCCTCATCACCATAGTATATGAGTTCCTTCCAGTTGTGTGCTGGGTGATGTGACTGATTTCTGTGGTTTCATCCTATCATTGATCTTCTCTCCTGGGTGATAATTGTATGTGCAATGTATTTTGTTTTGTTTTTGTTTTGGCAAATGTGGGGGTTTTTTTAATTATTCTTTTATCTTTATATACATGCTGCTATCTACCAGACATGTTGGTTTCTGTTTCTAGGTGTTCAGAACTCCTGCTTTCATTCACATCCTATCCTCCATTCTTTGTTGCACCAGAATTTTGTTTTGTTTCAGGATCTGTGATGAAAATGGTACCATTTCCATTATGGAGTATTACATCACTCCAACATGTCTCACTTTTGCATTTATTTCCATAGCTATATATTAAGCATTATCTTGTATAATCACATTTGGTTTTCAGCTATGCGATATTCAAATAACGGAAATGTTAGATTAGTAGTCACAATGTTGTATATTACATTGTGCTAGAAATGTTTTCTGTTTATTTTAACCATTTCCTTTTATATTCCCAAAGCATTATGTATTATTCTGAGCACATATAATAGATATCTCAGTAGCTTTTGTTATTCTCCATGTATTCTTTTGGATCAGAATGGATGGATGGCCATCCAGTGTTCAAGAATGTTGTTCCATTTCTAATAGATATATCAAGTCAGCTCACATTATTGCTGTTTAGAAGCACACATGCAAATTTCATTCAATACATACTTTGCTTTTCAAGATTCTATAAATAAACAAAAAGGTACAAGCCCTATCAATGGAAGATGTATGTAGGCTTGTGGATTTTTAATTTATTTAATTTATTTATATATTTATTTTATATATTTGTTTATTTAATTAATGTTATTAGCCCCAGAAATGGAAGTCTCTAGCTACCAGAAACCTCTCAGGAAGAGTGGCTTAACCTGCAAGATTTACAAATGTAATTGTGAAGCAGGAGAATAACACTTATTAACATAACATATTTATTGATATATGAAAGGAATCAGGCAACTAGAAGTACTGGGAAAAGTTATTTCCTTGTTGACTGAATCAGCTAGTAAATATTCTTAAAATGCTAATGTGACCTGAAGTAAAGTGCCTCTTTAGGGACTAAAAATGTGTCTGTATGCCCATTGATGAATCAGCCATCTAGCACCCAAAGATTTCAGACAGGATGCAACCTACGCATTTCTCCTCTCAATGAGTATTTGATGAGCCAGAGCTGCAGGAATGGGATGGAAGACCCCATTTCTTTATGACATTTCCCCTAAAAGTACACAGAGGTCTGGTTTCCCTCCCTTCTTTCTCTCACTATTTCATCAGATTCACTATTCTTCTGCACTCATCACAAGGTCAACCCAGTGGTCTGGTCAGCTGGTTTATTCAGCCTTTCAAAGCTCCTGTACCCCAGAAAGCCACATGGGCACAATTTTCTTGCCAGATTATTTTTACACCAGTGTAACTTCATTGACATCAGTGTAGGTACTCTTGATTTATGATGTTTTAACTGGGATTAGAGTCAGAGCTAGTACTACTAGACTAAATGTGACTATAGATAATAGGTTTAGAAACAGGTAAAAATGGCCTTTTAAGTCACTTAATAAATATATTCTGTTAAAGTGGGAATGACCACTGTACAGTACAAAATGGGAGGGGCCATACTGTTCTATGGAAGTGGGAAAGATCATTGTACAGCACCTAGCGCAATGGGGTCCTGAAGCTGGACTTCCAGCAGACCAGGTATGTGCGTTAACCACTGGACTATTGCTATTGTGAGATGGGTGTCTTTTTCTTCTCTCCACCTTCCACAGGTAGGGTTAATAGGTACAACAGTAATATAAATAATTGAGAATGACTGAATAACATCTTAATTTATTTTAATAGATTGGAGAGCATCTTACTATAACCAGAGATGATGACATAATTTAGAGATGGTATCTGTAGTGCTCTCTTTTTTTTAAGGATTGTGAAAACATAAAGATATGTTTTGAGTATTATCAATGTATGAATATTTCAACTGTATAGTGTTCAGCAAAGCTGGTTTAGAGTCTCTTGATTTATATTGCTCATCAATATTCCTTTTTTCTTTCTCTGATTCAGTGACATTTTAGGATAGAAGTCCAAGAATAAAAGTGTGAATTGGTGTTAGCCAGAAAACATGAATTCCATTTAACATGAAAAAAATCAAGGTTTTGTTCTGCATTAGGATCAACCATGACCTTTCATTTATTTTTTGCAAAAAAGGAAAAAAGAAAAAAAAAGGGTGGGGACAGATAGACCGAATGACAGAATTCGAATCTGGATTTTCAGCAGAGTAGGTAATTGTTACCATTGTGAGATGGATATCTATTTCTTTCCCCCACCTTCCACATCACCACTCTAGTTTTGATCAGACATTCCATCCCAAAAAATAAAATTTTCCAAAAAAAAAAGGTTTAGTAGAACCAAAACATTTCTGTGATTTTTTTTTTTAATTTATTTATTGTGATGAATCTGCATTTGCCAGTGGAAAATAATTTTCTCAAAAAAAATCTGTCCAGCTCTAGTGTGGCTATCATTGCATTGGGATAACTTACATAACAGTTTCATCATGGCTTTGAGGCCCCAGCTGGCTGGCTTAATATTTAAAATATCTGAGTACAATCGACAAGCCCTGAAAAATATCAAGTCCATTTGGAAAGGTACAACAGAACTGGTAAACTAAAGATCCTCATGGATGATAAATCCATGCACTTTCTCCCCATCCATTCTCATCTTCTTTCTACCCTCCAACTAGCTTTTCCCTCTTGACTTTGATTTCTTTCTTTCTTTCTTTCTTTCTTTCTTTCTTTCTTTCTTTCTTT
>ML685793.1:24166163-24187553 GCA_007922175.1 Pelusios castaneus | reverse complement strand
CTTTCTTTCTTTCTTTCTTTCTTTCTTTCTTTCTTTCTTTCTTTCTTTCTTTCTTATCAACACTACTAGAGAGGAATGAAAACAGTCTCTTTTCCAAACAATTTACAATCTAAATAGGCATCATAAAAATAAAAGATGAGGAATCCCTTGGACTGTGAAATACCTAAGAATGACTTTTCTTAGCCTTGCTCTCAAAGGCTAAATTGGGCAGCAGCTGCTTATCTGTCAAAGCTGGACTCCCTTTGTTTTTCTTCCATTCTCCTTCCACTGCCTGCTTGCTTCACTAATTATGAATGCTCACAAACACCAATAGTATCTGAGCTCACCAATATTTAAAAATGGAAATAAAAACCACCTCTTTCTTCCTCCTTTCACAGCCTGTATGAGAACATATTTGTTGGTTTGTTTTACTTTTTGGTAGATATAAAGTGTTCTTATGGGGGAGATCTATATTGTGGGAAAAGCTAAGCCAGAGATTGATTTTGCTTTTGTTCTCATTTTGGTGATGCATTTTTTTCTTGAGGGAGTGAGTTTCACAGACTACATTCAGTTCTTGTGAAAGTCCTAATGGATGTACTCATGATGATGCGTCTGTAAATTTTACTTTTGCTAAAAACCAAGTGATCAAAGAAAACAATTTTAACTCTTTCAATCTATGGACACTGCATGATGTAGTGAAAGGGGTATGCTTTGTGCCTTTAAAACTGAACTAGGCTGCATTATGCGAATATGATAAAATGTTATTTTAATTGCAGCATCAGAACAATGTGGTCTATCCTCTTAAACCTAGTATAAGCTTACCTTAATTGTTCATTTTCCTAAATTAAAATTCACCTGGAATTCAGATATTTGTAGTACTGAAGGCATCTACCTGCAGTACTCTTGTTTCTGTTAACTACATTTATTACTTCTTTTAACCACTCTGCTCACAGCACATATTACATACAACCTGCTGTTCTACAGTACTTAAAATTTTCAACAGAGCTCCTTTGAGAACTCTTCACACAAGAAGCTTTCTTCCTTCATCTCGATTAAATAGATAAAAAATAACATTAATTATTATTCAGTATCATGTAATAGTTTTAGACAGGGGAAAACAAAAACTAAAGTTCTGTAACTTGAAAAGCATACTGAATCTTTCAGACAAATCTCTCACAGACTTCTCAACACTCTTCCTAATCAGTGTTTGTTCACATAAACAAATGGATGCTTCAGGATGCTCTACTTGCAGACATGTATTTTCTTAGCCCTAAGACAATGTTTTTTTCCAGCACTGAGCACCCACACCTGCCAACTTCTATAAATCAGGCCTGCCATTAGGAAAGACCAACCAAAGTACCACTGATTGGAAGCTCTCTACTTAAAATACAGCCAGATCTACAGAGGGATCTGTCCTATGTCTGCATGTAGCATTTAATGGTTTAACAGCATTCATCCAAGAAGGGTTTTCAGAGGTACATTCTTAAATACATATATTCAGCAGAGCATTTACTATGAAGTTGTATACAAAGGAACATTGTACAAAAGAAAGCACAAAGAGAATCAAAATGTAAGAATGTGTGTGAGAGAGAGTGTGAGTGTATTTGTTTCATCTGGGTACAATCCTTCAAGATACTGAGTTCTTTCAACTCAACGGCACCTAAATCAGTTTGAAATCTCTGCAGAGGATCAAGGGACTGAATGTATATGGACATTTAATGTTAAGGCACATTGGTTATGTCTACACTTGTTAATTTAAGTCAACTTTAAGTCGACTTAGCATGTCCACACTCAAATTTTAAGTCGACTTAGAGGGGACCCTACAAAATCGACCTAGAGCGTCCAGACTGGACACCTAGGTCGACTTCTAGGGGCTAGGTGGAACTGGGACAGTTCCACGGTGGTGGGGAGGGCACCCCTTGCCAAGTGCCAGGGGGCTCAGCCTTTGCCCCATTGTACCTGGCAGGGCATACAGGCATGGTGGGCAGGGCTCTGCCCTGCCTTTGGGGAAGCATGCCAGGCTCTGGCTGTGCCAGCCACCCTGGCAGGGAGGGCAGTGGGGAAGCCCTGGAGTCCCCTAAGTTGACTTAAAGTCGACTTAGGGCTACTCCATGTCCACACTGGCTAAGTCAACTTTCTAAAGTTGACTTAGCCAGAAAAGTCGACTTAAAATGAGGTTTTATAAAGTCAACTTAATTTTTCCTTAAGTCAACTTAAGCAGCTTCTTAAGTCGACTTAAGGAAAGTGTAGTGTAGACGCAGAGTAAATTAAGTCAACTTAAGCAAGCTTAAGTTGACTTAATTTGTAAGTGTAGACGCACCCATTGGTAGTTATAAGTTGTTTTTTTTTAAATTGCCATTTAAGATATAAGAATAATGAAAAACTGTTCCTGTTTTATTGGAATACTAAGAAATCTCTTCTAGAAATGCCAGCTTGACCACTTAGGGTGCGTCTACACTTACAAATTAAGTCAATTTAAGGAGGCTACACTGGGCTTTCCTTAAGTCGACGTAAGCTGCTCCTTATGTCGAATTAAGAAAAATTAGTTTGAATTAATAACACCCTGTTTTAATTCAAACTAGCGCTTAAGTCGACTTTATTAAGTTGACTTAAGCCAGTAGTGAATCAGAGTAGTGCGTAGGTGGACCTTTTTAAGTCGACTTAAAACGTTAAGTCGACTTAATAAGGTCAAAAAGGGGCCATGTCTACACTTGAAAAGTTAAGTCGACTTAAAGTTGACCTTATTAAGTCGATTTCATAAAGTCGACCTAACTTTTCAAGTGTAGACATAGCCTTAGATATATCAGATACTATAGTTCCTGCCCAAGCCCCTGTGCCTGAAATCTAAAGCTGTGCATATACTTCACAGTAAATAATGAATTTCATCTCCTAATCTACTCACAAACAGTTCAAGTTCAGAATGCACTTTTCTCCAGATATATTTATTATCCAAAATGACTGAGCAAATAATTTCTGCAACTAAGTCATGGTCTATGATTTGTTCATGAACAATATCTTGGGAGATTTTTATATGGGGAATTTGAGCTATGAATCACATGGCATGTTTCTATTAATTGATTGGGTGGGAGCAACGCCTAGAATTAAGCTGATGGTAAGTATAATCACAAATATGAATTCAAATTCTATTTTCTGCAAATATTCAATAGTATTTGCTTAAAATCCACTGCGTCAGCAAACATTCCTGCTTGTAATTCATTTTTAGAATAGCAAATGCAAAACGGTATGGAAATAAAGTCAAAGCACATTTTTTAAAAAATTCAAATACATTTTCACATTTCTACTGTCAGTTCATTGATAACATGTTATTGTCCACTTCCTTACCTAGAGAAGGTATAATTTATGTTTAAAATCTAGGC
Source organism: Pelusios castaneus (assembly GCA_007922175.1). Taxonomy (NCBI): domain Eukaryota; kingdom Metazoa; phylum Chordata; order Testudines; family Pelomedusidae; genus Pelusios; species Pelusios castaneus. The sequence continues at coordinate 24,184,197 of ML685793.1, read as the reverse complement.
AGCGTTATCCACGTTCCAAGAATCAGAGACTTTTCCGAACTGGCTCTGACTGTCAAAATGTTTCCATGGTCTTTAAGTAATCACCTTCTGCATTTTGGAGTTCCTTTATAGAACATAAAACTCTGCTAGAGTGTGTATAATGATACACATCTCCCCAGAATTTCTCAGAAAAGAGAAATAATTTGTTAGTGTAAAAACAGATCTGTCAGCGGAGAGACTTCAAATAGCATAGCTTTGATCCAGAATAAATTATCCCTTAAATTGCTTGGATATTATATAGACAGTATAAAAGGGGGGGAAAGCATTCATCTGACATCTTTCTTTTTGCCATCCCAAAATATGAACATTTTAAAACAGTTTTCCTCCATTCACCCTCTCTTCTTCCCTCCTACACACACACTTTACCCATTCATTGTAGTCGATCCATAGTTATCCTATTCTATAGGTAGAAACTTGGAAATAATTAAAAATTAGAACACTGAGTGATTGTACTTCATATTCTAAAAATACTTTGGTTGTTAAAGCAGAAAGAAATTGATTATATAAATGGAAATTGTGCTCAGCTTACAAACATTTATAAAGTGATTATGGCTAGTGAACCCTGGCTTGTTGATTTCCTGGAAGAGTTTATGTATAAATTTTCCTCCCCTTGACTATTTTCTTTTTTTATAGTCTTTTATGATGATTATAGATACTGTATATTGCTTAGACTACAGATTTATTTTACATGCAAATATAATCCAATTTCACAACTTTGTTAATCTTTAATAAGGCTTTATAAACTGATGGCACAAAAGGCAATATTGAATCAGCAAAGCTTATATAATGATGATTAAAATACAAGATTCAGGAGGAAAAAATGGGGAAATAACTTAAGTTGTAAGTTGGTAAGCCTGACGATGTTGGTAAGCCTGAAGATGTGTTAAGTTTATGTTAGGTTGTAATAGTTACAAAAGAAATGTAATGTAAAAACCTCTCAAAAGAGCAAAAGGCAAGAGTGAATTGCTGTCTCTGATTTTTTAGTATGGTAAACTTGAAAATAAATGCTAATGTTGTGTGTTTGTTTCTCAACTGATAAAATTATCATAAAATGAGATTTAGTCTGTGAGTTATAGTGAGTGTTGAACTGAATATAAGAAAATCGCAGTGTTGATACAAAAAAGTAAATATAATAAATGTCAAACTTCCTCTAATTACAGGCATATCACACAGAAGAATTTTACCCATTAATTTTACATCAGATATGCTTATGTAAATCCAGAGTAATTTACCATAAATGGAAGATTTTTTCCCCCCTGGATTTACATCAGTGTAATTGAGGAAAGCATCTGGAATTTCTACTCTGCTCTGACCAGTACCAGTTAAGTTTCTTCTGAAGTAGTGATCCAATCTGGGTAATTAATTAAAAACAAAACAAGATTTTATTAAACCAAAATTGGTCTTGCTATTTCTATAGATGGGGTGGGGGATTTGAAGAGGAAAATGAGGCTGGCTTATTATTAAGAAAAGGGGAAGATATTTACTGCAAATGAGAAATGTGGAATCAAGTTTAATAAACCCTTTTAACAGAAACGTAATACATCTTTCATAAATGTTTGATGCAGACAACCATGAGAAAGTCTCTTTGCTGGAACATCCAGTTTGAAAGATGTTTCAAAACAGACTTCTCACACTATCTGGCATACTCTGCTACCAGGGGAGGCAGGGAAATGTGTCTATCCATTGCCTCTGATACAGGACAATTCACCCTCTCTACAGCACCATCCTTCCACATGCACAAAAGGAATGCATAGGTTAGGGGTCAGCAACCCAAAAGATAAGAGCCATTTTAAAAACATTCCTTCAATAACCAAGTGTTTTGAGAGGCCCAATGGGTGTAGCCTCCTGGTGGGGGGAGCTGGGCCAGTGCACCTGTTGCAGGGTTCCCTGGCTGATATGGGGGTATCCCAGAACCAGGAGGGGGCTGTCTACAAGGTCTCTTGGTGGCAGGGAGAGCCCAGAGCACAGGGTCCTGCAGTAGTGGGAGGAGGCCTGGAGCCACAAGAGGGTAGCCAAAGAGCTTCATGCAGCTCTGGAGCCACAGGTTGCAGACCCCTGGCATGGATTGTGGCACATCTAGAATGATACAGCCTAGCCCCAGAGGGCCAAACTCTCTGACTGGGTGGATGTGATGGCATCAAGATCATGGGACAAACTTTTATTTACAGTCCGCATGGTGTTCCTAGGGAACTTTCTTACTCCCTTAAGGATAAGCATCATGACTCTGATCAGCCTTTACATGGGATACACAATAGGAGGCTTCTGGCATCCTGCTTTCTGTGTTCCTACACAAGGACAACTCAGTCTGGCCCAGGGCTATTAAAAAAACCCAACCCCCTCACCTATCCCACTACCTTGCATTCCACAGTAGTGTGAAAAAGGGATTCCCAGAGCCTATTGTTGTAGCCTGGACAAAAAAAAAAAAAAAAATAGACAAACAAGGGCTTATATCTTGGAAAGAAATCTGCATTTCTGCCAGTTTAGTTCAGCAAAACAAACAGGGAGTCTGGTGGCACTTTTAGGCTATGTCCACACTGGCAAGTTAGTTCGAATTAAGGAAGCTTAATTCAAACTAACTAAAGCCATGGCTACATTAGGCTTTAGTTAGTGCAAATTAAGGGCTTCCTTAATTCAAACTAATAACTTCGAATAGGGTATTAGAAGTAAGGGTTAATTCTAACTAACAAGTTCGAATTAACCAATGTGGCCATGTTAATTCTAACTAATTTCTTAGTTCGAACTAACCAGCCCATTGAAATCAATAGAGATCGCTAATTCGAATTAAGCAAGTGCCATGAATGGCACTTGCTTAGTTCGAACTAATTTTTTCTAGTTTGAATTAAGCTAATTCGAACTAACTAAAATTAGTTCAAATTAGTTAGTTCGAACTAACTAATTTGAACTAATTTTAGTAAGTGTAGACATAGCCTTAAAGACTAACACATTTATCTATTGCATGAGCCTTTGTGGGAGAAAATCTCATGCGATAAATAAATGTGTTAGTTTTTAAAAGTGCCACAATTCTCCTTGTTTGTTTTGCATTTCTGCAGAGAGCCTTGTTGTCTGTCAGATGTTAAAGATCCTTAGTGAGTCCTTAGTGCTGGATTCTCCAAATGCTTACTCATGTGAGCAATGTCACAGACTTCTTTGGGGAGGGAGAGTGATCCATGGGTATGGCCACTAAAGTGAATGGCTCTGACATTGTCCTGTCATGCTTCTGAGCAAGTCAATTCATCTTTGTGCCTCAGCATCCCCATTTGTAAAATGAGGAATAGTAATATTCCATTGGTGAACTTTGAGCTGCTGATGCAAAGTGATGCATAAAAGTTAAATATTGGGGATGTGAGCAAGGACTAGTCATCTGTGCAAAGGTTTGCAGAATTGGATTCAAACATAGATTCAGTATATTTCTAATATGACATTTTTTCCCTAAGTACAATAAAGGATGTAATCAAGCATTTGGGGAAAAGTCACAATGGGAGTTTTACTTTTGATTTTAATGGGGACAGGAATAAACCCTTGTTTCCTGAAGTTAGAGTAGGTACTAAATCTAAACGTATTGTATTTTTCCTGTGCAGAAATCACATTTAAGTGGGAAAGTATTAGGAACCTATTTCAGCTATGTTACCTTTTAATTGGGACAGAATCCAAATGCCTGGTTCCCTCTTGTATGCACTGGAAATGGTATCAAATAAATTGCATCAGGGATGGCTTGTTAATACTGTATGAATCCATTTCCCAAATAATGCTGGGCAAAATTTTGCCAATAGAATTAATTACAAAAAATAGCTACCTATGCATAAATACAGTTTGTCCCTAACAATACTTCATAACACTACTAGATAAGGAGACAATGATAAACAAAACCAAGAATAAGAAATAAGACACAAGCATTGTGACAAGAACACATGACTATGAGGTGTGCTGAAAAGTTATATTTTTCTTAAATCCCTTGTCAACTCACCTTAAATCAAGGAACTGATCTGTACACACACGTCCAGATTCATAGCTGAGTTATATCAGACTAAGCTAGGGATAATTCCATGTCCCTTTGAACAAGACTAAAATTGGTTAGACTTGACTAGAATAGAGTTTCGTGTTATAATAATATGTAACTAAGAACTCAATGTGGTCCATGGTCTGAACTTCAGCTAAATATCTATTAAGACCAATATAGCTGTATAAAGTATGTGTCTTTCATACATAACATTTAATTTTCTACTTGTTAGCTTTTTTATATGCTATATAGTGGAGGAGCTACTATAATGATCTGACTGGCTAGCTAACTAGCTAGCTGGTGTGCGTGTGTGCTAGCTAATCAGATTGATGCAGAGATCTTTCTGTATCCATATAGACCTGGGCCAGATCCTCAGTTTGAATGAACACAGCTCCACTATAGACAATGGCGCTACCTCAACTGACATCAGCTGATATCTGGCTCTCAGTGTTTTAAGTCCCAGCTTCATCACTGCTGTGTCCTCCATTCTGAATTCTTATTAGATGGTCTACAATGGGATGGAAATGTCTGCCTTTTGCTGTTAGTAAGCAAGCACAGACATTGGGAAAGCTCAGTATATTTACATATCTTACAAAATGTGATTTGTTTTCATCAGTTTTTTTTTTTTAATTCTGGTAAAGGAAGGCAGAAATGAAACTTGTATGTATGTTTAATAGTACTAGTGGCTTTGGTGGGAGGCAACAATGAGCTTTGACACCATGTTGCTCATCAGATATTATTTTCTGGGACAGTAATACCCAAGATACAGCATAACCATCATGTGAAGTAGTCAACAATGCCATGTCCCCTTAGCTTAGCTTTCTGTGATATAATACAGTCCTTAGAGTAAAGAAGGCATTCATTATACTGGTTGTAATGATTTACTTTCTCTTTTATGACTTCACGTTTTTATTATGTCTTCATTACATAGCAAGATGCATTTCAACTTTGACTTTAAACTGCAGAGTGAATGAAAAAAAAGGGTATCAACAGGGGAAAGTAATTTTTCATTGCCAAAAACTGCTTTTTGATGGTACTAACAGGGGCTATGTCTACACTAGAAAAGTTAAGTCAACTTTGTTAAGTCGACTTAATAAGGTCAACTTTAAGTCGACTTAAAGTCAACCTTATTAAGTCAACTTATAAAGTCAACTTAACTTTTCTAGTGTAGACATAGCCCCTTGTTGACCTTATTAAGTTGACTTAACTCTTTAAATTGACTTAAGGTTGACTTAGGCTCTAATCCCTGTCCACACTGGCTTTAAGTCGACTTAAGGAGTCAATTTAAGGCTTAAGTCGACCTAAAACGAGGTGTTATTAAGTCAACTTAAGCTTACCTTAAATCAACTTAAGGAAATGCTTAAGTTGACTTAATAAAAGCCCAGAGTGGACGTGGCTTTGTTTAGGTCAACTTTAGCCTCAAGTTGACCTAAATTGCCAGTGTAGATGCACCCTAAAAGTCTTAAGATGAAAATGGATTTTGTTTATTCTTACTGAAAATAGTGAAAAAGCATTTTAGTAACCATGGATATAAATGTGATTTCCCCCCCCCCCCCAAACAACTCTATGATGCATGTGTCAGGGGTAATCTAGGAGAGAGTCCTGAGTATCTTTGTCCTGAAATAAGGTTTAAATCTAGAGAAGTCATGGTGAAAAGGGGTTGAGGCAGGGCATGGTAAGAAGAAGCTCAGGGAAACAGCGGCAGGAAATTGCACTGAGCAGACTGGCTACTGGTTATAGAGCTGGCTGGAATCCCATGTAGCATAAAAGCCCATGTTCCCCTATATGCCATGGGTATGAAAATGGGGCTAGAGAAAGTGACAAGGACAATGAAGAGCCCTGAAAAAAGAGAGTGGGGGCACTGGGGATATGAGCTAGGGTAAAAGGCCTAATATAAGGTTTCGGGTTTTCTTGGACTTTCTGCTCACTCCAGCAGTGATGGTCTTAAATCATGACCTGGCCAGAGGGCTAAGTCATGAAAAGAGGCAGAGAACTTGATAGGGGAAGAGCTGCTGCATCATACCTGGGTACCAGGATGCACCCTAGTGATAAGTTCAGCTCCTTCACATGGACTTGGCTAAGATTCAGTCCAATTCTAGGAATGCATTGTTTTAACAATTCTGCTACCATGGTTAAAATGAACAAAGCATTATTTTATTGGTCTTCCTGTACAAATTAGGCTCGACACTCAGTGAAAGCTATTGAAGCATTATTTCTTAATTCACTGCATAATTTTTCTATTTATTTTATATTTTTGGTAGTGAGAAAAGTGCTGGCTCCAAACCAACTCCAACTTCTTCCTGTGTGAAGGTCTGAATTGTTTGAGCTCTTATTAGTATTCCCATGTACAAAGTCTGCACTGCCTCCAAACCTTTCATGCTCTGCAGAATATTTTATTGACAAATCTGACAGAATCTGAAGGCCTGATCTGAGAATAATCTCAAAGGATTCCCTTGGGTTAGACATATACCGTGCATTCTGGGATGATTTTGACCAATGGAAGTCCTAGAATCCATGAAATATGAAATAAGTCAATTGGTTCTACAGAGTGAGAGAACTAGAAGGACTTCAACATATAGCTGACAAATATCTGTCATGGTTGGGTGGGCCTATTTAAGGTGATAGAAAGGAAAAACAAGAAGGAAAACAGTTACTGAATCCAAGCTGCTGGGCATGGGCTGGTTATATCTGGAGGGAGAGAAAGAAAGAAAGGTAAGTTTTGGAGATGAAGGATGGAGAAAGAGAAAATAGTGGGAGGAGAGGGAGAAAAGATAAACTTAGGAAATCTACCATTCTTGTTTTCAATAATTGTTTTGCTTGTACATTATTATTATTATTATTATTATTATTATTATTGCTAGATATATTGTTAAAGACCCCAATTCTAACAAGCAATGAATGCCTGGAAAAATTAAATGCCAGGAATAACTCTGAAGGGAGCTCAATTAAATGTATATGTAGATCTGTAAATCATTAGCATGCTGATGATTGTGGCATTTTATCATTTTCCATAGCAGTGTCACAGAGAGGTTAAACAATAGGAATGATAGAAATGAGTTCTGAGGAGATCTCTTTGGGAAAGAAGAGTGACTGCTCATTACCATTCCTTAGGATCAACCCAAGGTAAGACAAGGCATCACAGCCTATCTCTGCCTGTTCTTGCCAGAACTCACCAGTAACTCAGCAGTGCTTTTTTTTATGTTCTGAAAAATAATGTGGATTGAAGGTTACTGATGATAGATTCAACATCATTAGCATGGATGGCTGACCATGTTAGAGATGATCACAGTCAAGAAATAGTACTGGCCATGAGTATTTCATACAACGTTATTGGCTAGTGTAAGATATAAGAGCAAACTTAGCATTTGTCTAAAAATGTACCTAAATGAAATAATGATAAATAGTTTTGCTGAATTATAACTCTGGTCTATCTTTCTCTGGCATAAAATGTATTAGACACTTCTATATGTTTGATTCCCTATTCTGATTTTTGAGAAGCTGCAAAAAAGCATTTAGGCAGAATAACTTCAACTCAGATATCTATTTAGTGATCTGTTTTTAATATCGACTCTCCATACGTTGAAATGAGTATAAATTAACAAATGCTCAGGATTGCTATATGTTCATTCTGCTAGAGGAAAAGTATGAGGGGAGGCTGAAGGGGTTGATTCATTTTCTCTTAGCCCTTTAAATTACCTGAAAGACAGAAAAAACTCAAAGGTATACTATAAATTCAAATCATTTAGAAATTGGCCTAATTTTGTTTTTTAAAGAAAAGCCTTTCTAAAGAGTATATCCTGATTAAAACAAAACAAAACAAAAACCCACTCATTTTGATTTTTTTTTAAGGGGTTGTTTGGGTAGGCCCTCTATCACCAAAGCCAGGAGTGCTCCTTCTTGTCACTCTCTAAATATGCAATATAAATCAAAGAGAGTGGAATACAGAACTCCATTGTGCTGTGTTATATCCCTGGAGCCAAACTGCCTTTATGCAGTGTAGTTCCATTAGTGACACATTTTACCGGCAAAAAGAGGAAGCCAATGCTCGGTTATTCCATTTCTGCATTGGAGACAAAATTGGCTTTAAGCCACATTTTGTAATCCCTATATTCTGTGATGGTCAAGAAGCCTGCCAAGCCCATTATAGAAGTGTGGTGCCTTTTTGTTTGTTTGTTTTTTTAACTTTGCTTCACAGGGTCACCTAGGTCCTCAAACTGTCCCCATGACAGGACTATCTGTGAAGTCCTGTGTCTAATGGGAATTCTAAAGGTCCTTTTTCAGTTCCAGAATGATTCATATATTAAAGACCAAATGATAATATAGGATGACCTAGTCTGATCCCTTGTATAACATAGGCCATATAATTTCATTCAGTGATTCCTTTTAGTTTAGCCAGACTATGTCTTTCTAGGAAGACATCTACTCTTGATTTAGCGACTTAAAGTGACCCTTCATCTATATATTGTTCCCCAGTGTTTGAATATAAACAACTGCTTTGATTTGCTAAAATTATCTGACCTGACCTGTTTGTTTTCCTCCCATTCTGTAAGTTCCCCATCTTCAGCATCTGACAAAGTGGGATTTTCCCCCACAAAAGCTCATGTGATAAATAAATTGGTTAGTCTTTAAAAGTGCCACAGGACTCCTTGTTTGTTTTGCTGAACTAGATTAACATGCCTACCCCTTTGGAACTTGAGAGAATCCAATGCATCCCTAATGAAGGTACTCAAATACAGAAGCTGCAGAGCACTGTTTGAAGCACAGAGGCATAGATTTTTACCCTCTTGTCTTAGGTGCTCCTTCCCACCAGGAGTGGCAGACTGACTCTCCCCACTGCATGAGCCCCTAAAGCCAACCTGTCAAAATTTGAGTGGCATTGGCAACTTAGTAAACCAGGTCACAATGGCACTAAGCTTTAACCAGAGAGGCACTGAAATGCTACCCATAATGATAGGGGACGGCTGGGCCAAACTTGAGAGGTGCTGTGACCCTATGTGTAAGATTAAAAGGCATGACGGGGTGGCTGGGCCAAAATTCAGCAGTGATGTAGCCTGCTGCATAGGATCACAGTATCTCTTAGGTTTGGCCTGGCTAAAAGTGTTCAGGCAATGCCCTGAGGCCTCCTCCCCCAACAAGGCTATACAGTCAATGCTCCAACAATTAAGTACTGCCCCTGTGCTTTTAAAAGTGCCTTATTTTTAGTCTGAATTCATCTGCCTTCAGTTTCAAACCATTAGATCTTGTTATACCGTTGTCTACTAGATTTAAGAGCCATCTACTATCAGAAATCTTTTCCCCATGGTTGTACTAAAACTACAATCCAGTCACCTTTTAACTTTCTGATAAACACAATAGATTTTGCTGCTGTAGTATCAATTTATATTTCCAGTGTTCTTGCAGATGTTCAGAACGTACTGTAACCTAGGGCGGCTAATGCAGTCTAATGTGATATGCCACAATTCAGCATTTTAATAACAAGGAAGTTCAAGGGAACTTCAATAGGCTTGCTCATTTAAAAAATGTTGTTTTCTGTTCTCAGTTGGCCATTGCTTATTTACAAAATATGCATTGAAACTTAGGTGTTTGTTCCCTGAACTTTAATGGCAGTGAATTAAATAATATCCTTGAAACTTTTGTGAAAATAAACATTGTCAGGTAGTTCAGTCAGAACCCTTCATTATCTTTAATTTGACTAGCTTTTATTACCATATTCAACTGTTCCTTTCAAAGACATTTCCTTATTAGGGAGGGACGATAATAAAGTAAGTGCTAATAAAGGAACTGTGCTTTTAAATAAAATATAAAGTGGTTACATAAAAGTGTGTCGTTTCTAAAAAACATGCTAAGGCTTTGTTTATTTATAGAGCTACCTACTCCCCTTTCTTAACTAACATAGGCATTTGAAGCATTAAAAAGAAGTTATTTTACAATTTAAAACAATAATTGAAATATCATATAACTTCATTATAATGTCTCATTTAGGGCTCAAGAAAACATTTAAGTACACGTCTAAGTGTTTTGATAAATCAGGGCCTTATACAGATAGCTCACCTCCTAACATAGCCACAAGTATATTGGGACAGTTACTCAATCCTTATCTGAATGGGCATTTCCCTTCTATTTATCCTGCCCTTGAAAATCCAGTTAAATATTTGTGTGAAATTAACTTAATTCACTTAGCCCACCTGTTTTACTGTGTATAGGGCTATAAATATCTCTGTGCCATCTGCCCCAGCTATGAAAGCTCCTATAAATCATACAATTCCCTCTGACAACTGACCCTGTGTTGAAAGCATCTTTTTTGCTTTCTTTCACTGTCTATGAAAACCTGTACTACATAACAGTAGTGTGTGGCAAGGAAGTTTTATAAGGATATTCTTTTCTCAGTACTCAGGTTAGTGAATATCAACAATACTCCTAGGAAAGTGTTAGCTACAGGCTGTGTGGTAACAGTGCCAGCAAAATATGGCCCCTGGCCACTCCGCCTGTCCAATTTGACATAGAATCCAGCTTTATTACAAAAAAAAAAAAAAAAAATGTCTCTAGTAACATTCCCAGGGTGCAGTTAAGGTTCCAGTACTACAAGCCAATCTTTGTGAGCTTCCCCCTGCATCAGTGGGATTACTGTGAGAGGGCACAGGAGTCTGCCTGTGTGGGTCAGCTTACAGAATCAGGGCCTAAATTTGTTGATAGTCTGGCCCTATGCTTTTAATCACTATTTTTGACTTTGCTAAATTGTTTATGATTAAGCCTACCAATATTTATGTGACCCACTCTTTTTTTTAGTGTTTTCCCTGGTCTGCTTCATATACTGAGTCACCTTTCTATCACGGGAGCTGGCAGTTTATTGTAGTCTCACTCTTTATTAAATTTACTACTAAAAGCACAGAGGAAGATATAAGCGGGAATAGTAGTTCCTAGATTATCTTGCCACTTTACAGACTATTCTTTTTTTATATATGTATTTCCCACAAAGCAATGTTTATTGGAATGTTTAATGGCAATCTGTAAAATTACTGACACTTGAGGCAACATTGTCCAGGAGACAGGGGATTGGACTGGAGACTCAGATGAAATGGTGAAATCCTACTTCTATTGAAGTCAATGAAGTCACTGACTCCAGGCAAAGCAGAATTCACTTGTAGCTTCTATTACAGTCTTTGGTGTGGAGATTTCTTATGTGATATTGGATAAGGCAATTGAACTGTTTGTGTGTTTCTCCTTCCAGCCATTGTTTATCATTATTTCATTCAGGTACTTTTTTAGACAAATGCTAAGTTTGCTCTTCTATCTTACACTAGCCAATAATATTGTAGGAACACATTCCATCCACCATCAGCCTGGCAAGAGAATGCTACCATTAAAAAAAAAAAATCAAAATAAATACTAGCAGTGGACCTCGACAGATGTGCAATATTAAAATTTGTTTTGTGTAAAGAATATTCTTGCTACAACAATATTCATTTTGAGCTGCGTTCTGCTGCCCCTGGTCACACTGACTAGTATTCTATTTCACCAGTCATAATTCCTGTCTTTTCTATAGCACTTTTTTATCCATAGATCTCAAAAACATTTTGCAAAAAAGGTATATATTTTCCCCAACTGTAAAATGTGGAGACTGAGGCACAGAGAGGGGAACTAACTGACACAAGACTGACAAACAGGATGAAAGCCTGAATTCCAATGGGGTGTCCAATGTGTTGAAAAAAACTACCCATATCGCCCAGTTAGTGTGATGCATTAAATTTAGGGTGGTCCAAAGAAAAATGTCTTCAACCTAATTAAAGATGGCAGAACTGGACCTTAGAGATTATTGTAAATATTGTGATCACGTCCATGGATGAATCCAAATGTAAGATAAACATTTGAAAACTTTCAATATGATTGAAATCTACCTTTTTAAAAAAATGCTAGGGCTGTCATGTTTATGTTCAAGCCTTTCTATGTTCTCTTGGCAATAGTTTGCTGCCGTGCTTTGGGCCTAGCACTTCACAAGGGCAAGCCACAGGACCCCTCATCTGAGAATGGGGCTTAAGTGCCAACATCCTCTTTCTCACAGTGTGCTTTATTGCAAGTCCAGATTTCTGTCTCTCCACACTCAGGTTGCATCTACACTGGTAAATTAAGTCGACTTAAGCTTGCTTAAGTCGACTTAATTTACCCTGCGTCTACACTACAGTTTCCTTAAATCGACTTAAGGAAAATAAAGTCGACTTAATTAAAATTAAGTCGACTTTATTAAACCTCCTTTCCACTAGACCTAAGGCTTAAGTCGACTCCCTAGAGTCGACTTAAGCCAGTGTAGACATGGGGTAGCCCTAAGTCGACTTAGGGCTACACCAATGCCCTCCCTGCCGGGGGGGGGGGATCACAGGGGGTGCCTGGCATGCCCCCTCACCTGGCAACCCTGCCCCTATGCCCTGCCAGGGTCCCTGTCCCCCTTTGCCCCATTGTACCTAGGTACAATGGGGCAAAGGCTGAGCCCCTGGCATTGGGCAAGGGGTGCCCCTCTACCCCTGTGGACCTGCCCTAGGTCCCCCTAAGCCCCTAGAAGTTGACCTAGGCATCCAGTGTGGACGCTTTCGGTTGACTTTTTAAGTTCCCCTTTAAGTCGACTTTATTTTTAAGTGTGGACACATTTAGTTAAGTCAACTTAGTTAAAGTCGACTTAAATTACCAAGTGTAGTCATAGCCTCAGTGAGTATTTGCAGTGACACTGTAAAGTCTTATGTAATATTTATTGGTCAGCTGGAAAAGAGCATCTGAAGATCTTTAGCTGAGTTTAAGACTGAGTCTCTGAAGTCTATATAAGACTGAGTCTATATAAATGGAAACAACTGCTTCAATATTCCATGTTTTCCTGGAATCTGTCTTGCTCTGGATCTTCTCTTTTGACTCAATTTAGTTCTTGATTGTGCATTTGGGTTCAATCCATGCAGACCATCCGTGCAGATCCATGTATGTAACCTCCAGCTATGCCTTCCTCTCCCTTTCTGCAGAATAGGAATCAATCTCTTCACATTCAGTGTGTAGACGAACCAAGTCATGTGTATTGTTTATAAAAATATTACATGCAATTCCCACATTCTACAGAAGGGCAAAATTGGCAACATGATAGTAGATTAAATTCTCTGTTAATAAAAGCAAGATTCTATGCATTGGATGAAATAAATTAAATTACATATACACATTACTGTATTTTAAATTAATTGCACCTCTCAAGGAGGACCTGAATGATAACTCAATGCACAGTGGCCATCCCAAAAGCAAAGTAAATGTTAGAATTTATACAAATAAAAAAGAAAATATAATGCTATTACTTTATAGAGATCAATGACCTGCTCTTCCTTCGAATAGTATATTCATCTCTTTTAATCCCAAATCATCTCTAATACAGCAGATGTAGAAATGCAAATATGGATTTGAAAGTCATTTTGGAAAGTCAAATGATGAGTCGCTAGCATCCATTGTGCAGCAAGGCTTCCAGTTCTCACTATTGAGAAAACAGATAAATTGGGAGAAAAATATTGTAATACTATTGTATTGAGTATGACTAATATAATTTTAATACAACTATTGAGTTTATTATTAGTTTTCATTTGTTTTCTATTGTTTTCTGTCTTCCAATATGCTTTTTATTTTTTTCCCCTTTTTAACACTGGAAGTTTTGTTAACTAACGTGAGGCAGTACCTAGCTGTATTCCTTAATTCAAGTACCATTAATGCATTCTTTCCTGTTGATTTTTTCCTCTGTCAAGGCTTCTGTCAAAAAAAAAAAAAAAAAACCCACAAAAAAACAAAATAAAAAAACCAAACCCACCCCATATTTTATGTACTGAAAAGTGTTTGAATATAAAGTTTAATACACTCACTGTGTGATGGGACATTCACCCTACACAGGCAGAGAAAGGGTTAAAAACAGCCTAGGGAGACTGCACAGGAAGCAGCCCTTTAGAGAGAGGCTGAACAGAACACCCAATGCAGGCCCATCAGGCTCACATAAAAGGGAGATTCAGGGTAAAGCAGTATCAGTTGCTAGCTCAGGAAGTGAAGACGTGTCTCTGGAGTGAGAGATCTTGGACAGGGCTACTGCTGGCAGAGACTTGGGGAAGCCAAAGGAGCTCCTGGCTGGCTGCAGAGATTGTGGTGTTGTAGGCCCAGATGAAAAGGGAAGAAGGTGCTGGGGCCATGGAGAAATGGCCCAGAGAGCCATACTTATGTATAGAGGAATTTGAAGTGTAGCAGGATGCTGCAAACCACAGGGTCCCTGGGCTGGGACCAGGAGAAATGGCTCAGGTTCCTTTCCCCGCTCCCCCCACCCACATCCCTCCTGCTGCCACCACCTATGTCACTGGGAAAGTGGCTGGACTAGGAAGTATAACTCCTCTGGAAGGGGCGAACACAGACAGTGAACTGGATGGAGAGTCATGCCATGAGAAAAACCCTGCTGTTCTTGAGGCTACACAAGGGACCAAAGATAAACAGTGGAGATTGAATGATGGTGCAGACTGCGGATGGGGGCACTGGCTTCATGTTAATCTCTAGCATGACCAGGAGGAGGCATGCTGAGATAGACTGTGAAAAGTGTTCAGAGGCTTATCCATGTTATAAATGAACATTATAGTTCATAGAGAACATAGTCATGCCAGAGAAGCTTAAGTCTCCCTTCTTTCACTCCTAATTATTTAATTATTGGCTGAAAGGAATGTGGTAGATGTATTCTTACTGGAATTTAATTAAAATATCTGAATTGGTGCTTCAGAAGTACTACTCAGAAAAACCAGATGCACACGAAGATGGTTCTAAGCATGCTTATGTTGCCTAAGAACCAAATGCACAAATGGAAACAGATAATATTAATACAAGGCAATGGATTCAATAGGAGAAGTGGGGTGTGGCTATACAGTGTGGTTTTAGGAATCAGTTGAGTCTAGTTTTACTTTATTTTGTTTTTTTTTTTAAGCCAGACTTTTAAGTTAATGGGGTCAAAGAGCTTAGGGAAGGACACAAGATTGCTGCTACTGCTGTGGAACCAGGAAACTCCTGTGGCTGTCAAATAGTGCCTCTTTATATGGCTTGCTGGATTTAACTCAGAACTCCCTCTGAAAAATTCTAGGGGAGGAGCCAGGAATCTCAAAGAGGCTGATTGACTTGCTGTCTTTCAAGAGAAGTATGTTTAAATTGGGCAGGACAAAGCTGACAAAAGATCATAAAGCTAACCTGCCAGTTGGTTCACTTTCATGATCATAGAATTTTAGGACTCAGACCACAGGAGGTCATCTAGTCCAGTCTTATTCATTTTTGGTGGGACCAAGCATTATTTAGATCATCCCTGACAGGTATTTGTCTAACTAGCTCTTAAAAATCTCCAGTGATGAAGATTCTTCAGTCTCCTGGGCAATTCATTCCAGTACTTAACTACCTTGAAAGTTAGGGAGTTTTTTCCTAATGTCCAACCTAAACTTCTCTTGCAATTTATGCCCGTTGCTTCTTGTCCTATCCTGGGTGTCACAAGAACAGTTTACCTCCCTCTTCTTTCTAACAACTCTTTATGTTCTTTAAAATTATTATGTCTGTCCAAAATCTTCCCTTCTCCAGACTAAACAAACCCATTTTTTTTCTATCTTGCCTCATGGGTCAAGTTTTTTTTAGACATTTAATCATTGTTGTTACTCTTTGTTGGACTTTCTCTGATTTGTCCATATCTTTCTTGAAACACAGCACCTACAGATGAACACAGTACTCCAGTTGAGGACTAATCAATGTAGAATAGAACAGAAGAACTACTTTTCATGTTTTGCTTACAACACTCTTGTTAATACATTGCACAATGATGTTTGCTATTTTGGCAACAGTGTTAGATTGTTGGTTCATGTTTAGCTTGTGATCCCCGATGACCCCCAGGTCTTTCTGCAGTACTCCTTCCTAGGCATTCAATTCCCATTTTGTTTCTTCCCAAGTGGAGTACTTTGTATTTGCCCTTACTGAATTTCATCCTATTTATTTCAGACTCTTTCTCCCATTCATTCCAATCATTTTGAATTTGAATCCTATCTTCCAAAGCATTTGCAACTACCTCCCAGGTTGGTATCATTTGCAAACTTTGTGTTTGTTCCCCCCCCCCACCATTATCTAAATCAGGGCTGGGTGAACTTTTGGGGTCAAGGGCCACATCCCCGGTATGGTGGACTACCCGCTATGGCAGAGGGATGGGAGTGGGAAAGGGGTGGGGCTTATTAAATAACATAAAAATAAAAATAACATAAATATATAAATATTTTATTTATAAAAGTAAATAAAATAAAATAAAAAGGAAAATAAAATGAAATAAAATGTCAATGCAGCTGAGCCCTGGGAAGGGGTGGGGGAGCAGCTGCTGCACTCCAGCCAGGATGCTGTTGTGCCAATGGGAAGAAGGGGCAGGGCCAAGAGTGTGGAGCAGTGGTCATGCTCCGAGCCACCAGCCAGACTCAGCTGGCAGACTAGATGAAAGGCTCAGGTAGGCCATATGTATCCATGGGCCGTAGTTTGCCGACTTCTGATCTAAATCATTGAAGATATTAAACAGAATGGGTCTCTGTGGGACCCCACTTCATATACCCTTTCAGACTGATCACTAGTTTCTGTGAACAGTTTTCCAAATAGTTATGCACCCATCTTGTAGTATCTCTATCTAGGTTGTGTTTGCCTAATTTGTTAATGAGAAGGTCATGTGAGACATTAAAATGAGCCTTATTAAAAACAAAATATACCACATCTACCACTTCCCCCACCCCATCCAAAATGCTTATTAACCTGTTCAAGAAAGCTATTAGGTTGGTTTGATTGCTTAATTATTTACTCCATTATTTTCCTACGTACTAAAGTTATGCTGACTGGTCTTGACCACCTGGGTCTTGACCACCTTGACCACTGGTCTTGACCACCTGGGTGGTCCTTATTTCCCTTTTGATGAGATTATGTATGTAGTTTTGTAGGATTAATTTGTGTATCCAGATTCTATTACCTGATTAACAGCAACTGCTTCACTAGGTGTGCAAAAACTATCCATGCACAGTTGTGAAAGAAGAATGGTGCTTTGGATTCAGTGCTACTTTTCTGAACCTACAAAATTAAGGCTTGCCAGCATAGTAACAATGTGTGTTTCTCTACTTCTGTAGAAATAATCTTGTATGGAATGTGGTGAACCAAGGGGATGGATACTCTGTACCTAAGGTGGCTAAGCTTGATTTCATGTGGAACAGTAGATGCAACATTATAGTGGTTTAAATACAGTATTAACTAAAAGGCCATAGAAACTGAACTAAACTCTTGCCTGAGTATTCTAATTGGGTCTCATTGATGGAGTAGTGCTGGGAAGTATATGCTGCTAGCATCTGTTCTACAATAAACAGGATTCCAAAATCAAGTGCCTTTTACAGGCATCAACATTCACTTTAAAAAATCCTCAAAATTTGCTACATCCTAGGCTCACTCTTTTCTCCAGTAACCCTTCGGAATGCTATCTTGATCTATATGCTCTCACTCTTGTTTTCTTTCTGTGAATAAAACCACTAATGTTTACAATGGGCATTACTGGACTTAGAACCTGTACCGTCAATGGTTACACATCAAAAGTGAATTAAAAAAAAAAAAAAAAAAAGACTTTGGCTGGCCAGTGGCATGAAGGTGTTGATGTTGGAAAACTTGCCCAGAGAAAAGGTGATCTGTGATTTGAGCTGAATGGAAATGGCAGTCTTTCCTTTTAGACTTCTAAATCTGAAGGTAGCACAGAATGTCTTAATCTTGCCTGGCTGAAATGCTGCCATCACAATGTTCCAAAGCAGCAAATCTTCAGAAGTTTAAAAATTGGCCGAGAGGGTATCCCAGGAGAAACACACAGCATGCACTAGGGGAAAGTGATGAAACTAAGGAAAGGAAAGAGGGAAAGCTACAATAAACAAACTGCCAGAATATATGTTTGTCTGCATTATTTGCACGATACAAAAAAAGACACGG
>ML685793.1:24154920-24166153 GCA_007922175.1 Pelusios castaneus | reverse complement strand
ATGAAAGGGGGTATATGTGTGTGTATGCATGTGCAGTGCTATAAGTATTATAAGTATTCCAGCAGCCATGCTTTAATTCGAAAACATGGAAAAAGTTGGATTTCCAACCTTGTTTGTGTTTTTTAAGTTTTTTGTCACATCTGTATTGGTTGGTATAGTGTCTATTGAAAACTGTTAAAATTACAAGCTGTCACTTACATTTTAAGGGGTTTTCGGTCTTGCTGGGGAAGCTTTGTGGGAAGCTGTATGTTGATTTGTTGTTGTCTTTCTTTGAAAATCTACGCAAGAGCCACTGTCGAGTTGTGCTTTTTTGCCTTGGGTAGACACTGCTATGTCTTTCTGAATTCTAAGAAATGAAGTAGTGTTATGCTGCAATCTTTCAGAAAGAATTTGTTTTGTTTCTCAGTCTGTGCCATATGGTGTGAACATACTTAGGGCAGAGTCAGAATATTTGCACCCGAATACAGGACAATTTAAATTCCCTTGAGTCAAAGCTTTCTCTGAGAATTAAAGATAGCCCAAGATGCAAAGTTTGAATCTAGACCCAAAGCTGCCCAAAGTCAGATGTCTTCTGGTCTGGGATTCTAGTTCAGGTCAATCTCCACTGGAAATCTCCAGTAACTTTTGGTCTGAGGTTTTTTTGTTTTGTTTTTTAAATCTAATGACTATTTCAGAGTGGCACTGTCGTTCAAGGGTGATAATCTCTAATTGTGTAAAAGGTTTAATCGATTATGATTAGAAAAAGAGAAATTATTAATTTTACTAAGAATGGAATAGCATTCCATATTTCTTATTGCCATATTTATATTTTATATTTTAATATTACAAACAATAGACTAAACAGATTTGGAGATAGTGAGGGGTGCAACATATTAACCAAAATCTATGTAAGCATTTACAGCCTATTGGTACCCTATTGAAAGAATGAATGTTGTCATTTCCTATTCTAAATCTGTGGCCAACCTATACAATTTTAATTTTAAATACACTATTTGCATAGCATTTGTAATAATGGTAATCTGTATTTAATCTGTTACCCAAAATTACGTTCTCCACCATTCATTGCTGTGTCTTTGTTAATTATAAAGAAAGGGCTACGTCAAAGGTCTGATGTTCATATTTATAATAAAATCTAAAAACATAAGACAAGTGATGTATCAGAAGAAATTAAGAAAAAGCTATCCCCCAAGGTACACTTCAGAAGGAAGCATGAGTAGAAATTGGGTAACAGGCCAACAAAGGAAATTAGTTTTTTGTATATGGAAGTGAATAATGGTAAAGGATATATCATATCATTTAATCAGATAGACTGTAACAGGAATATGAAGCTGTGGTTTCCCTAATGACCAAAGGGTGATGTAATCAAATACTAAATGTATATTGTCAGCTTCTGCCACTTCTCCATAAATGCTAAAATGCAGTCTAACTTGGCTGATTGTTTAGATTAATAACATTCTCTGCTGAGTAAGGGAAAGGTGTTACAGGCAGATGGATTTCTGTAGTGATCTGACATGAAGTAATCTTATCATTATTCTATAACTAAAAGATTAGAGTCTGTTTTAAAGTGCTTTAATGCTATCCATTTAGGAAGGGATGAGTTTGCATCCCTCTTTCATTTCTGTTTACCTCGTTATGTTGTAAATTACAAATAAATATTACTTAAACTAATCCAAAGTGAGTCATTAACTCTGTTAAATCAGAGGAAATCACTAGCTGACACACTACAAAGAAAGAGAATTTTTCACCTCTGCTAAGGCAGGTGTAGGTGACTCAGTTTACCAAACCAAAAACACAGAAGATTGAATTCTCTTTCTGGAATTCTTTCACAAAAGAGCTTGTGGATGTTGTTGTGGCTACAGGGAATCAAACTAAGAATTAAAAGACTAAATTTATATTATGATGATGCTTACAGTTCTTTTCTAATTTTCATATAGAATCATAGAATAATAGGGTTGGAAGGGACCTCACGAGGTCATCTAGTCCAACCCTCTGCTAAAAAGCAGGACCACTCCCCCTAAATCACCCCAGCCAGGGTTTTGTCTAACCGAGCCTTAAAAATCTCCAAAGATGGAGATTCTACCACCTCCCTAGATAGCCCATTCCAATGCTTCACCACCCTCCTAGTGAGAAAGTTTTTCCTAATATCCAACCTTGACCTCCCCAGCTGTAATTTGAAACCATTGCTCCTTGTTCTGTCCTCTGTTACCCTTGAGAACTGCCTAGCTCCCTCCTCTTTGGAGCAACCCTTCAAGTAGTTGAGGGTTGCTATCAAATCTCCCCTCAGTCTTCTCTTCTGTAGACTAAATAAGCCTAGTTCCTTCAGTCTCTCCTCATAAGTCATGTTCCCCAGCCCCCTAATCATTTTTGTTGCCCTTCGCTGGACTCTTTCTAATTTGTCCACATCCTTTCTGTAGTGGGGAGCCCAAAACTGGACACAGTATTCCAGATGCGGCTTGACCAGTGTCGAATAGAGGGGAATTATCACATCCCTCTATCTGCTGGCAATACTCCTACTGATGCAGCCTAATATGCCATTGCCCTTTTTCGCAACAAGAGCACACTGTTGGATCATATTCATCTTCCCGTCCACCATAACCCACAGGTCCTTTTCTACAGCGCTGCTACTTAGCCGATCAGTCCCCAGCCTGTAGCAGTGCATGGGATTTTTCCGTCCTAAGTGCAGGACTTTGCACTTGTCTTTGTTGAACGTCATGAGGTTTCTTTTGGCCCAGTGTTCCAATTTGTCCAAGTCTCCCTGGATTCTGTCCCTGCCCAGAGTATCTACCATTCCCCCCAACTTGGTGTCATCCGCAAACTTACTAAGCACACAGTCTATTCCATCATCAAGATCATTAATGAAGATGTTGAATAGAACCGGCCCCAGGATTGACCCCTGGGGAACTCCACTCGTTACCGGTTGCCAACCAGACATTGAGCCATTGATTCCTACTCACTGAGCCCGTTGATTTGCAGCTCAGGGACTGCAGAAGCACCGCAGATGAACTTAATTGTCATAATGGTAAGCTCTTATCATTTTCCTGGTGTCAATTATGGCCAATGAACCCCAGGAATTAACTGCAGGTATTAATGTGCAATATTTCCTCTTCTGAAAATGTTTATTTGGGGTTTTGCACAAATATCTGAGAAATGCACAAAACTAACTGTACAGTTCAATGTAAAAAAAAAAAAAAATCCCAAATCTGTTCTTAGTTGACTAATGTACAGATGATAAAGCACCATTACATTATCAGCCTGATTCCAAAGGGGTAGCCGAGTTAGTCTATAGTAGAAAAACAACAGAGTCCTGTGGCACTTTTAAAGACTAACAGATTTATTTATCTCATGAGCTCTCGTGGGAGAAAATCCCACTTCGTCAGACGCTGAGAAGATGGGAAACTTACAGAATGGGAGGAAATTAAATGCAGGGAAGTGTATGACATAGGATCAGGTCAGGCTGTAACAGCAAATCAAAATAGATGTTAGGATTCAAACACTGGGGAACAGCACATAGAGGAAGGTGAGCTCAAATCACCTTGAAATAAGAGAAAAATCCGTAGTCCCTGTTTAACCCCAAGCAACTCAGTCAAATTTGCATATAAATTCGAGTTCTGCTGTTTCTCTTTGAAGCTGTAATTTGTTATCCATCTGTTTCAACACAGCTATTAACAAGTCGTCAATGGAATGAGCAGAGAGATTGAAGTGTTCCCCTATTGGTTTTGTAGTGTTGCAGTTCCTGATGTCAGATTTGTGTCCATTTATTCTTTGGCTTAGAGACTGTCCTGTTTGTCCAATATATTGGGCAGAGGGGCATTTCCAGTACATGATGGCATAAATCACATTGGTGGAAGAGCAAGTGAATGAGCCCTTGATGGAGTAGGTGGCTTGATTTGGTCCTGTGATAGTGTCTTCAGTGTAGATATGAGGGCAAAGTTGGCAGCGTGGTCTGTTGCAGGGATATGTTCCTGCTTTAGCGTTTCTGTTGCATGATCTGTAGTTGCTGGTGAGTATCCATTTAAGGTTGGGGGGCTGTCTGTAAGCAAGGAGAGGTCTGTTTCCCAAGGCTTGATAGAGTGAGGGATCATCTTGTAGAATAGGCTGTAGATCTTTGATGATGGGTGGAAGATGTCTGAATTGGGGATTGTAGGTGGTGACCAGTGGCGTTCTGTTGTTTTTTTTTCTTGAGCTTCTCCTGTAGTAGTTGACTTCTGGGTACCTGTCTGGCTCTGTCAATTTGTTTCTTCACTTCTGCGGGTGGGTACTGTAGTTTTAAGAATGCTTGATAGAGATCCTGAAGGTGTCTGTCTTTGTCTAAAGGATCAGAGCAAATGTGGTTATATCTTAGGGCTTGACTGTACACAATGGATCATGTGATGTGTCGAGGATGAAAGCTCGAGGGATGTAGGTAACTATAGCGATCAGTAGGTTTTCGGTATAGGGTGGTCTTTATGTGCCCATCACTAATTTACACTGTAGTGTCCAGAAAGTGGATCTCCTGTGTGGAGTATTCCAGACTAAGTTTGATTGTGTTGTGGAAATTGTTGAAATCTCTATGGAAATCTTCAAGGGCATCTTTATCATGGGTCCAGATGATGAAGATGTCATCAGTATAGCATCAGTAAAGTAGAAGTGCTTTGGGATGAGACATGAGGAAACATTGTTCTAAATCGGCCATAAAGATGTTGGCATATTGTGGGGCCATGCAGGTACCTATAGTAGTGCCACTGAATTGAAGGTATAAATTATAAATTTGCAAGAAGCCTTGGTTTATATATGCATGGCATCCCAAATACTCCATTTTTTTAGAGCGTCTACAAATTAGGATTGTAGAATGTTATTAGAATTGGGGGAAAACAAAGAGAGTCCTGTGGCACTTTTAAAGACTAACAGATTTATTTATCGCATGAGTTTTCATAGGAGAAAATCCCACTTCGTCAGACGCTTTGAAGATGGGAAATTTACAGAATGGGAGGAAATTAAATGCAGGGAAGTTTATGACATAGGATCAGGTCAGGCTGTAACAGCAAATCAAAATAGATGTTAGGATTCAAACACTGGGGAACAGCACATAGAGGAAGGTGAGCTCAAATCACCTGTTGTAATGAGAGAAAAATCCGTAGTCCCTGTTTAACCCCAAGCAACTCAGTCAAATTTGCATATAAATTCGAGTTCTGCTGTTTCTCTTTGAAGCTGTAATTTGTTATCCATCTGTTTCAACACAGCTATTAACAAGTCGTCAATGGAATGAGCAGAGAGATTGAAGTGTTCCCCTATTGGTTTTTTAGTGTTGCATTTTCTGATGTCAGATTTGTGTGCATTTATTCTTTTGCGCAGAGACTGTCCTGTTTGTCCAATATATAAGGCAGGGGGCATTTCTGGCACATGATGGCATAAATCACATTGGTGGATGAGCAGGTGAATGAGCCCTTGATGGGGTAGGTGGCTTGATTTGGTCCTATGATGGTGCTTTCAGTGTAGATATGAGGGCAAGGTTGGCAGCGTGGTCTGTTGCAGGGATATGTTTAGAATTGTGAAGAACCACGAGGAAGCTTCCTTCATCTGCCCTGCCAGGCGGACACCTATCTGAAGTACAAAATTCATTTTACTTGAGTTTTCAATGTTATACCTATTAACAGTTCCTGCTTTGCATATCTACCAGTGATTGGGGGTTAAGAGATAAAATTAGACACATTTTATTTTTTATTCAGCAGCACTGTTGGAATATTAATATATAATATGTTAGTAATCAAGACTAAAAAAACATTGCATTTGTCACTGTCTCATTTAATGGGAAAAGTCAATAGAAAGTGTTTTAACACTTTTTTTTTCTCTTTAGAAGACGTTGTGGGTGTTAACACTCTGAGTTTGTTCCCTTTCTGGTGATGTAAATGTAATTTTTTTTTTAATCACTGAAAATAAATAGTTGAAATCCAATATTTCTGACTCTGGATTTCTGAGTATGGAAAAAAAATTCAATTTCATAAGAAAAAACATAGTACTTGGTGAATTACATTAGTCTGAAAATCCCATTGGTTTATAGAGGTAGATCACGTGAATAAAACTGATTTTTACTGTGAGACTTGATTCTATATATGACTTGAACCTGCATGTGTAACTAATAGGTGTGTAAGTGAAAAGAAATAGAACCATTCTTCTAAATAAATTGATGTAGAATCAGATTAGCTAGTGTCAAATATGGTTTAATTCTCCATACCAGCTAGAGAGGTCGTGGTATTAATCACTGATTGATGCCAAATGAAACTGTTTCATTGACAAACTATAATAGAACTAACTAAAGAGTTGTGGTAGACATAATTTTAATACAACTCAGACAGATTGATAAAGATGCAAAATCCATTGAGTAATTAAAATGTCTGTAATGAGAACCCATAAACAAGATAAGAGCTCCTGGCCAGGAAAGATTAGTGAGCAAATGTCTTTGTAAAGCCTAATGTTGCTCTATTCTAAACAACTTACTGTAGATGTGCTAAACCGTTTGTTCATTCTTTGGCAATAAAAATAACTAGTGAACTAGTAACTTGCAGATAGATAACATTTGCAAGGGAAATGAGACAACTGGAAAATAAGGTATACATGCAGAGTCAGGTGACCATTGGAGGCATTTGAAAGATGACTCAATTAGTGCACACATGAACAAAACAAATACAGGGATGGATTTAAATATCAGGCTGCAATTGTATTAATTTAACAAGGGAGGGCTCCAATCTACTTACCTCCCTTCACAAACTAGGGATTTAATTGGGTCACATGTGGGAAGCAGTGGGGCCAAAAAATCTAGCTGGTTTCAAAACTAAACTTGATACATTTATGGAGGGGATGGTACAGTGGGACAGCCTAATTTGGCAATTGACTGACTGATCTTTCCTTGTGGTGGTAGATATGCCAATGAGATGATTGATGGGGTGGGTTCTGAGTTATTACAGATAATTCTTTCTTAGGTGTCTGACTGAGTTTTGCCCACAATCTCAAGGTTTAGCTGATTGCCATATGGGGATTGGAAAGCAATTTCCCCCAGGGCAGATTGGCAAGGGCTGGGGGGGGGGGCGGGGGGTGTCACCTTCCTCTTAGCATGGGGCATGTTTCAATTGCTGGTGAAGTCCCTGTACCTTACAGTCTTTAAATCATGACTTGAAAACTTAATAACTTAGTCACAGATTAGAGGTTTATTGCAGGAGCGGGTAGGTGGTTGAGATTCTGTGGCCTGCATTGTGCAGGAGGTCAGACTAGATGATCATGTTGGTCTCTTCTGACCATAGAGTCTATGAGTTACAGGGCTCCCACCATATAACCAAAAATTTGGTGTAGGCTCTCTTCAGCCATCCCTAGTATTTATCTCCCTTCCAAATCCTCCTGCCATGCCCCTGTTGAACTTATAAGACAACAGGTCTCCCCTTCTCCTTACAGCAAAAGTTTCACCAATAAAAATCTCTGATCTAATTTTATTTCTGGAGCTGGCCTTTTCAGCCTTTATCTTCATGGGACATTGGCTGCAAATTAAAACAAGCTAATCATTCTGATGTCACCACCTAACATTGAGAATACTATTCTCAGTTCTTTGCACCTAAGCTGAGCCTCCACAATGCTGTGAGAAAGATGAAAAATCATCTGGACCCTTGCTAGTTTGGATCAATGCAGAAACATTCCTTATCAATCTAATGCAAAACAGGAAATTGGTCAGACAGGATCCTGGAAACACATCCCATTATATACCTCAACTACAGGGAGAGGGTGCAGGGCATCAATAGTTGCAAAATGGCTCCTGGAAGGGTTTTACACTTGAGGAGGTGCTATGAGATCTAGTCAGCTTCCCTGTATTCTCTGCCCCGCACTATCCAAAGGGAAGGAAAGAAGTCATTTTCCATGTGCATTCCTACATGCACTTTGGGGAAGGAGGGGCTCAGCTATAGCATGTCTATGCATGAACTTCTCCACCTGCTCCAGGAGATCAGTTACCCACTGCTGAGATGGGGAGGGATATTTTGCTAAAGGAAAAATAGGTAAGGCATAACCTAACTTGCAAAATTCTGACATCATGGACAACAACTGCTGAAAAGGCGTCAGAAGGGTGAGAATGTAATTTTTTCTCAAGACTAGATTTATTCCCTTAGCACCAACTGGGAAAGAAAATGGACATCTCTGGTTTAGGAAGAGATGGGACAGGAAGTCTTCTGTGGCCATCACTCCAATACAATATAGAGCAGAAAAACTGATCCCAAGTGAAGCTTTCTTGTGAGGCTGTTAAGTTTAACTAGTGTGTATGTGTGATCTGCTCTCCCACCCCAGCCTCCAAGTTAGCAATACTAGAAGGGGGGTTGAGTTACTGCCAAGAGTAATATATAAAAGGAAGGCTGCTTTTCTAAGAGGCAAGCCTAGACTGCAAAGTCAGGAGTTACAGAAGATATCTGTGATCATCCACGGATTCAACTATTTAAATGAGTGAGAAAAAGTAGCAGAGAATAAGAAGTTATTCTCAGTGGTTTCTCTTTCTTTTTTGCACCATTAGAATGAGAAGACTTAAATTCCTACTGATCCTGTAGTCTTTATGTAACCTTCGGGTGGGCTAAATTCATTTAGTTGCCCTTCTCCAGTGCCCCACAGAAATCAATCCCAACCCCTATGGGGAAAGCAGCTGGAGACCCAGGATCCAGTCTGTACAGGACTCATGGCGAAGCTTGCTCAGAGCTACACTCACACATTAAAATACTACTAAAAAAAAACATAACAATGAACTTTATTAACTACTAACTAAATGAACCTTATCCTAAGAAAACAAACTACAATTAACCAAGAACAATCCCTTGCATGAAAGATACCCAAGAGTCCCAAAGTCTGTGTGGAGTTCACCCAACTCTCAGCTACAGTCTCTGTTCCAGTGTGGAAGCTTGAGTGGCAAGAAATAGCTGTCCTCTTCTTTCTTTGCTGGGATCCTCTGTAGCACTCCATGCGGGCTTTCTCTTCTCCTCTGCAACCAGCCCTCAGTCCCAAATGCATGTCTGCTAGGGCTGTCGCAAATGACTCCTTTACATGGAGAAAACATCTTGTTCACTCCTGGCTCAGCTCCTCTCCAGAACACTGAGCACATGGTCTCCCCTCAAGGCAGCTCCTGCCTGCTGTCTGCTCAGGCTGCTGCTCTCCAGTCATCTGATTGACAACATCACATCACACCAGCAGGGTACACTGTGGAGCATGCTCAAATTGCTACCACTCCCTACTTCTGGAAGTTTCCAGTTGTGGGTCGCTAATCTGCCCAACAACAGTAACCCACCCTCAGCAGGTCTCTCAGAGATAGCCTTTTCAGGCATATGGGTTACATTTACTCAAGCAAAACTACCACTGGCTTTGTCATGGTGTGATGGAATGCACATCTGTGCAGCCCTTGGGCGTGACCTGTATAATCTTTCTGTTCAGTTTTGCAGTGTAATTGTGTTATTTGATGACAATTACACTATACCAGGTTCCTCTGTGAATGCTCAGAACATATGCCACGTGATTACCAGGGTGCCATGTTCCCTGCTGCGACATGTATGTATAGATGTGAAGCATGTTACAGGGTTCAGACTCTCAGGGCTGTCTCTAGCACAATGGCTGAAGATTTACACATCAAAGGGAATGCTAATGCCCTCCCCTGCTCAGGTAGGAGTGAAGAGAACAGGACAGTGAGGGGGAGGGGCTGTCAGCAGTTTGTTAAAACAAAGACACAGAGACTGTGAGAGGAGAGAAGCTGCAGGCTTTCAGCCTGAGAAGACACCATCTTGCAACCAACTTCAAGCAAGATCGGGGCCCTGCCTGGGAACAGGCAGAGAATGGCTGTAAAACATCGAACAGCCGAACACCATGCGCATAATCTTGGACTCTGAGGTCAGTTTAGGTGAAGATGTTAGGGTAGTATGCGGTTTATACCTTTTATTTGATAGTGGTCACTCCTGACTCATTTGTAACATGTTGCTGCCATGATTGGCCATATTCTCACTTGAAATCAGACTCTGATCAATAAACTAGTAGTTGTTTTACCTAAAGCTGTGTGGTCTTTAGAGGGTGTGGATGTGGGAGGCTGGGCACAATCCACTTCTTTGTTAAGTGGACGGACTGGAGACTAAGGTGATTGGGAGTGGGTCCCAATCCCTGTAAGGCAGTGGCTCCCAGTGTAGTGTCTGGGGCTGGGTGTGCTTGCTTGGGGACCAACGCCTGTGTGGCTAGTGGATTTACACCCACTGCCTGGGACCAATTACACGCTGGTGGCTGGTGTGGACTGACTCAGGAGTGAGCGGTCACCCAGCAGAGCGGGGTAAATTGGGGTTCAGGAGTGGGGTTCAAGCGGTCATAGCAGCACACCAGACTGGATTTGGGGAGCAGCCTGTCACATTGGCGCAGCGATTCTAGGGTTTTGTGCCCAGGCCTGATACCTTCATTGAGTGATTTCAAGTGAGCCATATGTGTAGTATCTGAACAGTCAGGAGGCCACAGTTTGTTGTTTTCTGTTTGTTTATTTCGGGTGAAGGGAATAGACACAGGAAAAGTGAAAGATGTCTGATGCAGCTGCAAAATTAGAGATTGCTAGGTTGCGAGCAAAGAAAAAAGAAAAAGAGTTTGCTGAAAGGCGAGCAGAAATAGAACGCCAAATGAGAGAAAAAGAACGTGAGTTTGCTGAAAGGCAAGCAGAAATAGAACGCCGACACCAAGAAAAAATGAGAGAAGAACGTGAGTTTGCTGAAAGGGAAGCAGAAATAGAACGCCAACACCAAGAAAAAATGAGAGAAAAAGAGGAAGAGGGAGAGAGAGAATTTAGAAGACGGCGGGCAGACATAATCAGAAAAGCTGAGGAAGCAGCCCGTAGACATGCTTTGGAGTTAAAGTTTGTGGATGAAGCCTTGGCTGCTGTTAAGGCGGGTACGCTGAGTGCTGAAGAAACCAGGCAGGTGATCAGGGCAGCTGTAAAGAGAGCCAGAGAAGCTGATGAAAGAATGCACCAGAGAGCCATGGTCACAGAGGCTGGCCTTCCAGGTATTCCAGAGCCTCCTACAACACCTGAAGCATCCAGCTGTGAGGAACTGATTCCTGGTTACCAAGAGACAGATTGTGGCAAAGAAAGCTTCAGCACCATTGAAAAGCCTAGTGCTGAGCCTGAGATTTTTGGAGAGAAGAAAACTTCTACTCTCACAGAGGTGTTTGGCAAAGCTAGTTCATCTGTGTACAATGAGGTGTCAATTGGGGAAAC
>ML685793.1:24109490-24154910 GCA_007922175.1 Pelusios castaneus | reverse complement strand
CTGGGGGTGTGTGCCCAAGAGGGAGGGGCTGACTCGGGGTCTCTGCAAACAGATGCTCAGCCTGTGATTCAGATTTTAGGAGAGGATTGTGTTTACCCTGATGTGGAGATGAAAATTAACTTTGCTTCTTTAAGCCAGGAAAGTCCAGCTTGTGAATATTCGATCTTGCCTGTGGACAGAGGGGCAAGGCAACCAGAGATGGAAGCTAAGGAGGAATTAGTGGGGATGCAAGAGTGTCCCCCCACTACTCAAGTGGGAGGAGGTGCCCAAGAGGAAGTGGCTGACTCAGGGTCTCTGCACCCAGATACTCGGCCTGCAATTTGGATTTTTGGAGGGGATTGTGTTTATCCTGAGGTGTTGATGAAAATTAACTTTGCCTCTTCAAGTCAGCAGGATTTGGCTTCCAGCAGAGAAGGGGGTCCTTGTGACTACTCCATTCTGCCTGCTGACAGGGAGGAAGGGCATTTTCACCATGGAGGTAACATTGATGCAGTTATGCTGAATACACTAGCTGCAAAAATGAGCAGCCCAGAGAGATCGCATGATAACCTCTTAGGAGATGGAGGGGGAAAGGTATCCAATGCTGTTCAGGGGAACCATGGAGTGACCCCAAGGAGGGAGAAGGACTTCCTACACATGTATAGTCCTGGAGCTGGGGAATGGATCCATGAGGGGCCAACTGGCACGCAGGATTCTTCCCAGATTCTTGTTACCCCTGACCCTGGGATTCCAATACCACAAGGGGCCAGGAGAATGTTGATGAGGGCAAAGGGTTGAACCAACCAACCCTGCAACCAGACTGCCTGAACAAAGGGTGTGGTATGAACACATACTTGTAAGCACCTTTGTCAGCTTAATATTGATGTAAAACTAGATAATAGTGATTCAGATATGCATGTAACTTTTGTAGTTAGATGTGTGGTGTATTGATCTTTGATAAGGGTTCGTGAATGCAGAAAATGGAGAATGGGGAAACTGAGGCATGCAGCCTCACCATATTGATGGAATGATTTTGCAAGAACTTTGAAGAGTCTGCCTCCGGATTAGACAGTGCCTAATCCTCCAGCAGTTTTGAAAGAGGGGAGACCAATGTGACAGGCTGCTCCCCAAATCCAGTCTGGTGTGCTGCTATGACCGCTTGAACCCCACTCCTGAACCCCAATTTACCCCGCTCTGCTGGGTGACCGCTCACTCCTGAGTCAGTCCACACCAGCCACCAGCGTGTAATTGGTCCCAGGCAGTGGGTGTAAATCCACTAGCCACACAGGCGTTGGTCCCCAAGCAAGCACACCCAGCCCCAGACACTACACTGGGAGCCACTGCCTTACAGGGATTGGGACCCACTCCCAATCACCTTAGTCTCCAGTCCGTCCACTTAACAAAGAAGTGGATTGTGCCCAGCCTACCACATCCACACCCTCTAAAGACCACACAGCTTTAGGTAAAACAACTACTAGTTTATTGATCAGAGTCTGATTTCAAGTGAGAATATGGCCAATCATGGCAGCAACATGTTACAAATGAGTCAGGAGTGACCACTATCAAATAAAAGGTATAAACCGCATACTACCCTAACATCTTCACCTAAACTGACCTCAGAGTCCAAGATTATGCGCATGGTGTTCGGCTGTTCGATGTTTTACAGCCATTCTCTGCCTGTTCCCAGGCAGGGCCCCGATCTTGCTTGAAGTTGGTTGCAAGATGGTGTCTTCTCAGGCTGAAAGCCTGCAGCTTCTCTCCTCTCACAGTCTCTGTGTCTTTGTTTTAACAAACTGCTGACAGCCCCTCCCCCTCACTGTCCTGTTCTCTTCACTCCTACCTGAGCAGGGGAGGGCATTAGCATTCCCTTTGATGTGTAAATCTTCAGCCATTGTGCTAGAGACAGCCCTGAGAGTCTGAACCCTGTAACATGCTTCACATCTATACATACATGTCGCAGCAGGGAACATGGCACCCTGGTAATCACGTGGCATATGTTCTGAGCATTCACAGAGGAACCTGGTATAGTGTAATTGTCATCAAATAACACAATTACACTGCAAAACTGAACAGAAAGATTATACAGGTCACGCCCAAGGGCTGCACAGATGTGCATTCCGTCACACATGGTTACGGGAGGATCTGCACCTCTTTCCCCTTTCTGGTCTCACTGAGTGTATCCCCTCATTCTTGACTCTCCCATGCTTCTCCATCTCAGTAGAATTTTGCAATTCTTCCACTAAGATCTGGGTATATTATCCGGTCAGCAAAAGTTCAAAGCTGCAGGGTCACGGTTGGGTTTTAGGCATCTGTGCTTCCTATCTTTAGGAAGCTGTGACTAGCTAGACTGACCAATAGTCTGTTTTTTGTTTGTTTGGGGTTTTGTTGTTGTTGTTTTTAAAGGGGGAGGGTAGTTGGACCAAAGTCTTAAGGGTGGAAAAGGATTTTAAAAGAATAAACAACCCTGTATGTGTATTTAGTCAACTTAATCGTCCACCAAACTAGAAGCTAAGTTAGATAAGCTTCCTTTTAAGTTATAGGAATGCAGTTTAACCAACTCGTAGCAAACTCATCCGGAAAGACCCACTAACACACAGGAGGAGCTGATTCTCTCAGTCTGATCCAACCTATTTTTGCTGCTTCCCTAGGAGAGTAGCTAGAGCAGTTATGACTTGTCATTATGGCACTGTCTCTTGATTGTAAACCATTAGTGTACAGAGATGCCCTTATTTTGAATTGGGCTTAGGCGAGGATGATATCAGCTGACAAAATCATAAGTTGCACCAAAATGCATTTTCGGCACTCACTTTTGCTGACAAAATCACCAACCTATGGGGTTTTTTTGTTTGTTTGTTTATTTTTTAAATAATTTTGTAAAATAAAAAAGGTAAACACCATATTCTCCAAATGAGAGTGGGTAAAATCCATTTACCTGTGTTTGCTCTGCATTAAACTATTCTCTTAGGTGCTTTTAGAAAGGCCTGCTTTCCAGAGGAGGGTAGGTAAAATGTCCATTACATTTTATAATACAGAAACACTATGGCAGTGCCCAGCATACTCAGCTACGCTTAACCTTTGTTATTTCAGTGCAAATCCAGAAATCTGTAGGCTAACAATACTGAAATTTTGGATGTTTCTACAGTACTTGTGCAATTGACAGCTGTTACAAGAAGATTACAGGACCCTGGTTAAAACCTATTGCTCAGGCCCTAAGGTTCATTTGATTTAGTAGGCACAGCACCAGGAAACAAGATAAAAGATAAAAGCAAACTGCATTTATTAAAAACACAGACAAGAAAGCAAAAAAAATAGGAAAGCAGCTATACTGACGCCCTTCAGCAGACGGGAACCCCAGTTAAATGACTGCAGGTGTGAAGTGTGGGGAGCAATGACTTGTGGCGGCAAACATAGCAGTTGCCCCGACAACGAGGTTCCAATGTGGGAGGGGCTGAACCAGTTGTTTTTATACCATTTGCACTTACTAAGTGGGTAAAAGGCATGCTGTTTTTTACACTTATTTACAACATTCCTTTGCCCCAGCCTTATCTTGTTGTTTTACAGAGCTTGCAAGTTATGTCTGCTACTTAGTGGGAACAAGGTACGACTTTGGTCAGTACCAGCTCTGTTTTGCTTATACACAAAATAACATTTGGTCAAAACTAATTAACAGCCTACATCACCTACTATCAGCTTATTGCATCACAACTTCTTCCATTGGGTACTACAATAGCTATTTGTGGTTTTAAAATGGTGTTTTTAGTCTATACATTATGACAAGCAAACTATAAGTATAAATAAATATTGAATAATTTAAAGTTGCCCTAATCTTATAAGATTATACCATCAAGTAAATCATACATAACTTAGTTGCACATTTGTGTGTTCAAGCCTGTATTCTCCTAGCTATCAGTTTAACTTGTCTACAATAAGTGAAGGTATTTGCAGTAAGAATCAAAAGATCAGATTGCAGCCCAGCTGAAATCTTCCATTTTGTAGGTTCATCCCACATGTTTCATTGCTTTCTAAGAGTTCTGAAGTCCTTACTTACCACAAGCAGTTTGGATTTGCAGAGCAAACTTTACTAAAGCACTGTTGAACTTCAGAAGTCTCCTAAGAATGGCGGAAATCTTAAGAAAAGGCTCTTCTTGATTCCACTAAATATCTCCCATGAGAAAATCTTTTCACACTGAATATCTGAAAAACTCCTTCCACAGTTAGAGAAACTTTTTGAATTTTTCTTTTTAGTAATTGTCAGTTTAAAAAGCGTAAGCCCACATAGAAGTGTCTATGATTTATAATATGATAGAAATGTCAAAGGAGTGTTTGTGAACATGTATGTGTAAAAGCAAATTGATAGATGCAAAATATTGCCCACATCAAAATCAGACTTTTAGTCAATTACTTTCTCTTTGTATTTCTATGAACTATGGAGATGTTGACAGCAGTGTTTTAGTTTAATGTTGAGTTGAGATTTGCACTTAATTTGGCCCAACAGTTCCTCATAAAACAGGTATTTCTGTGTGTCAGTAGTTCAGTAAAATGTTGAATAATTTTCCAGAGAAGATATTTTAAACATTATCTTGAGTTGTTTTCCTCATTTTAGGGTAGTTCGTTTGCACCTATCCTTCTTTCACAACTTTCTTTCCTCTAGAATCAATCCATATGCTCAACCACTCCTTTGCCTTCCATCAGACTATTTATGCTTCCACTTCCCCAGTAACCCCAGCTAACTTACCTCTCTAAGGTAAGTTGGAAATGAATGCGGGGGGTGAGGGAAAGGGTAGAAAAAATTGAGGTAGGGATATGTAAGGGAGGAATGTTGCTAATTTTAAAAAGTTAGCAAGGTGTCTAGTATGGGAATATAATATATAGAGGTAGAATCATATAGAATAACTTGATTGAAAGCTTAGTTTTAATAAAAAAATCTGTTTCTGAATTTCTGATGTAAAAAGCATGTAATAATTCAGAAGATTTCAGAATGCTTCGGAATAAAACTATAGAGACGGTATTACATATGGTCTTGGAGAATGTAATAATGACTGGAATAATGTAATAACAAAATGCTGGCTCAAAATGGAGAAAAGAATTTCCATGATCCAAATCATAAAAACTTAGCTTGAGTTCTTCAAGAAACCTACACATTAGCATAGCGAGCACAAGAGTTAACAAAGAATTCCCCTTTAATCTAGGCAGGGCTGCAGGGAAACTGACTTCAGAGTTAATTGTGAATATATCAAGTGTACCAAAATGAAATATTTCCTTACAGCAGTAGTATGAATAGAGAAAAAGAGAGAAATGAGCTCTAGGAAAGGATAGACAAGGAACTCTTAATTTATTGACTTTTGGGGGGCAGAGGGTGTTCACGACATGTCATGCAGCATACGTAGTCTTTGAATTCAGGCTATCTAGTTGCTGAATTTCTCATTATTTATTCTATAGTAACTATACATGAATTTTACACATTGTATGAAGTTATACTCATTGTCTGTATTTCCACCATTGTCATTTTCATGCTTGACTTTCAACTATGGCACAATCTTTCAAAATTCTCTAACTAAATTTTAAGTCCTATGCTTCTAAACAAACTTGTATAACTTGTGTATCACTTGTAAAAGGCATTTCCCTGTACTCATTAATTCTCATTGGGATTTAGCCCTTCCTGTTTCTTAATTTGTTATAATTATTAATTAATTTTAAAAGGCCCTATTTTTCTCTCACATTTAAATTATCTAGTGATTTTAATTAAGCTTCTCTAAAGATCACAACTTTGGCAGGCTTATATATTAAATAGGAGGGAAGGAAAAACCCATGCCTGTTCCTCAAGCACTGTCACTAATCATAGCTTCATATTTAACTTCCATTGACTATGCTAGAGAAGAATCTCCTTTTTGCTTCCTTGGAATTGCAAGCTTTGAATTAATAGGAACCTGAAGCTAGAGAAGATGTCTGGATAAGGAGTGGGGAAGAATAAATAATTTTTAAAGATCATATTAAAATTTTGAAGTCTGAATCTCATCAGGAGTTTTTTAAGATAATTTGCAATTTTACCACCCATTTCAATAGGCATTCACAGTATAATATTTGAGCTTTGTGAAAAGTTACTTTTTTGGGCTGCAGTGGTTGTACTGAAAATTGTGGAGGAGGAGGGATTGTTTCAGGTCCACCTGAAATATTATTTTTTTAAAAATTGCTGGCCAGGTGAAAGTTGGAAACATTACACTTCATCTCTAACGAAACATTTTGTTTGACCCAAACTAAAAATTTCACATTTTTATTTTTGTTTTTAACATTTTTTAAGTAAAAAAAATATTAAAAATGTAAGTATGACTAAAAAGGAAATGTCATTCTGAAAATATCAAAACAATATATTCTGATATTTTTCAAAAAAAATTTCTGATTTTTTTTTTTACTAAGCAATTCAACAAATTTTGACATGAATTTACAAAATATTTTGGTTGATGTGAATCTTTTTTTTTTTTTTTTTTGGCCAAAATTCTGAAAAGCTTTGCCTACTTCTATAAAAGCTATTGGACTCCATTTACTCTATAACATTCATCTAAATACTTCCACTAAACTTGCTATTGCAGAAAATAAAAGTATAAGTGGGTTCATAAAAGAATTAAGTTCACGAAGGATAAATCCATCAATAGCTATTAGCCAAGATGATCAAGGATGCACCCTTATGATCTGGGTGTCCCTACACCTCTGATTCCCAGAAGCTGGGACTGGACAACAGGGGATGGATCATTTGTCTGGCATTGGCTATTGTCTAGAAAACCAAATACTGGGCTAGACAAATCATTGGTCTGTCCCCAAATATGGCCATTCTTACATTCTTAACATGATCTATAGTCCAGTTCCTCTGATGGTCGGAAGAATATTCAGTTTCCTCCAACACTGCAAGGAACTTTTCTGTGTAGCCAACTCAATTGCATATTATACAGTGTTTAAAAAATTATCCCCATACCCTTTTATAGGAATTTCTGAAATTTCTGCCAAAAAATATTCAAAATATTACTGATATATCTACACATTTACAAGTAATATTCTAATTTATTTGTTAATTGTTGTAATTTTCATTACTAATTTCTGTAAACAGTTGTAAAAGTTATCAATGAGAGGAGAGCATTGCTAGCGGAGAGTGAGTCTTCATGTCACATACAGTCAGTCACCGTGCTAGCAAAGGCAATCTTTGTATTAAGCAACAAGTGGTGCCAGGATGCTGTATATTCAACGTGCATACTTGCCAGTATCTCAAATTAGAAAGAAGTAGTGAAAAGTAATATTTCCATACAGTTTTTCAGTTCCCTTTCCAGAATCTGATGACCTGAAACTTCAGTAATCTGAAGTGGTGGTTCTGAGCCTTTTCTGTGTTATGACCCCCATGTTACTGGAGAGTGAAAACAATGCTGGATCCTTCTCTTGACTAACCCCTATTCTTCAACCTAGATAAAAAGACATCCCTTGAAATATTTTTGCAGTCTTTGGGACGATCATAACCCCCATGGCTGAGAACCTTTGATATAAAAGATTTTCAAAACAGTCACAAAAAATTAAAACTGCCTTTTTCAATTGAATCATTTTCTTGAAGAAGAAAGTTTGGAAATGTTTACTGGAATCCCCAAAAGCACAGAGGCAGAGCAGCACATTGCTAGAATATTCTGATGTGAGAGTTACAGTGCTGTGGGATTCTCTCTTTGCTGACTGATGGAAGTGCACATTTAAAAAGTCACAGTCCTTTTCTAAAGGAAGGTGCAGAGCATGTATATCTGCCTCCTGTTGTCTCTCTTCAGATACTGTAACTAGATAGCAAGCTTTATGTCCTTAAAAAGGGTGAATCAAGGGCCCAATACAATTTCCAGTGATGCCAATGGGGGTCTTTCTATTGATTTAAATGGAAGATAGATCAAGCCATAGATAATGCTGGAAAGTGTTGTGCAATTACCACAAGGGGAGAAGTGCACCTTGAAGGCCTGGGCCTTAACTCAGCAATAAACCTAGGCTTTGTTCATAGCTAAAAATATTATATAGGGATTTTTGGATCCTGATGACCCTTAAAGCTATTATTTATTTTGTTACAGTGCTTACCAAGAATGAAAGTTCAGGTTGCAAAACAGTTTCAGAGGTAACCCCTGTTTTCACATGCTCCTTTTCTTTGCTAAAATTATTCCTGGTTTGTCTCTGCCCAGAGTTGATTTTTTTTTTTTTAAGTGACCAAATTCTCGTCAACTTTGGAAGATGTGAGAGAATAAAATCTGTTTTTTCCCCAGTGTAAAACAAAAATGTTCACATTCTGGGGCCCTCTGGTAAATAATTAAAAAGGGCAATGAACCTTTACAAATAATACAGTGTATGGTATACACAGTTCAGAGTTAGTTTGGGGGGAAAAATATGGCTGTAAAATGCAATCATTATGAATACTTGAAAATAGGCCAGAGAACAGTCATCACAGAAAACAACTGTTAGCTTCAGTGGTTACTTTAATCTTCAATAGGATCCTCCATAGGAATAAGGGTTCATCTTTACAGACTAGACTCAGGATTAAAGCTTGCATACACAACTTTACCCACTGCAAGCATGTGATAACATGGCAACTATTTAGGAGGACACATCAATATGCCAAAATACTTTATATGATAAGTACTAAAGAATAATTTCCTAAACTGGTGCTACAACAGGAATTTTAGCTAGGCAGATTCTGCCATTATCACTATTGCCCTTTGTAGAAGATGACCATTTTTACTGAGAATTTCAATTACTGAGTTTCTCTTATTAAAAAAAAAATTCTCCTGTCTCATTTATTACATAAACATCAACATAAACTGTTGACTTTCATATTCTCTTATTCTCTTTGTAAACAAAAAAGAATACATTATAAAAATATTTAGTTTCTTTTCATTTGACAGAGGAACAAAGGAACAATAATTGATGACAACAGCCAGTTTACTGCCACATGGACTTTTCTGTATTATTTAATCTGTAAAATCACAATACATTTTAAAAAGAAATGATGGGTAATGCATACTTGTCAAGAGATGTTAGTTACCAAAGAAGAGCAATGAATTTTAAACAGATTCTCTGAAAAGAATTCCTGATAAATAATTAATTCAGAGCAATAGTTTACATTGAGTTTATTATTCTTAGGATGACCTTCATAGACATCTCATGGTTTAATCCACATCTTTCTTTTTAGTAGCTCAGATTTCTTTTTCTGAGTGAGACATGCTGGCAGTTTTGGTAGTACTTTAATATTCTTTACTTTATAAGAACATGGTTGTATTTTTAAAACATTTAAATGATTTAGGAGCATATTACTGATGTTTACTTACTCACTCTTTTGAAAATCCCAGCTGATTGTCTATAGTAATTGCTCTTCCAGAAAGCACTATAATGCATGTTCATTCTCAGACCTATCTGCAGTTATGGTCTGATCCAAAGCTGGTCAATCTTCAAACAAAACCTGTTCTGATTCAAAAAGAAGTCAATGAAAATACAACCAATTCTGCACAATTTTTGCACAGAACATTCCAAATCACTTGAGTTTAGTGTTGGATTTGAATTCAATGTGTGATTCTTAGCCTGTGTTCTGACATCATCCTGAGGTTGTTCTAAGTTGTCCATTATTCCTCTGTTGTTGCTTGTTTCTCCTGCAATTCATTCTTGGACATGGTTTGGGTAGAGGTTGCAAGGCAAAAAAGTTCCAGTGGGACTGACCATGGATGGGGCCTCTCTGGAAAGTTGAGGCTTATCTGATTCAAATATCCATTCAGTGCTTCCATGCTCTCAAAAGTAAATTATGGGTTATTTTGTAAATTGTAATCTAAAATTTCATCCTTCCCCAAAATGGCTGCATTTCAGTGGTGACTAAAGTAATTAAGTATTTCTTACTTACCCCATCCAGTTTGTGCATCTTTTAATGAATATTTCCATGCAAAGAGCTTTGACATACCTGTAGGTTAAGTATTCCAGGCCTGAAAATTGACATCACAAAAATCTGGTTTGGATTTCTGCTTTCCAAGGGTTCCCCATATTCAGATTTATTTGGATATACTTCTTGATTTGGGTTGACTTCCGATTTGTATTTGCATTTTATTATAAAAGGCCTGAGCAATGTTTAAACTGACAAAACAACTCCATTATTCTCTCAAAAGCCAATCCTGCATTCAACCTCTTCTGGTTCCATTTTTTTGTGTGTTACATCAGTCTCCTTAATGGCTCAATAAATATCTTAATTGTTTTTTCTTTGGTAAAATATTTTTCAATATGCAGACATACAGACAGTGGCTGAATAGAATACTCTAGGATATTTGACTATATTTCTAACACTTTCCTATGTGATTCTAATTCTCAAATTTTAGAACTAAGCTACATGCTAATTAGCCTTTCGTATTTTTCATCCTTCCCTGTACCACTAAAATAACCTCTATTGTTTTTCAAATGGTTAGTCACTCTCCTCTGTTAAAGCTGCAAGATTTTCATTTATCTAGCTGAGGTTTCGATAACATGTGCAACCCCAATTAGTAGGAGTTGTATATCTCAAAATTCCCAGTGTGAAAGTAACTGCCTATTTTATTCAATGTAAAATTCATGCTAGTCAGCAATCAAAAGTGTGTAAATCTTTCTGAAATAGTGAAAATCTTCTAGGTGGAGGGATGATGAAAGGCTGCATAGAAAATCATAGGACATCTCATTCTTTTAGAACAGTTTATATCAAGCCAAACGAAAAACATGTCCTCAGACAAGGAAGTCAAAAAATATATATTTTGATTGTGTATGTCAGAATGTGACTAAGTCCCCATTGTTTACTTACATTTTTGCATGTATTATATGAAAGAGGCTAACACTAAATAATGCATATGGAGCCCCATGCCCAACCTTTTATTCCTCCATTTATTTTTTTTCGCCACAAAAGAACCATTAATGTTCACTAGAATTCAAACATTTGCAAACATCTCCAGCATATTCGTCTGCTTGCTCTGAATGCTACAGTTCCCCTACACAAAATGACTGAGAGAGAGAGATGCAACAACATCTACGTTTTGTGAGAAAGCACATTTATCTGGTTCAGTTTTCTAGTGCTTCATCAATATATCAAGGATGTGTTCTTCCCTCCTAACTTTACCCCTGTGGACTTTAGATTGGGCAAATTCATTGTTTGTGCAACAGGATCTGCTTGCTTAGGTTAATATCAAAGATAATTCTAAGAAAGGGATGATTTGGCAAGTTTACTGCATGGTAAAGCAAAGGGAGTCTCAGAAGTTCTGATATATATAGTTGGCATTTGAAGTTGATAGTTTGTAAATAGCCTAAACAGAATGTACAATGATCTGAATTTGTTCCTTTATACAATAACCCAAACATGTTTTGTGAAAAAGATTTAGGATGGTTTTTCATGCACAGAGACAAATTCTGCTCTTCCCTACACAGTGTAAGCAACTTCTATGAACGGAGAGCGTGTAGACCCTCTTATGATGGTACAGAGTCTACAACAGAAACCGAGAGAAGACCTTGCACATTTTTGATGTCAGGGCTCATTAGGCAAGCCGTAAGGCATGTTCTAACTTACATCTGGCTGTTCAGGGCCTCTTTGGGTGTGTCTACACTAAAATTAGATACCTGCAGCTGGCTCATGCCTGCTGACTCAGGCTGGTAGGTTTCAGGCTAAGTTTAGGTTTGGGCTGCAGCCTGAGCAGTGAGCCCTGGTCCTAGGCTCCAGGCCAAAACTGAACACCTAAACTGCATTTAAACAGCCCCTTATCCTCCACCCCACAAGCTGAAGTCAGCCAGGCCAGTGATGGGTGTCTATTTGTCACATAAACATACTCAAAGAGACCCTGCAGCACATGGAAAATAGCCCTGTCCATGCTGACTACCAGCCCCAGAATGTCCCTAGTCTGCTCCTGATAAACCCAGAACCCCCACTTCCCCAGAGGAGTGGGACACAAGAGTGTAGCTGGCAGGAACTGACCTCTGCACCAGAATTATTCCCTATTGAGTAATTTGAAGTCACTTTGGTGTCTACACTGAAAATTAAAGTCGACTTATGGGGGAACTTACAAAGTCGACCTAGAGCGTCCACACTGGATGCTCTAGGTCAACTTTGTGGGGCCAGGGAGACCTAGGGCAGGTCCACGGAGGCAGGGGGGCACCCCTTGCCCAATGCCAGGGGGCTCAGCCTTTGCCCATTGTACTTAGGTACAATGGGGCAAAGGGGGACAGGGACCTTGGCAGGGCATAGGGGCAGGGTGGGCAGGGCTCTGCCCTGCCCTGTGGGGGGGGGGCATGCCAGGCTCCCCCTGTTCCCCCCCCCCAGCAGGGAGGGCATTGGTGTAACCCTGGGGTAACCCTAAGTCGACTGAGGGCTACCCCATGTCTACACTGGCTTAAGTCGACTCGAGGGAGTCGACTTAAGCCTTAGGTCTACTAGAAAGGAGGTTTAATAAAGTCGACATAATTTTAATTAAATCGACTTACTTAAGCAAGCTGCTTAAGTCGACTTAAGCAAAGTGTAGTGTAGACGCAGGGTAAATTAAGTCGACTTAAGCAAGTTAAGTCGACTTAAATTACCAGTGTAGATGGAGCCTTTGTGCTGCTGTCGCTGGCCCTAAAGTGGTCACAAAGTGACTATTAATTTAGCCCATTGTGTTCTTCTAGAATTCAGACACCAGCACTGCTGTGAAATGGCACAGGGCTAGCTGGATATGCATTCTGGCTTTTTGCAATCCAAAACTCTGGATGACATCTTGCTCATAAGAGGAAGTCATGCCTTAGGAAGCACATTCACTATTGCAGTGAATATCTAAAGGCAGAAGTTGGCTCTTAGGAACTCTGTACCTGGCAGGAAAGGTCCTCTGCACCAAAATTATTCTCCAGTAAAGCAGTGGAATAGCCACTTCTGACTTTTACTTTCTGCTGCTGTATCTGGCACAAATGTAGGTGCTCTTATGTCTGGGGTGTAGGCAGTCTCAGGACTTCATTACAAAAAACAATCAATCCTCAGCTACTTACATATTGCCATTAGGTGCATTAATCCATTCAGCCATAAATTCCAGAGACTGGTCTAGATGTGACCTCTCAGGGTCCCTTCCAGTTCTACAATTCTATGATTACTCAGAGAGATAAAAATCACATCAGAAGAAAACTGTATTACCAGTAAAGGAACAGGTAGGTAGGCTGGAATGTTCTTAAATTCTAATCTCTATACTGAGATTAATTTATTTTAAAATCCATCATTTAAGATAGTTAC
Source organism: Pelusios castaneus (assembly GCA_007922175.1). Classification (NCBI taxonomy): domain Eukaryota; kingdom Metazoa; phylum Chordata; order Testudines; family Pelomedusidae; genus Pelusios; species Pelusios castaneus. Next base: position 24,141,685 of record ML685793.1, on the reverse strand, counting down.
AGTAACTAGATTTCACAACATTCATTCTAATGCTAGTGATACAGGTGGACACGGAAATTGCCCTGAGCATACTTTAAATATATAAAAACATTTTAAGATACTACTTCTCATTAAAGATTTGATAGACTGTTTCTAAGAGAATGAATATGTCAGTATCCCTCTCATTACAGATTGTAAATGCCTAAAGGACACTGTCTAATTTGTTCATTCTTTTAAGAGCTTAGCATTTGTGGGTGCCATAATATAATGGTAATTTATATTTTTAGAAAGACAATAGAGTCCTGTGGCACTTTTAAAGATTAACAGATTTATTTATCGCATGAGCTTTCGTGGGAGAAAATCCCACTTCATCAGACGCTTTCAATTTGACTATATTTTTAGAGACAGGGATACAAGTATGGAGTGAAATTCCAATTAAAAAGCATTGGGGTTTTGAGCACTGGTTAAGGCAGGGCAGCAGAGCCTAGTTCTCGGACATCTGTTCAAACCTTCCTAACTGAGGTTTTGTTCTTATTTTTATGCCTGCTATTACTTGCTTTTCCTGAAATGCTAGGCAAGATGCTATAAAGCCCTTTCTGCTGCTGAGCTGCAGAATAGAAACTATCACACAATAAATTCCTCTCCCTACAAAGCTTCTGGCTTGAAATAATCGATCACCCAAAGAGATGTCACTATTGATAGCGATGGGGGAAATAGTCAAAGGGGCAGAGGAGAAAGTGGGATATAATGGCAAAAAATCCTGGAGAAGAGGAAAACAAGCTTTGCCTTTCCATATCCAGTGGAACCAGGACAGGCACTAAGGGTTAGATTCCCAAGGAGTTCTTAGGTGCCGAACTGCTCCTTTAGGAATTTAAACTCACCATATAGGCACTAAGGCCATTCAGTAAAACTTAGCATGTCAGAGCCATCTTTCCAGAATTCAACCTCCCATTCCAGAATCTCTAAATGAACTAATATAACCTTCTGCATGGCCAATGCCAAGATTTTAAAAAGTGACTTGAGTTTTGGTGTCCAGTTTGAAGCCTCTTACATGGGACTTATTTTCAACATGTACTGAACACTTACCCTCTGAAAATCACATCTCCTTTGAGCTATTCCAACCAAGGCATTGGGAAACTGAAGTACCAAAACTCATCAGTCACTTCTAGAAAAATCTTGGCCTGAAGTTTTTGATTAACCTAAAAGACAAATTTTTTATATGAAATGTTACTGTTTAAATAAATCATAAAATAAGCTATAGAGTTTTCAGGAAATGTTTGTGTTTGCTCCTTTTGCAAATAAGTTGTCGAAATTGTATAAATCTATGTAGGCTGTTGAACATAAATTGCATTGCAGTACCTTGTGGTCTAGCCTTTATGCGCTAAGAATATCTGCATTCATGAATTTAAAACATTGTAGATTTTAATTTTATTCCATAGAATGCAACATACTGATAACTAATCTATTTTATTATTCACTCTGCATTCATCAAAAAACATAATTATGACTTTTAATTAGAACAGAAGATGTCTGACTAGTTCCTCATAAAGACTGCTTTTTCCTGCCTTGTAATTACAGGTCATGAAAGACAAATAGAACTTTCAAAGTAATAACAAGGAGACAATCCAAATATAAATTACGTATATTGAATTTAATAACTGAACTTATATTTAAATATATTGGGATACAGATACCAAATTTGTTTCGAATTTCATTTCAAAGTGAAAAGCTCAGGAATTCCTGAAGTCCCATTTTTCATAGACTGTTCAAGCTACTTTTGGAGCTAGCTTATGGTTCACACAAATACTTTACATTAATCGTTCCTAATAAGTCCATAAAACTAACATATACACATGTAGTATGCATGCAGACCACTGTCCAAGGGAGCAGAAACAATGCACGTGCCTGTTTGAAAGTAGTCAGGGCATGTGACTGAAATGTACGCACCAGTGCAGAATGTAGAGCTACTGATACTAAGAAACAAGTTTACTATCACTGGCAACTTTAAAATTAAGACTGGATATTTTTCTAAAATATATGCTCTAGTGCAAACAGGAATTAATTTGATAGTTCAGATTTTTTTTTTTAATTTTAATTTTTCAAAAGCAAAATTTTGTCAATATTGATATAATTGTGCCTTGATAATGAGAGGCTGCTAGGTTTACACCATGGAAATTTCAAAAAGCAATGAAGTATCTTGGGTGAGGTAAGATCAGAATGAAAAATGGCTCCCTTTGCAGTGGTAAAGGATTGTACTGGTTCTGCATTTATTTTTCCTCATGTTTTCAGCAGATTTTAAAAAAAGAAGTTTGATACTGCAGGAGTGCTCTTCTGGGTGCACCATCACCTTCCAGCGATTGCAACGTCCTAGGTCCTAAGACTTCAACAAAATGATTGTCTTCTGCTACCATATCCTCTCTGTATATATTGTAGATTTTATTCATTTTATATAGATAGAAATGAATAAAATCCACAATATATACAATCAGAGAAAGATAGTGAAGTTTAAAAGACAAACACTTATGCTGGAAAGTGTGGCATGGCATTCTATACCTCTAACAGAGTTAATGAGGGTAATTTTAGTAGTCTGTACTCTCCAGATGTTTGTAGTCCCCTGAGGTTAGTTTAGCTCTCCTATAGCTCTCCTTCATTCTTTTTGCTTCAGATACTTAATCTGGTATGCAATTCTCAGATTTGTTTCATATTCATATTATTTAAGGGCCTTGCATTCACTTTATCCTTTTTTATTACTTTAAAAAAGTTCATGTTTGATATTTAATACATGAGTAATGAAAAATGTTAAAATTCATAAGTAGCTTCATGCATATATAGTGAATACAGTTTCTGTGGCATTAAATGACAGCCCCTAGAGTAGGAGGGAGAGCCAGTCCCCCTTGTTCTGTCCTACTTATTACCTTTAAAGAGCAAAGAATTTGCTGAACTAACTATAATACACCAGCACTACCAGCTCACTCACCTCCAATACTTCAGTACCCCAAATACCATATATCTCTTAAAGTGACTCTTCAGAAAATCAAATACATTTCCACTTACATTTTTAATAGTGACTGATTTTTTTGGGTGCCCAAGATGAAAAACGATTAAGGGGGCTATATTTTCAGGGAATGCATATTCCACATCTTCTGAAAATCAGACTCTGTTACATATCAAAAATCTTTTGTACCCCAAATCACTAGTGGAGGAACAGCAAAATAAATATGCCTGTGATGAAGAAGAGATCAAAATGGAGAGATTAGGACATGCCAGCTAGAGGGGAAAATTGCAGGTCACTTTTTAAACTTGTCATATTTCAATTTTTGTAAGGTCAACTGAACACTGATTTGGAGTGAAACATATGTCCTAGGAATTACCCCCTGTATTGTACGTCATGATAACACAAAGATAGTCAGCAAATACTGTGAAGAAATGTATTTTTATATCAAGTTTCATACTGCCGCCAAGACTAAGAAAACAATATTTCTAGAAAACAGCCCCAAGGGGTATGTCTACACTGGAGGCTATATTAAGTCAATTTAGGGAGTCCGCATTGAACATTCCTGTCAACTGCTTGCATCCACACTGGCAGGTCCTAGGTCGATGGAGGAGTGGTGCATTGTGGGTAGCCCTGGGTGGGGGCCTGGAAGCCAATTAGGTCCACTTAAGGGCTCCCCCCATCCAAACTTAATAAGGTTTATATTAATAATAATAATAATAATAACTTAATGCTTAAGTCGACTGTAAGAGGTGGTATTATTAAGTTGATTTAAGGAAGCACTTAAGTCAACTTAATAAAAGCCCAATGTGGATGCAGCAGTCTTTAGGTCAACTTAAGGAAGATTAATTTGACTTAAGGCTCCAGTGCAGACGTACCCAAAGTGGTTTTCCTTAAATTTACCTATGACCCAGATGTGGCTACATCTCCACTAACACTTCTCAAGAGTTGTTCCTTTTCCTTCCCTCCCACCACCCAAATTCTTTCAATTTCTCCCACATCCTACAAATTTCACTTGTCTCCTAACTCTCATCAGTTTCTTCTGCCTCCCTACCTATGTAATTTTCCACCCATTTACATCTCTAATTCACACCTACACTTCTTCCCTGAAACCCTTTGTTCTCCAGTGACATCCACCCTGCCTCTGTCTCATTTCATCACTTTGTCCCCCTGCAGACCTTCTCCATTGTTTATCTCTTCCAAGAATTCATTACCAGGATCATGATCAGCCATAAGATTGCAGTCACTTTCCAGGGATCACAATGGAAGATTAACTCTTCCTCTTTTCCTGAAATCTATTAGGAAGATATTGTAGAAAGTCCATGAGAACATCATGATTTTTCTTAAATGCTTTAGTCATTCCAATTTATTTCAGTCCATTCATTAATTGTGACTGTTAAATAGTTAATATGCAAAACTTGAATGTCTTCTTTTGTTATGGTAAATGATAAGTATTGTGGCAGCATTTAAAAGCCTAAGTCAATTATTGGGATCCTCTTGTGTTAGGTGCTGTACAAACAAATAACATGTTCCCTGCCCCCAAATGATTTACTATCAAAGTAAAATCTAATGGTATAGTTTCACTTCCCTGTTTGGATTTATGTAAGTCTCGTGATTGATTGGCTTGTGTGAATGCTCATGCATGTAAGTCCAAGAGTATGTCTACAGTATAGGTGGAGTAGTGGTTGTGGCAAATGTGGACATACTAAAACTAGTTTTAGTGTTCTACCGAGATTGAGTAACATTAACAGTGAAACCACAGCAGCATGGACTAGCCATGTGAGAACATACTCCAGGCAAGGTTGTACAACAGTGCATGCTGCAGTAACACTTCTGTCCTCTGATTGCACTATACACATATTTTACATCTGCCTACATTTATTTTCCTCTCATAATTTAAAGTTAAAACATATCTCAGGGAATTACTAGAATTGTTGGCCCAGTCCCATACTCACCTGCAAACTTGAATTAATTGAATGAAGAGTGGTTGGCACTGTGTTATATGAGAGGAATTAGAGTTGTGCCTGATTTTACCTGTCTTGACCTAAAAATCATAACTTCTGTAAGTATAGTCAACAAGTATGAATATATATTTTGTATTTTATATAGCCAGCGTTGTCCATCTCTTTATTTCCCTTCACTGATTTTATTTTCCTCTTATAACAACTGATTTGTGGTTTCACAACAAATTGTCATGATCAAGGTCTGTAGAAAACACACACATATTTTACTTAAATTAAATTTGTACCACCATTATTAAATTCCATCCACTATTCCTGGACTCCTGAAACTGTATGTTTTATGAATAGCAAAATGACCTCTAAAGAGAACTCTTGAAAAATAACTTCACTTTTTTAATTAGTTGCAGTTAGCTTAGTTATAAGAGGTGGGGATTATTACAACAAAGAAACTCCTAATGTTGAAATCAGAAAGCCTATATCTGACTATATTTTTGCGCGCGGGCGCACACACTTAATGTTAGAGTTGTAGTATCTGAGAGTTTAGGTTCTGAGAGTTTAATAATAAAATGTATGTGTATATATTCCTGAGATCTAATTAGACATAGTATTTAAAATGTATGCATATATTATCAAGCAGGATATTGTAATGTTTATGGAAATAGACACTTAACTTTGAATTGCTTGCCATTTACATATACAGATTAACTAAGTATTTTACTGATAATGGATTATATAGACCCAGTCATGATTGTTTATGGAAAAGCATAAGTAAATCTGCAAACAAATCTTTAAAAATGTACAGAGTTTGTTTAACTCAGAACCTTTCAAACTTTGCAATCACTTGTGGGACTGGTTGTCTGGGAACTTAATACAGATCCTTTTAAATCCAGTTTACAAGTTTAAATCCAGATTAAGTCAATGATTTTCACCATCTTCTGATGACTTCATGGATGATGTAAAATAAATGTGTAGACTCAATGCAATCCCTAGTAGATAGATGCCCATACTCCATATCCAAAACAACCCCCAACTGCAATAGGTATCAACACTGGCAGTCACAGCAGAAAAGCCAAGGATTGTATTGGCATCAACACTTATGTGCTTTAAGCCTTAGCTGTTTTTTCTCAAGGGGCATGGCTGAGATAGCCTGACCTATTCTTCACCACGATTTTTTGCAATATTTGTTTAGCCATTTAATTTTCTAAATGAATCCAAAAGTCAAATCCCAAAGGTTTGGTATCCCATAATCATTGACTCCACTTTTCCAGAATGCACAGTACAGACTAGAAGCATCAGTTTTTCTCATTTTTAAAAAGAATTCTGCTTCTACCTCCTCTTATATTTTACATGATTTTGCTAATTTTTCATAAAATACTCATCAGTATTTGAATACATGAATGTTCTGGAAAGTCTGCATTAGCAATAGCTCAGTGAAAGATCAAAAGGTTGACTTTTCCACAAACGATCTTTGTGAAAAATTATAGCTTTTTGTGATCAATTTTAAAGATCTATATTGTGCCATAACTAAGCATTCTCTGAAAGAAAACTTGACTTCAGCAAATGTATCCATATTTATGAAGGCATGCTGAGTGGCTTTGAGAAATGGGTGTTGATTAAAGATTAGGATACATCAATGATGGTAGAGTAGTTATCTGATGAGGAGAGACAAGTGATTCCTCAACCGGTAGCTAGCTTGGTTAGCAAACAAGATTAGAAGCATATCCAATACTGTAGATCCTTATCTCAGAAGGAACAAGTAATGGTAGAACTGACAGGAAAATTAACAACTCAAAATGCATGGTTTTTTTTCTTTCTTGGCAAAAATAATTGAAGTCTTGTTTATTCCAACTTCTACACAAATGCATTGTGAAGTTGTCCAATTCCTAAAATGTCTGAGTAAAGGCAGGATAAGCAATATTCTGAACTAAAAGAACAAGAGTCCTGTGGCACCTTATAGACTAACGGATTTCTTCAGGCATAAGCTTTCGTGGGCTATAACCCACTTTGTCAGGTTATAGTCCACGAAAGCTTATGCCCAAAGAAATCTGTTAGTCTATAAGGTGCCACAGAACTCTCATTGTTTTTCCTGTACACAGACTAACACGGCTACCCCTCTGGAAAATTCTGAACTAAATCTCCTTCAAGATTTTGTGTATACTTTAGTAGAATGCAGTCTTTCCCATCATCTCAAATTCAGTGGTGACCACTTTTTATTGCCATGACCTTTTCCAGATTGTATTTACACAATACTTTGCCTGTTATTAGTGTAATTCAAGTTTATAACACACACAATACTGACACTTCAGTACATGCTTCCTTCTGTTTTTAGCTGATGAAAGGAAGAAAATGAGAGGATGGCAGCCTGATAAAGTTGTTCGTTGTGTTCCTCACTTACTGGAGCTAATTAACAACTGAGACCAGAGCGAGGAAAATATTTACCCTCCTTATTCTACCTTTAGGTACCGAGACTGACAATATATGTACCCACACGTCCTGCCACTTTACCCTTTTCTGTTCCACCTTCCTTCCTACTTCTTGAGTGGCATGATACAAAATCTATTGAAATAAAACTGAAATTTTCAATTAAGTTACATGGTCTTTGGCTCAGGATTTGGAAAAGATCTTCACTTTTGCCATCCACATCTACACCACTGCTGCTCTACTGGACACCCATCAATTCTCATTTATTTTTCCTGCCACAATTTACATATCATGTTGTATATGAGATTCCACACTTAGCTGTTTCATAGTGTTACCAAGAGGCAGTTAGCAGCAAGAGAGGGCTGGGTAAGTCTACTGCATTTCCTAGAGATCCCATTTTCATCAGCCAGAAATTGCTCCTCCTTTCCACAATGCAGCTAATTTCAGGAGACTAACCAATATCCAGATGGCATCCATCTGTGGATGACAGTAGCTTCTTTCCAACATGTCAATATATAGAAATACTGTGAAAACTTAATCAAATAAGCTAGTAAATATCAAACAGATATAAAATATAATATGCATATGTGACGTAGTAAACATTATTCACAGACATAAATGTTTTAGCTCAGACCTTCTATCTCTGTCACTGTTATTTTGAGTTTTTATGTATGTTAACAGAGTTAGTGATTGGTTTCATTAGGTTATTAATCTGAGACATCAAGCAGCCAAAGTCAATTACTTTTTTTTTAAATCAGATGTCTGTAACTAAAAATAAATCAGAACAAATTCAGAAAGACAACACTTGCCTTTTGGGATCCAAACCTGTAGCTCATACTGATTTGAAATGGTCATAATTTCTGGGGTTTTAACATCTCACTTGTTTGTTTCTTTCTACAATTACTATTAGCTAAGCACCTATCAATATCCAATCACCAACAACTATCAATCTTTTTGATGAACGTTCAAGATCAAGTCATAGGTTAATAAACCATAATTTTACAACTGGATGCTCTTACAAAAGATATTTTGTCCTACTTAACAAAAAAGATAATTCTGAATTCTATTAGCTGTGAAATACTTCTCAATCAATCATTTCATTTTGCCCTTTGCAGTTTGGAATAGTCTTGCATTATCCAGTCATTCCATAATATCACATTTTGTAGTTGACATTTCATGTATACCTGTGGATGAATTGTTACCCATTTTTTCCTTATTTTTTGTGGTTTTGGTTACAGTTTCAGAACGTTTTCAAATATCATAGCCTCAAGCACAAAAAGAACTCTAGTGCACATTAATGTAGTACTATTTGAAATAGGAGAACATTAATGGGCACCTGGAAACTTTTATTATGTGCCAGTGGGGTCCACACAAGCTTGTTAGTTCATGACATGCTAGTGCAAAATGAAACTTGTACCTCTCTAGTGCAGACAAACCTAAAGTCTTTCACCCAGGATTGCTTTTGAACAGCAGCCGGTGTACCCCTTTTTAAAAATACTATGTGCGTCCATCTGAGATGGGCAGAAGGGATGGGCAAAGAGAGTCACATGCCCCTTCTAGATTTCTGCCTTCCATTTAGCAACAGCTTCTAGAGCTTTTTTAAATTTGTGGGGTATGACCTCACATGGGCAGGGAGGATCACTTAAGGACTCAGCTGTCGAGTTCGTGGTGGGCTGGATCAAGCACAACAACCAATATGATTGCAAGCAAGAATCGTTTATTGATACATGAGTGAAGATTTTTATACTTTTCCTTAGTCCCACCACCAACCTTGACAAGACAATTGATTGGTACATGTATGATAATACAAAACAAACCTTAAAACTATTGGTCTATATCATGTTATACAACTCCTAGATTTATTTTCCTGTTTACTTCTCTTCTTGTCCTTCACTCTCAGGAAAGTCTGATAAAACTGCGGACACTGAGGCGTCTAGGCCAATATGGCAGTACGCCATTTGAGATAAAGTATCCTTGTCCGACCTGGCTGTGAACATCCACTCACAGTGTAACCATGTCTGCATATGCGTGATAGATCCCCACACTCAGCAGGTAAGATTTGGGAAGGGAGCACCACCTCTACTCCCTGACTCACCTCAACAGGTCAGTCAGCCTTTCAAGGGTGGAGGGGCACAACCAAAAACTGTAATTCAAATGGGGGTCTCAGCTCTAAGTCTGAAAACAGCAGTTTCAATTTTTGCATAGGTAAGTCAAGGAGTGGTGGTGGTCGACTTAATTTACCCCGCATCTACACTACAGTTTCCTTAAGTCGAGTTAAGCAAGTCGACTTAAGGAGAATAAAGTTGACTTAAGGAAAATTAAGTTGACTTAATTAAACCTAATTTTAATTCAACTTAAGCCAGTGTAGACCTGGAGTAGCCCTAAGTTGACTTAGGGCTACTCCAGGACTACCTCACTGCCCTCCCTGCCGGGGGGGAGAGGGGTGCAGGGGGAGCCTGGCATGCCCCCCCACAGGGCAGGGCAGAGCCCTGTCCACCCTGCCTCTATGCCCTGCCAGGGTCCCTGTCCCCCTTTGCCTCATTGTACCAATGTACAATGGGGCAAAGGCTGACCCCCTAGCACTGGGCAAGAGGTGCCCCTCTGCCCCCGTGGACCTGCCCTAGGTCCCCCTAGCCCCTAGAAGTCGACCTAGGCATCCAGTGTGGACGCTCTAGGTCGACTTTGTAAGTTCCCCCCTAAGTCGACTTTAAATTTAGGTGTAGACATGCTAAGTCGACTTAGCTAAAGTCGACCTAAATTTACAAATGTAGATATAGCCAAATACACTGAGATAATTCACTCTTTAGTTACTGAACTGAAATATATGGATACTTTGTTCATATATAGTTTTTTAAACTATACATGTGATACTAGAACACTGTAGCCTCTTTCAGCCTTCACGATGTACTCAGATCATTACGTACTTGTCTCCCTGCCTCCCCAGAGGGTCAGAATTAAGTATTTCTCTGAAGCATCTGTTTCTAATTGTGTCCAGGATGATTTTCTAATTGTCATAAATAAAAGCAGATTTTGTTAACAGATGACAGAAATAATGAGAAAGTCCTGAAAAATAAGGGTAAATCCCAATAACACTACTTTATCATATAAAACTTGACTTTGCATAGTATAGTTGGAAAAGTATTGACATGCCTCAAAAATCTTGTAGAGCCAAACAAAGGACTGAGTTTCTGCTAGAGTAGCAGTTTAGATCATGTGGTATGCTGGGGCGAGAGGTGTTCTTATCTCAGTGTTGTTCTGTGTCCGACATGGATGTTTGTTTCACTGTGTGCGTGAGTCTCTGCATGCATGTTCCTTCAGGATTACCTCTGGCTCAGATCTCTAAGTGAAGACTGGCTTGGATCTTAAGTAGAAACTGGGTTATCCTGGTGATCCTAAGCAGAGGTATTCCTTTGGTTAACACTTTGGGTTACCTTTGGTTCTAATCTCTAGTAAGAACTTAGTTAGCTAAGTGATTTGAAGTCTAGACATACACTGCATGCAAGGGGTAAACTGAGGCAACACTCACAATTGAAGAAACCAACATGACCACGGCTCTTTGTAGAAACAAAGGGGCCTGGCTAGGCTTTATTGCAACACAGCACAATGGCAAGCAACTTATATCAACAGATCTGCTGGCAGAATTTGTGCTGTCAATGCAATGGAACAGCTCAACTGACAGCAGTACTTTCCTTCACCCCCTTTGGCTGCACAAAGTTTGGGCTCTGGGGCTCTTACTTTTATTCCCTGCTTGGACCTATTGGCTTGGCCCCCTTTGGTGTCCAAATTTACCTTGATTGGTCCATATACCCCTTTTTTGATGCCGCCCATTAATTTGATAGGTCCACGCATCACTGAACATCTCCCTCCATCAAGCTGTCATTCTGCAATTACATGTACCCTTGTGCTCAAAGGTAGTTCACAGCATCTCTTCCTATCTCCTTGGTACTAGGCCAACTGGACACCTTCAACGTCATTTTCTACTCTTGCTACCGCTGCAGCTTACTTCTTGCCACTTTGTGAGGTCAGACTGCCTTAGCCTGACTCCTGTGAAGTTAGCTAGTTATCCAACTCAGGCCTACTGTTTGCATTTGTTTTGCTAGGCTTTAGGTTTCATTCTTGAGCATTTCTACTTGTCTATTTTATTTTAACCTTTTACTTTCTCTTACACAGCAGTTTCCCCATGGCTGTCAATTGGACTACAAAACATTACAACCACACTCCTCCTGCTTCTGGCATTGCTATATACTATATGTTGAAAGGGAGTGGTGGAGGTAAATTGCTCCTGCACCTTCTCCTCTACAGTTATCACGACTGCAGCAACATGTAGCTTCTGGAGACTAGAACCGAATCTCACTAATGATCTCTTCCTGAGCCACAAAACAGTGCCTTTTAACAAGGAATGTATCTCCTTTATGGATTGACCAGGCTTTTACTTTTACTTTTGTTTGTCTTGTGCTGAACAGCAGTGCTTCCTGCCCCCAGCCTACTTGGATGTTTCAACACATGTTAATGGAGTGTGCATGCAACATGTAAAGTTACACCACATTACATCATCATGAGTAATTGGCTTTGAAAATGTTTTCCTTGGGTTCTGCTTAATTAGTGTTTACCTTTCTCTTTTCTTTTTTCTTTTTTTTTAAAAACTGTGTGGTGAGTCAAAGTTCAGGGCACAGGGAATGTTCTAGTTGGGATTAGAAATTGATAATGGAGTCTGATATTTTCTTTAATACAATCTTCCTTACTTACAAAGAATATACAAAGTCCTCCTTTGAATACAGGAAAAACCAAAAACAGGTTAGCCCAGAGCTGGGCAAACTATGGCCCACTAAGTGGATATGGCCCTTGGGAGCCTTTCATCAGGACCTCTAGCAGGGACTGGCCAGAACGTGGCAGTTGCTCCCCACTCCTGGTCTCACCCCTTCCCCATCACAGAGGCCCAGTGTTGGTGACCTGGCCAGAGAATGGTGACTGCTCCCTCTCCCACAACCACATGGGCTCAGTGGCACCCTGGCTGAGCACATCAGATGCTCTTCCCTCCTGGCTCCGCCCATTCCCTGGCTCCTCTTCCACCATGTGTGGTCTGCCATAGCATGGATGTGGCTTTCAGGCCAAAAAGTTTGCCCACCCCTGCATTAGCCTCTTTGGTCACAACCCCAGCCTCTTTAGCTAGCACAAATCTCAAGAGCTCCCACTCTATCTTCTTGCAGAAAAAAAAGAATGTTGAAATATTGAAATTTTTCACAAAATAGAATTCTTATTTTGTGGCCAGCTCTACTATTAATAAACAGTTAATAGCAGCAGAATAATCTAAAGTATATTGCAACACAATGGCTCAGGGCAGTCTTCCAGAACACTGGATGTTTTTTACTAATGTGTTTCTCCACTCTCAACTCATTTTAGAAATAATCAGCAAAATAGATCTGTTTTCTTTCCGATCTCTGCACAAGTCAGTTGTCTCTTCAAACATATGGTCTGTTTACCAGCCCAAAGGCTAAACACTCAGTTAATATTGAAAACTAAAGACCTGTCTCACCTCTTTCCATTGCACCAACCAACCCCAGAAATTCACTGTGCCTTTAGATTCCCCACTGGTACTTGAGAGCATACTAAATAGGATACAAGCTCCAAAGGGGTAGCTGTGTTAGTCTAGTTCAGCAAAACAAACAAGGAGTCTAGTGGCACTCTTAAAGACTGACAAGTTTATTTATTGCATGAGATTTCATGGGAGAAAATCCCACTTTGTCAGATGCTTGAAGATGGAGAATTTACAGAATGGGAGGAAAATAAATGCAGGGAAGTGTAAGTCATAGGATCAGGTCAGATGATGACTTATACTTCCCTTCATTTATTTTCCTCCCGTTCTGTAAGTTCCCCATCTTCAAGTGTCTGACGAAGTGGGATTTTCTCCCATGAAAGCTCATGTGATGAAAACATTTGTTAGTTTTTAAAAGTGGCACTAGACTCCTTGTTTGTTTTGCTAAACAGGATACATTACTGTTGAGGTATTATGCTACAGTAGTTCTTATACTATTTTTTTAATGAGAGAAAAAACAACTGACCTTATTGAGACTTGAACCCAGAAACCCCAGCTTCTATTCAGACACAAGAACATTTTAAGAGAAAATGTGTCATGCTCACTGTTAAAATTTCCTTGCCATTGGTATCCAATCATCAGTAATTACTTTTGCCTAAAGAAGATTCTGTCTCACAAGAACAAATTTCCACTCTCACTTTAAATATTCAGCATCCTTTTTAGGAACACTGAGGCAAAAGTGCTCAAACAATCCCTATTCCAAGGATTAGAAGGAAGTAGAGGGAGACAAAAAATATCATAGTTTTTAAGCACAGTTGATCATGGCAGTGTTTTTGCTGTCAGCTTACTTTCTGACATTTTCTGATACAGTACCAGCAGTCTTAGAGAAAAAAACTGAAAAAAGTAGTATGTCATGATTTTGTTTAGCCAACCTAGTATTATAGGACAACTGTAATTGGGAGAATGAAATAACAGGTGGAAAGAAATTGCTAGAGAAGTACTGTGAAATGTTATAATAGCTAAAGGAAATGACTTTAGAGTGCACACAAAAATCAGTTCTATGTAGTTTACTTTTGTCCCAATTTGGGTATTTACTTGAAGAGATGACCAGAACATGGAAATCCCTTCCTGTGAAAAATTCTGCCTTTTTGCAGGGGGACAGGAGAAATGGTCTCAAACTGGGAGAAAATACAAAATTTATCATGGGGAAGGAATTTAGAAAACAGTTCTGATTTTGGAGAACCAAAATGGAATGTCTTGACTTCCTGACAAACTGATTGCCAGAGAATCAGTCTGTGACTTCAGCCAGAGAAGCAGAAAGCCCAGCCATTCAGCATCATTCCTTTCTTCTTCCCGACCCCACCTTGCCGAGCTGTGGGGGCTGGAGAGGCAAAGAGTGGGGACATTCAGCCTCCCAGCCTCCTCCCCAGCTCTGAGACCAGAAAGCCATGGTCTCATTAACTCAGAGTCATCCAAACAGGCAAACTACAAGCCATTATTTTGATTTTCATGACAAAAAAATGACCGGGGGGGGGGGGGGGGGAATGAAATTTCCCCATGGAAAAGTTCTGGCTTCGTGAAAAGGGCATTCCAACAAGAAATGTCCAGCCAGCATCCTTTAATAGTTCTTAAAATAGTACGCTCTGTCTAAAAACCACAGTATCAAATCATGGTCTCAGCAGCACCAGTGAGGAAAACAATATAACTCCATATCAAACAGACTGAAGGTAACCATCTTCCTTTCCAAATGCAAATGACTGGATGTTGTACCAAATGGATGGAAGGTAACGATTCCTTGTTTGTTTAACATAACTTTATTTAGCTCAATGGATTTATTTCAGATTTAGTAGAATTTGATCTAAAGTATTCAAAGTGGTATCATTGCTTTCCATTCCACATACCATAAATACAAGTTCACAGACATGGATTTACACTTATTTATACCAGCTGGGATTCTGGATCACTAGATCTATGAAGCAAAGTTGTATCATGATGTATATCCACTGTCTTTCTTCACAATATCTGACTGAACGTGATTTTTTTCTTTCCTAGAATATATGATAAACTTACTTCTAGGCATGCTAACTGGGAGAGTGAGGGGTGGGAGAGGAATCTACCTCTCATCAGCATTTCCAGTATCTTGATTTGGTATAGCAAGTTCTTTGTCTGAATACAGTTGTATTCAGCCCCAGTACCCAACGTCAGTAAGACAGAATGGTTCAGAAGTTAGAAATTCACAAAATATAGTCACTGTTCATCCATCTTGTGCTAAACAATGACAAAGGAGATAGTTCTGCTACAGTTGTTGATAATAAGTTAAGCACACACTTGCTTTTCTTTTCAAAACTGTCAGTGTCAATACATTTATATTATTACCAACTATTCCATATTCTAAAAATATCCTTCTTTTCAGTACTTAGACTTGCAGGATTTTTCTTTTTATTATCTAAATTAACTTCAGTATATAACTCAATAGCTAATCAATGTTTTAAAAGTACATTTCCCTCCAATGTTCATATACTTCCTTTCATGATACAATAAAATGAAATAACTTTTTCAAGTATTTATTTTAATTCTGTGCCTCCCACACACACATCTACCCCCCAAAACTCTGCCCACCATTCTGGCAGTCCTTCTGATAATACAATCAGTCAAATGTTCCCCAGTGACTGTTTCTTAGGTAACCAAAACACAGTTTCAGAAATGGATTGCATAATATGGAAATGAACCCAAAATTAACATGAAGAGAAAATTTCAGCACTTCCATGATTTTCCAATGATCTGAAGTCTTATGATCTTATAAAGGTGCAGTACCAGCATGAAGTAATACTGGAGGGTGCTTCTTGTGTACTATGTGAAGTGTCCAATGTACTGGTTCTTGAGGGTATGAAATACACCCCTGTGCAGTGGACCAGCACAGGCCATGCACCATTAATTCTCACTTAAGTTCTCAAAATAGGGCTATGTGCACAGATGACCTGTACCTGCCAATAATGGGGGAAGAGGGGCAGAATGAAGGCAGTGGCTTCATCAGATGTTACTAAACATGCTCAGTCCATTGGAACATGCTCAGAACAAGCCAAGCAACCACTCTGGGAGACATATGCCCCTGAGTACACCCCATGCTTCTCCTTTGCTTCCATGATTTGGGATGTAAGCGATGCATAGGCCTTCCGCTAATGCTTTACACTAGAGTATATTTCATCCATGGGGAACA
This sequence comes from Pelusios castaneus, assembly GCA_007922175.1. NCBI lineage: Eukaryota > Metazoa > Chordata > Testudines > Pelomedusidae > Pelusios > Pelusios castaneus. The sequence continues at coordinate 24,125,582 of ML685793.1, read as the reverse complement.
GGGAATGGACTATATATGTCTTTTGAAGTTTTGTTTTTTCTTGTTGTTCATTACCTCTTATGAGACTATTAGTAAGAACAAAAACAGTATGAGAAAATCATCACTGTGTTGGTGTCAAATTTCAAATGTGTGCTTTTTGCTTTTTTTAATGGTCTGAACTAAAGCCAGCTCCAAGTTCTAAATTTCTCTGATCCTAACTAGAGGAGCCTAGTACTGATATGCCAGATTTGGAAGCTCTTCTGTGATATTGGAAGGCAAAGAGGATGTGGAGCCTACAAAAGGCATGTGATCACCACCAGACATGTGAATAAAAACAAAGTGTCAATATAAACTCCAGCTTTAACATCTGCAAGAATGTGCACTTACATGTATCATCGCATTACAATACCAGTCAAATAACGCAGAAAAAGGCAATTGGCATAAAGATGATCAAATGCTTTTGTTTGTGATTTAGTAAAATTAAAAAAAAAAACAAAACAGGGAAAATGCAGATTTTATATTTGGGGTTCCAAATCATTAATATACTTAGCTTGCTTGAATTACAGATGATGTAATATATCTGTAGAGATTTATGGACTACATCTGTAGTGCTACTAAGTAAGGAACTACATATATGCTCTTAAGTATGTGAAAGAAAAAACCTGAGAAAAATCAGACTGCAAAGAGAGTATTAACAGCCTTAATAAGACATCCACCTGTTGCTTAGGCTTTATCAGTTCATTGCTTCTGTCTTATTCTCCCAAGACAGGAAAATTGCACTTCACTTTCCCTCATCTCACCTCAGTAACTACAGCTGACCACAAACAGCTTTTATTCTGATTTGCCTGTCTTATTCAGCCAAAATTGATTTCTTTCATTTTAGGGGAGCTATTTCCCCCCTGCCAACTGTTCTTACCTATATCTTTATTTTCAATATTGGGATGTTAAATTTTTAAATGAATTCAATATTTCTTGAACTATTCTAAGAGCATACAGCTTGACTTATTTCCAAATTGAAGCACTTATAAAAAAAAATTAAAGCACTCCAACAATTTTAAATTGCTCTTCACTGTGCAAATTGATTTGAAATTATTGAAGTGCTTCAAACCTTTTATAAGCACTTTACTCTGAACCGTCTTATGGAGGTTCTGGGATGGTAAACGTATAGATCACCATAAAGCTACTTCACCACTGCAGACTCTTCAAGTAGTTTCAGCTTCCTCAAACACGAAATAAAGATCACATAAAAATGTAAGGTAAACTGAATTTTTTGGGGTGAAGCAAAAAAATAACATCCATAACTCTATAAAATAATTACCTAATAAGCTATCCCATGATCTAAGTTCCTTAGTTAGTCTGACTTCCTTGGAAACATGTAAACCTTCTTCTTTGAGAAAGTCTTTGCATTGCAAATGATGCTCACTAGACTACCATCTCCCCCTTCCATTCCCAAGCTTATGTCAACCAGAACCCCACCCACCAAACTGAAACCCCAAATCCTGCCCTAGACAGACATTTACTATAGAAAAAGACTCACCAGAGACTCTATAAGTCTGCTAGGGATTTCACTATCACTAATGATTTTATGTGGCAGGCACTCAGGCACACTCTTTTTCTACTACTACTCTATTGAAAGCTAGGTGGGGAGTCTATTCTCCTGCACACTATGTGAAGGGGACAATATTCCCTACATTCTTTACATCCACAATACCAAGAGCAGGACTTGCACCCTGTGGTTGGGTCTTCCTCTATTCTTTGGCTTAGTAACAGTGTTGGGATTAAAGATAGGAAAGGCAAGGAAATAATGAGATCAAAGAGACTGGAAGAAACTGCATTGTTATACATTGACTGCTTAATTAAAAGACTTGGGTGGACATGGGAGCCTGCCAAAACTGTGTGGTTATGAGAACGCTGTACTTGACCAATACATTGTGTAAAATTGGCAGACATATTGTAGACTTTAGACATGTACATTGTGATGTTGCAAAACTGGGTTGTCATATCACTGGCCAAGAAGAACTCTGTTTTGCGAGTCCATCCCAAGAACACAGGCAGGGGGAATGATCTGGGAAAGTGAAATGACTAACTGAGAAAAGCTCATATTACAGAGTTTGCTCAGAATACAGTTTGCAGAAGGAACCTTTCATCCTTCGGGGTAAGATAAATTAACTACTATGCAACTTGCTGACTAGTGTCTCTCCCAGATAATACTTAATATGGAGATGGTCCTGACCTAGAACCCCTAATCAAAACTATCTCTGAGTTTGGGGGTAGATGGCCTTTCTAAATTTGGACCTGATTGGATCAGGATTTCATGGTTAGGGCCTATCTTTATAATGGGTTATAATGGGTCAAACAGGAACCTAAATTCAAACATCTAAAAAAACTGAGGCTGAAAAAGGAAGAGGAAGTATAGAAAAATAATTTTGAAATCTGGACCCAATGTCAGATTTAAATTCCATAACTATAATTAATAATGGTGGTACTTTTCAGTCTGTAATATCTATTGTCAAGAGCCTCAGAGTACTCTACAACCATTAATAAATTTCATTTCATAATGAAAGAAAGGATGAGATACTATCTTTGTAATGGACTGAAAAGAGACTGGAATCTAAAGACCACAATCCTCTCAACAACTGAAATGCCCAAAATCCAAACAATAAGCTGACTCCAAGTCTGGCACTTTGAGTCTCTATCTCTTTCTCTTTGTTTCATAAATCAAGGTTCCATCTGCTTTGTACTGACACCAAAATCCCAACCAACACTCTTTTTTTTTAAAGGAGGAGTTTGGCCCAGTGGTTGAGACAAAAGAATCCCTTCCCCAACATATTGTGCAGCATAGTAAACTAGTTATTGGCCGGATCCAATGCCTATTGAAGTTCATGACAAAAGTAATTGACTTCAATCGACTTTTGATTAGAACTTAGGTTGTCCCTTTACATCCTGTAAGTGGCTGCAAAAGTTTTGTACATACCAGAAATATAGGTCAAAATACTGTCCTAATTTAAAAAATGTTGTGCTATCCTAATGAATTTGGTATGGCTGGAGTATTTGTAAATCAGTACAGAATTTGGGCCATAGTTTGAACAAGCAGAACCCTCCCCATCTCCCCCAAAAATCCTTTGGGATGAAGATCACTGTATAAATCTCAAAAATTATAAGGCAAAACTTTATTTTATGTACCACATTGAAACAAAGCAGTTCTTTTCTGAGGAAGCATAAATTTATCCTTGTTCCCTTTCTATGTGTTGGTCTAATTGGATGGCTTTATAAGGACAAAAGAAAAATAGTGCTTAAGTGGATCAAAAATAGTGTTTTATAATCTGCTTAGTATGTCATACCTCCTCTTGGATAGTGTGAGAGCCTCTGTGCTAGCAGTATACTACCAGAGAACCTCCCCTGAATTTCTCTGGCCAAGCTACATCAGTTTTAGGACATCATCTTCTGAGAATAGCAGCACAAAGTAGCTGGAAAACAGCAGCGAATCTGGGCCCTTGTTTCTATGGAATGTTTATAATATATATCTTCTCTTTGAGTTTACTAGTATCTTTTCAACTTGATGAAAATCAATAAAATTTATTAACTGAAAAGCAAGACTTTCCATAACCATTTCTATCTGTTTTTAAGGACACATTATGCAATTTTTTTGTGACATAGAAATCAGGCTATAGAAGCTATCCTATATTTTCTTGCAAAAAAAAGATTTAACATCATAAACCTTACTAGAATAGCTCAAGGAGAGGCAAAGTGATACAGAACAAAAGAGAGCAATGAGAAACAATCTACCACTGATCACCCTAGAAGGTCAATAAAACCTGATAGCTTTATCGCAGAAACCTATCTTAAACTTCCCAGTGGATTTCCATACAACAGAAATCAAAAGGGCACATTAGTCATACAGTAGGAGAGAGACCAAAAGTTCTTTCTCTCACATTTAAATCACTCTCTTCTTCAGATTAAATAGTTATCAGGCAAGCTTCAAAAAGAACAAAACTCCTTGTGCTGAATGAAAATGAAATTCAGTTGTGCTAAGGACAGCTCAAACAGACTTCTCTCTATTTAAAGTGCCACTCCTTCCTGTCAGATGACATTTTCCATCCAATGGAATGGTTAAAAGGCAGAAGTGAAGGCACAGTGCAAATTATAATCAAAATATCAGTCAGAAAACAAAATGGAATTTGAAGACTGAAATAGACATGGACAGAGAGACAAAGTGTATGAAGCAATGCCTTTTATTGGATCTATTGCAGTTGGTAGGAGACACAAGCTTTCGAGCCACAGAGAGAGAGAGATTTCTTCTTCTTCTTTGTATTTCTCAAAAGCTTGTCTCTCTCACCAACAAAATCTGGTCCAATAAAAGATATCACTTTTCCCACCTTATCTTTCTAATACCTTGGGACAGATAAATGTCCACAATTACACTCCATAATACTCACAGACATGCACGAATCTAGCACACATACATTGCCAACATATTCTTCTTATCCCTGTACAGTTTCAGGTATTTAACACCTAGGTGAGAAAAGCTAGTATAAATTATATCAGGCCTAGGAAAAACCATAACAATGTTTTCATTTAGAAAAAGAGAATGACATATTTAGCTATATGAAAGTAGGGTTTTGTACCAAGGGAAAACTGATTCCCAATTTTTCTTTATTAGCTATTTATTTAAGACATAATATCAACCTGGGTTGTTGAGATATCTCCTACTAGATAGTGCATAAAGGATTCTGATAACACTTCACAAAAGTCTCTGTGTCAAACTAACTGGTTATATCTAACCCACTAGCCAGTCTGTCTTTGGCTAACTTTTTTGTGGTATTGTGATTTGACCATGGGGGAAAAAATCTACTGTGGTCCTAGGATGCATCAGACAATGTACTTCCAGTAGAGATAGGGAGGTGCTGGTGAGACCTCATCTGAACTATATGCAGTTCTGCTCCCCTGTGTTTAAGAAAGGTATATTCAAACTAGAACAGGTGAAGAGAAGGGCTAAAAAGATGATCTGCAGAATAGAAAACCTGCCTTATGAGAAATTCCAGAGGGATAACCGTGTTAGTCTATATATGGCAGAAACAACTGTGGCAGAGTACTCCCCAGCTCGTGCCACCTAATGTCCAATCCCCTGGCGTAGTAGGGCCTTTGGCAAGTCAGCCTCCCTGGCAAACCCACTTCTCCCTGTCAGGGCCGTGGCTTCACTGCCCTGGACTCAGTCCTTGTAGAAGGGGAGTTTTCTGCTGCCCCTGCTGCAGCAGCCGAGGCAAGCCTCCCAGGCCTTGCCTAGCCTCCTTCCCTTCCTCTAACCCTATCTGATGTTGCTTTTCTTTCTCTCCTCTCCACTCCACTCCACTCCTCCAAACTCCCACACTGTGAGCTGGTGGAGGTGGGTCTTTTATTGGGCCAGGAACAGCCCTTAATAGGGCCCAGGTGTCCCTAATTGCCCTGCAGCTGTTTCTCCTCTGCCTGCTGGGAACAGTGCTTTCAGCATCCTAGGGCTGACAAACCTGCTTTCAATTACCCTCCTAAACTACCGAGGGCTCCAATACGACCGGCAGCTCTTTTTTATCAATCCGAGAGGTTTTCCGCGAGACCTCTCCGAGCTGCCAGCCTTCTACCAGGACCTCCTCCGGACCTGGAGGCTCGTTTTGGCCTCCAGGTCCCTTGTGCCCACCGAGGGGGAGGACCTCCTCGCGGAGCCCCTGCTACACAACCCCCATCTTAGTGTGCAGGTGGCGGAGGCCCCCTCCGTGAGGCGGAGGCTGGTCCTGGCAGGCGTCACCAAGGTCGGAGACCTCCTGGACTATGCCCGGGGGGACTGGGTGGATCCCCTTGTGCTCGCCGAGCGCATGGGGCTCTCCACCCTTCGAACCCCCCACGCCTACTCCAGGAGGTGAAGGCAGCCCTGTCCCCTGCTGCTCGGGATTACCTCGAGCAGGTCCTGCGAGAGGGTGCCCTCAGCCCTGGCCCTCCGGAGCTTTTAATCGGGCCCCGGCCCCGCGAGCCCCCCCGGCTGCCCCCGCCCCACGCCCCGAGCCGGCTGCTAGACCTGCAGCCGGTCCCCTTTCGAACCGCGCCCCGTAAACATCTATACACGCTCGTACTCCACACCATTCACTTCCTCGCCCTCGTGTCCCGCCCCGACACAAAGTGGCGGGACCTGATTCCATCTGTGGAGGGCGAGGACCCCCGGTGGGCCAGTCTGTATGCCACCTTGACTCCACGGCCCGCCGGGGATATAAGTTGGCGGCTCCTTCACGGAGCCGTGAGCACGGGCGTGTTCTTGGCGCGGTTCACTCCCCGTCCCGACACCTGTCCCTTTTGCGGAATGAGGGAGACCCTGGCGCACGCCTATCTTGAATGCGCCAGGTTGCAGCCCCTTTTCCGGCTCCTCCAGAACCTCTTATTGAGGTTCTGGCTGCACTTTTCCCCACACTTTTTTTTATATGCACCCCCCATCCGTGGCCCCACGAAGTTGCGGGACCTCCTCGCCAACCTCCTCTTGGCCTATGCTAAAGTGGCCATCTACAAAACCAGAGAGAGGAGGTTGGCTGAGGGAGGTTCCTGCGACTGTGGGGCCTACTTCCGGTCCCTTGTCCGCTCACGTCTCCGGGCAGAGTTCCTTTGGGCAGCGTCCACTGGCTCCCTTGACACCTTCCGGGAGCAGTGGGCGCTGTCCGGGGTTCTCTGCTCGGTGTCCCCTTCTGAATCCCTTATTTTGAACCTGTGACCTCGCACCCCTTCCTGTTCTTTCATTTGTTGTCCCCCGTTTTCAGTTGGTGCTGGGCCTAGTGCCTCCTCCCCTTAGGCTGGGGGAGGGGTTTTAGCAGTGGGCGGGCTCGCGCCCGCCCACTTCCCGGCATCCAAATATGATTACCCTCCTAAACTACCGAGGGCTCCGATACGACCGGCAGCTCTTTTTTATCAATCCGAGAGGTTTTCCGCGAGACCTCTCCGAGCTGCCAGCCTTCTACCAGGATCTCCTCCGGACCTGGAGGCTTGTTTTGGCCTCCAGGTCCCTTGTGCCCACCGAGGGGGAGGACCTCCTCGTGGAGCCCCTGCTACACAACCCCCATCTTAGTGTGCAGGTGGCGGAGGCCCCCTCCGTGAGGCGGAGGTTGGTCCTGGCAGGCGTCACCAAGGTCGGAGACCTCCTGGACTATGCCCGGGGGGACTGGGTGGATCCCCTTGTGCTCGCTGAGCGCATGGGGCTCTCCACCCTTCGAACCCCCCACGCCTACTCCAGGAGGTGAAGGAAGCCTTGCCCCCTGCTGCTCGGGATTACCTCGAGCAGGTCCTGCGAGAGGGTGCTCCCTGCCCTCCCCTCAGTCACCTACAAAACCAGAGAGAGGAGGTTGGCTGAAGGAGGTTCCTGCGACTGTGGGGCCTACTTCCGGTCCCTCGTCCATTCACGCGTCTGAGCAGAGTTCCTTTGGGCGGCGTCCACTGGCTCCCTCGACATCTTTCGGGAGCAGTGGGCACTGTCCGGGGTTCTCTGCTCGGTGTCCCCCTCCGAATCCCTTATTTTGAACTTGTAGCCCTCACATCCCTTCCTGTTCGTCATTTGTTGTCCCCCACAATCAATTGAAGCCGGGTCCAGTGCTCCATCCCCTTAGGCTGGGGGAGGAGTTTTAGCAGTGGGCGGGCTAGCGCCCACCCACCTCCCTGTTTTCAAATAGGATTACCCTCCTAAAGCTATCTGGCCTGACTTTGCCACACAACATGCATCATGCATCTGATGAAGTTGGTTGCAGCCCCTGAAAGCTATGCCCAAACAAATGTGTTAGTCTTTAAGGTGCCACGGGACTTTCGTTGTTTCTTCCTTATGAGAGGAGACCTAAAGAGCTTGGCTTGTTGGCTATGTCTACATTAGAAAAGTTAAGTCAACTTTATTAAGTCAACTTAATAAGATCGACTTTAAGTCAACCTTATTAAGTCAATTTAACAAAAGTTGACAACTTTTCTAGTGTAGACATAGCCCCTTTTCAACCTTATTAAATAGACTTAACACTTTAAGTCAACTTAATAAGGTGGATTTAGGTGCTAATCCCCATCCACACTGGCTTACGTCGACCTACTAAGGTGGACTTAAGCATTAAGTCAACCTAAAATGAGGTGTTATTAAGCTGACTTAACTTTTCCTTAAGTTTTCCTTAAGTTGACTCTGGAACATAGAGCTCATCTTTGCCCCCATTGAAGTCAATGGCAAAATTCCCAGTGTGTTCAGTTTTTTTGTTTTTTTTTAATATTTCTACTTCTACAATGTGTGATAAAACTCTAAGCATGAAAGTGCAGAGAACCCTTTCTTTCCTTCATCTCTTATAATCAGTGTAAGAATTTATGTGAAGACTGAATCTTTGTTCTTCTGCTCAGTTAAAATTTCAATATCGTGGAACTAACCAAAGTGCTGACATACATTTTAAAAATGTATCTTGAAACACCCTGCAGACCTCGGGAGTTCCAGCAAATGGAATAGTTTGCTTTTATATGTAATGTCAATCTGTTGAATCTGAACTTTCTCTGAATGAAGTCAGTGGACATTTTGCAACTGTCTTCTCTGCACCTGAATTTTGTTATACCATCATTTCTTTTTTCAGATAGTTCAATAATAAATTGACAATTCAAAACTCGGAATAATTAGAGTTGAAACTGCTCACATAAAATCATTCCTTTCAATGGTAGGTTTTAACCAACTTTTTTCTTTGGAGAAACACTTGGAAGTGCAGAAGAGGAAACTGAGTCATATGATTCATTTGTTGATGTTGCCTTTTCTTCCTAAATATTAACACTTAAGTAGTCTAAAATTAAAACATTAGTCTCTACCCAGGAACCTTCTACTTCTGTCCTTGAAACACTATCTTTGTACTCTCTGTCATGTGTTTTGTTTCTGGAACTAAACCCATTTATGAAGAGCTCAACAGTTTCTATCATTTAAAAAGGATTTCTTGAAACATAATGGAGGATCAACAATATTTGTTAGTAGAAGTTCTGACTGATGACTTCACTTTGCTTGAGACAATCACTTCCTATTTTTCCCCCAGCGATATTAGAAATTCTGTCACTTGACATAATACCAGTTTCTTCCCAGATGTCCAGTAAAGAACAATCAACAAAATAATTACCAGCCTCTCTGCAACTATTTTTGTCTCTCACAATCTGCATGATGGAGAATGAAAGGAATGTGTATTGATACTCTAATTCCCAGTTGGGGAAAATAGTTTATTTCTCCTCTATGCTTCCTGAGGGCCTGATCCTGCAGCTCTTACATTGAGGGTCACTCAGTAACATAAATTGCCCCATTAGAGTCAGAGTCAGCAAGCTTGGTGACTTTTCTCAGTTTTGCAAATTTTAGGAGGAGAAATGTGATGCAGATGCTTAGATAGATAAGAAAATATAGGGAAGAATTCTTTCTGAATCAGAATGTTTTCCAGGGATTGGTAAAGACAGACAGACAATCAGAAATATAGTAGATTTGTTTGGGTGTAGAGAAAAAAGGCTCTCATTCTTTTCTGAAAGATTTCAATTTCAGGGCCCAATACTCACTCTACAAATGTTCTTCTGTTTTGTAACCCTTTGTGTATAAACCCTGAAACATATGAATGTTCAGTGAGTGTGTCATGAGATCATTTATTGCCTGAAATAAAATAGCTTTTTGCTTTATTGACTGAACTATGAAAATGTCACTTCTTGCCTACAATAATTACAGTTAAGTTTCTGAATCACACAAGTTAAATCTATGGGTATGTCTATATAGCATTTTGGAACAGTGGGTTGGGTTGAGAGGCCAGGGCTTGAGCTAATGCTCTGAAAATAACTGTATAGACAGTGCTTTGAATTGTGGCCCAGCCTGCAACTAAAACTCTGAAGCTTAAGAAAAGGAGAGGGCTTTCAAGCCTGAACTCCAGCTCAAGTTGGCTGCGTCTACACTTGTAAATTAAGTCGACTTAAGCTTGCTTAAGTCGACTTAATTTACCCTGCATCTACACTACAGTTTCCTTAAGTCAACTTAAGCAGCTTGCTTAAGTCGACTTAAGGAAAATAAAGTTGACTTAATGAAAATTAAGTCAACTTTATTAAACCTCCTTTTCATTAGACTTAAGGCTTAAGTCGACTCCCTAGAGTCGAATTAAGCCAGTGTAGACGTGGGGTAGCCCTAAGTCAACTTAGGGCTACCACAGGGCTACATCAATGCCCTCCCTGCCAGGGGGGGAGGGGCACAGGGCGATCCTGGCATGCCCACCCTGCCCCTATGCCCTGCCAGGGTCCCTGTCCCCATTTGCCCCATTGTACCTAGGTACAATGGGGCAAAGGTTGAGCCCCCTGATATTGGGCAAGGGGTGCCCTCCCTACCCCTGTGGACCTGCCCAAGGTCTCCCTAAGCCCCTAGAAGTCGACCTAGGCGTCCAGTGTGGACGCTCTGTAGACTTTTTAAATTCCCCTTTAAGTCGACTTTCTTTTTCAGTGTAGACACACTAAGTGTGCCTTAGCCGTTGTGCCTTAAAGCACTGTCTACACAGCTATTTTTAGAGCACTAGGTCAAGCTCAACTATTGAAAGTCTGCGGACCCAAGCTGGGATGCTTGCTCCCAAATGCTGGGTAGACCTACACTGTGCCTTGTAGAAATACAGCTGCCTTAATTCAATGTCTTCTCACTGTATTTGATTTAGGCAAGGTGGTTTTTTGTTTGTTTGTTTGTTTGTTTGTTTGTTTGTTTGTTTGTTTGTTTGGTTGGTTGGTTGGTTGGTTGGTTGGTTGGTTGGTTGGTTGGTTGGCTGGCTGGCTGGCTGGTTGGCTGGCTGGTTGGTTGGTTGGTTGGTTGGTTGTTTTTTGTTAGTTGTTTTTTGCGTAAGAAGCTGCATGTTTGTTATTGTGTTAGGTTTAGGAGCCCTGGTCATGGATGAGAATTTCATTGTATTAGACACTGAACAAACACAAAGCAAAAATATGGTTTCTGAAGAGTTTATAATCTACATATGTTTTACTTTGTATACAATTATATTTGCTCTGAAATAGATATGCTCTTTCTTTCTCTGTAGAAGGCTAGACTTTTTAGTTTTAAATAAATAAAGCGAATAAAACCTCTGAGTTTTGAACATTCATTTAATACTGCCTTGAAATTTTGCTATGCAGAAAAAATGCTGCTTTTAGCCATTTTAATTTAAGTGAAACAAGCCCAGAAAAAACTGTCCATTAAAAAAATGTCTTTATTTTTTACAACTTTATGTTTAAAACAGTACTGTATGGTATTTGTGCTTTTTGGGGGATCTCTGATGGGCAGCAATGGGAAAAAGAGCCCTCGCGGGGGAAACACTTTAAGTTTTGCAATGCCAAAATAATTTGAGAGAGGTCTGAATTTGTCCGAAATGATATTGAGGTGTCCGAGGGGGTACTCTTTGGTTTTGTTTACGAAAGGGTACAGGCTGGTAAAATCGTAATAGTGGATTTCTTCACCAGGCTTGGGCTTGTAATACAGACGTACCGCATTAGTCCTGCCCCCAAAAAGAGCGTCCCTCGGGACCAGAGGCTGGGGTAGTTGGGCTTCCTTTAAAAAACCCACAAGCTCCCTGTCCATTTCTATCATGGTCTCCCACTTGTGGCCCCAGAGAGTCCTGACCGCATACCCCTTGCTTCTCAGATAGTCGGCCTTGTGTTGCACCTTATAATAAAGAAACCCAAAAGTTGTCCCCGTCATAAGGTTTAGAGCTTTTTCACGGTAACAGGTGATGCAGCCATGGAAAAAACAACCGTTAAACTCAAAGGCCGTGGGCACGCCATCAATGACGGCGTAACTGTCTAGAAAGTAGGAGCCTACCTGAACCTCCCCTTCCTGTAGCGCATGACGTATCTTTATCTTTTCTTTGTGAGCAATGTACATCAACCACTGAATAGACGGGGTAGAATATCTCTTTTTCTGCCTGTGATAGTTGTCGGAAGGGAGAAAGGATATTGTCTTAGCCTCTAAAAACATAAATCTGTACATGGCCATGCAGACGGATGCCAGAGTTACATACTGGAAAGGATCTATACATAGTTTCACCTCCACAACTTTACCAGGGGCTCTCTCTACAGTATCAAACTTTGTCATCATGTTCATGATCTCCTCTCTGTACAGCAGACAGGCCCGCCTCAAAATTTTTACATCCTGCTGGCAGTAATACGTGAGCTCTTTCTTTAAGTCAAACATCCTATTTTGATTGTCCCTGTACCAGTCAAGAAAGCTTGCTTTCTCCTGGGGCATCATGCTGTCAACCCCGTAGTGCTCCACCCCGGACATAGGCCCCACATAATTTTGGTTTTCCAGAGTATTAAAAAAATATGGGAAGTACCCTTTGGCATCTTCAAACACCATAGCCTGAGGGAGCTTGCTAAGTTTCATGGGGAGGAAGTTCAGAGAGTCTATAAAACGGATGTCCAGAGCCTTAACTTCCACACACATCAGTTTACTGCCCTGAGTTATTAATTCCACATTCATCTTTTCCTTCAGTAACTCCTTGACCACAAAGTAAGCATCGTAACCTTTGGAATTGTGCGCTATGAATGTGTACTTCCAAAACTTCTTGCCAATAAAGGTTTTAACAAAGTCAGAAAGGCACTCACTACCCTTGAATTCCCAAGATTTTTCTGGCTTTAGGGACACGGCAAAAATGTAATTGGGCATGTGCACCCCCGTCTCCTGCATGCACTCAAAATCGTAAAAAATATATTTTTCTGACTTCTCAGGCTTTATAATGCTGTCTAGAAAACACAAGTGACCGTCTATACCAACTTTAGGGGGAATCCTGCCGTGACACTGCTTACAGTGCCGGCCTTCGCACTTATGACCTTTGTCCACATAAGACTCACAACTCTCGCACAAAGTTTTAAACTGACATTCGAAATGATTTTTAGATGCTGCTTCTAGATGGCTATCTAAACACTCTTTGAACCGACAATACAGCCTACAGCTGGGGCATCTCTTGAAACCTCTCTGACCCACGACTGTGTTTTCTGAGCATGTCACGCTAAAGCAGAGGCGGCAACGGTATCTGCAAGAGTGGTTGTGACTGTACACCTTGTGGCAAAACTCGCAATAATTTTTGGCCCCAAACAACCTTTTCACGTCCAAAACCCCATAGTAATGGTCATTGTGCAGCAGGACAAAAAAAGTCTTGGGGTACATAGGGCCTCCCGTTTTAAAAAAAACCCACCGACCTTTCGTTGTATAAAGAACCACCTGAATATTGACACACAAATGCTGTTCAACCACCGCTATGTCACTGAACATCACCTTTTTTCGATCTGACCACCCCAGTTCTCCATGCAGCTTTCTCGCCCCATCTAATAATTCTGCATCTGTAAGCCTACGGTCCAACATGACGGCTAAGAGCCCGCCAGCAAAACACAGATTCGAGTCAGCATAAGTCAGGTCTACCAAACACTGCCTTTTTTTAATGGAGAATTTCGCTGTTAAGGATCAAATTCAAAACCCTACACCCACCCCCGCCCGTGTTTTTTACAACTGTCACAACGAGGCGTAACGTCCCATCGACGTGCACCTCTTTATTACTCTGTAACAGTTTAGTAGTGTGATTTAAGAAATCTTCAGCGGAGAGCTCATCCCTATTTTTCCTGACCGAAAAAAGAGGGTTCATTAAATTCCTCCCCTCCAAATGCAACTGAACATAATCGCTTGGGTCTACCCTACCTTGAATCTCGTCAAGAACCGACTGTATGCCCTCATGCACAGCTTCAATGACCTGCCCAACTGAACTGATTCTCTTGAGATTGACAAAACGAAATTCCTCACTGTATACCACACCCCTAAATCTAGGTAATTCCTGCTGCCAGCTCCTCACCCGCTCTATATACGTCTCAGGATGGGGTTCTGAATCTACTCCAGACTCCATGGGAGAGCTTTCTGGGGAATATTCTAAACCACCAACCCTGGGGTTAGTTTCCACCTCCTCATTCTCAGACACATCACTAGTGGACCTCTCTTTTTGTTTTATTTTTCTCCTCATCACCTCCTTAGCCTTTTTTAAAATCTTTACAGCGACCCTGGCCCATAACTTTTTGGCAGCCACCAGCTTGTCCCTTAAAAGACCACCCCCTTTTTGATTAGGGCGGGTACCCCTCCCCGTGACTAGCTGTGCAGATTCAAAAACACCTGGAAAGCTGAAATATTTTTTAACATATTTATCTACAGTTTTTGCATTTTTTTACATAGTTTCCAGCCATTCTTTCTTCCGGAACCCTGGAAAATACAGAACCCATCAGCTCTCTGAATGAAGTGTTATATTCATCTATTAGCTTTCCAAATGAGGAGTCATATTTTCCCCACATCTCTTTAGAATACTGAAGAACTCTGTCAAGCCTATCGTGGTGTGGACATGGATAGTAATTATCATCATCACTGGAGCTTTCACTCTGTGGTTTTTGATTCACAACCTCTAGAGCATGTGATCCAAGTTTGTGAATGCGTGTGTTTTCACCCGCAGTTCTCTCAGGGCTCGGTGTGGTGCTGGCCGTTGAGGAGCTGGGGGTGTGGTGTTTTATTGGTTTTTGATTCACAACCCCAGAGTGCGTGCTCCAGGTTTGTGAATGTGTGTGTTTTCACTTGCAGCTCTTTCAGGGCTTGGTGTGGTGCTGACCGCTGAGGAACTGGAGGTGTGGTGCTTTGTACCAGAGTCTTTGGTTTTGTCCTTGGGTTTGGTGTATCTGCGCTCAGGGGTTTCCTGTTGCTTCATCAGGGCTCCTTTGCTGTTTTGCACAGGTGCTGCTGTTAAAAGTTTTGGAGGTGATTTTGCTGGAGGTGTCCCTGGAAAGTCAACTATAATAACATCAGGAGAGCTGTCCGTGTCTGAGAAGGAAAAGAACAGATGTTCCAATTTAGCATCAAATTGAACTTTTTTTTTTAAATAGAAAAGAAACCTTAACTTTACCACACTGGCTAAATACCTAATTAAAAATAGAAAATACAAACAAAAAACCCAAAATATTTACTGAAATTCAGTTCTCTGTCATTCATTGACAGTGGCAAATTTTCCTTTTCAGCTATCTCTTTCCTTTTTCTTTTGAGCTTGTTTATCCGCAGGGCATTGGGAGAGCTGTCCATGCCTGAGAAGGGGGAAAAAAAAAAAAAACAGATGTTCCAATTTAGCATCCAATTGAACTTTTTTTTTTTAAATAGAAAAGAAACCTTAACTTTACCACATTGGCTAGATACCTAATTAAAAATAGGAAAAAAAACAAAAACAAAAACAATATATTTACTGGAATTCAACTCTCTGTCAGTCATTGAGGGTGGTAGATTTTCCTCTTCAGCTGTCTCTTTGCTTTTTCTTTTGAGCTTGTTTATCCGAAGACCTAAACTTCTTTCATTTTTTGATAGTACTGTAAAGCAAACAACATTATTATAAAAGGGTCTTAACTTTAAAAAATACTCATTGTCTTAAAACTTTCCTCACTATTTCAGGTGAATTTTTTTCCCTCCCACTGGTTTGCCAACAGACCCCAAAACCAAAATGTGCAATAAAATATTTTTAAATTCCTCAATTATAACTATCTTTACCACGGGCCTCAGGCCCTGGCCAACCAACTTTTTAAAAAGACACCAACTTGTGCTCAGACTTTAAAAAAATAAATTTAAAAAGGTAGTTTTAAATATATATTTCAAGAAACCCCAACACTTAACTTTAACTCAAGGCCCTGTCTCACAAGCAAAAGAGCATTAAAAAACACACCACCTTTTGCACAGCATAAAATCCCTATTGCTTATCTCTAACTCTACAACATTAAAAATACACTGCCATGTGCTGAGAGTAAGAAGAAAACAGGGCAGTTTTAAATACTTTTCAAGAAACCTCTACACTTAACTTTTAAAAATAATTAAAAAAAACCCAAACAACCCCTGCCCGTGTGCTCAAAAACCAGACAGTTTTAAATACTTTTAAAAACCCAGGCCCAGTAACTCTTAAAACTCACTTTATACATATCCCATCAGTTTATACCAAAATACTTTTCAAGAAATCCCCACATGTAACTTTCAAAAATCATTTAAAAAAAAAGACACTACCATGTGCTCAAACTAAAAAGAAAAAACAGGACAGTTTTAAATATGGCATATACTTTTTAAAA
>ML685793.1:24072040-24109480 GCA_007922175.1 Pelusios castaneus | reverse complement strand
AAAAGAAAAAACAGGACAGTTTTAAATATGGCATATACTTTTTAAAAAGCCCAGGCCCAGTCACTTTTTAAAAAACTCTAACATGTGCTCAGACTAAAAAGAAAAAAACAGGACCGTTTTAAACACAGCATATACTTTTAAAAAGCCCAGGACCAGTCACTTTTAAAAAGGCACTGCCATGTGTTCAGACTAAAAAGAAAAAACAGGGCAGTTTTAAATACTTTTCAAGAAATTCCTTAACTTTTAGAAGTCATTTAAAAAAAAAAAACCCTTTGCCATGTGCTCAAAAACCAGACCATTTTAAATGCATTTCAAGAAACCCCCTCACTTAACTTTAGCTCAAGGCCCTGCCCCACAAACAAAAATTCAAGCCTTAAAACACATTGCCTTGTGATCAGGCTAAAATAAAAAACAGGCATTTTAAGCACATACACACACACACACACACACACACTTAAAAACCAATTGCAAATATTTACCTTCCACCACAGGATAAAGACAAGCTGGGACATGATTTTTCTCACATGTAGATGCACCTTTGAATTAAAGAACAAGCGCAATTTGAGTTACCACAAATGCATCAAACCCAGATTTAAAGTTAAGCCCAACCATAGTTAAAACAGGGTTTTACCTTGCCCTGGTAAAAGGCTGCTTGAAAATTCTGTTTCCATGCCAAAAAGAGATCACACTGCAATAAAGACATGTATCATCATTAATAAGGACAGCATGAACAGAACAGTAACAGTGTATATGTTTTTTCAGTTAAAAATAAGTAACATACCTAGGCCTGGAGTCCAGCAGCTGTTCAAGATAGCTTCTGTGAAGAGAAAGGACAGTCTCCAGAAAAGCTGAGGTTTTTATACCCTTCTAACTCTGTCTCAGCAACCTCCTTTACTGTGACCTAGGCCCATCAGTCCTAACTACCTGATAACTCTACCCCTGGCTGAAAACAAAGGGTGGCTCCTTGTAGTGGGGTGGTGAGTCAGAGACCCCCTGTTCCATGCTGCCTTTCTAACCCTTTGGTTTTATTTTAAATAAATATTTCTGGGTTGTTTTTTTCCCACAAAATGCTGCTACACACACATTTCAGCTTTTTGCTGTAAGTACACAAAGCCACAATAGCTGGATCTCACAAAAAACAATTTTATTTAAAACACCTGTGGCAATCTTGAAATAAACACTTATATTTGAGGCCCACGGAGGCCTTTTCCAGAGATGCATTTATTTACAGCTAACAAGATGGTTTATATCTCGTGTATGACCCCTCAGCATTCTCTAACTTAATCCTTTTGTATTTCTTACACGTAGTCTGCTTCCTAAGTAGACTTCTGTAACATTTTGTGCGGACCAGCCGGTCCATACAACGCTCCAAACGGGCATCCTCCGGTTCAGTCATCTTCTTTAGAACGCTGCTAGGGTCTGAATCGAATTGCACAGCACGTACCAAGGTCACCCCTAGGTCTAAATGTTTTTTAGTTACGTACAGACATTCCATAACGTGGCAATAACAATGTTTAACAAGCTTTCAAAACATAGTTCAGTGCACGCATCCCGGAGTTTGCAGTTTATATCCTCTGAAGTCCACTGCAGACAGTCATGGTGCCGTTGGCCTGGAGCATCTATGACACAGCCTTCACAATCTTCGAATATCTTTTCCTTAAGACTAATTAAGGGAAGCAGAAACAGCAACACGCACAACACACCACATGAGTTTTTTACGCTGGTGACGTGGCAGTGGTTCAAACGTTTCCAGGCCGAGCCTTCTCTTAAACTCCATATAGGCTTCATCCCTGGCCTCATCCTCTTCATCGGTGAGTACTGGCGTTGAACAAAAACAAGGCGGGCCAGCTTCATCTTTCTTGTCCACTCCAATATTGTCCGGGGGTTCCTGAAAGACAAGAAAGATTTTCAGAAAAAAAAAAAAAAAAGAAAGAGCGAGCTGTGAATCCACCACCAGCCTTTTGGCTTTTTAGAGCTATGAGGTTAGCAACTCATGCTTGTTCCTTTACCTGAGCCTCCTCTTCTCCTTTCTCCTGGTCTGTTGGTGCCGGCGAGAGTCTGTCAGGCTGCTCCCTGATCTCTTGGGTTTCAGGTTCTGGCATATCAAACAAAGGCTGAGCCAAAGGACTCTGGCTGTCCTTGATTTCTCCCTCTTCCTCAGAACTGCTGCTGATGTACCTCTTTCTACGCCGGGGGGCCAAGACGTTAGGAGCCAAAACAAAGTGTGGCGGTCTCACGGGGGTGGCGAAGGCGTCCATGTTCTCCACAAGCTGTGAACCACGCGGTCTCGAGAAACCATCCTCGGGGTCTTCCGCTTTTAAAAAGGCCTGAGACTTCCGGGGGGCGGCGCTGCCACCCGGCCAACCGCCGCGCCCTTCCGGGATAACCCCGATTGGCGGAGGGTCGCCCCACCCCCACCACATGCCCTTTCCCGGCCAACCCCGCTCTCAGGGTGAAACGCGCCCCGACAGGCAGGGAAAGGGTCACAACACTCACTTCCGATCAGGTGACCCTTGTCAGCCGGAAGTCAGAGCTTGGGGGCGAGACCAGATGTCATGGGGCGGGACTTCCGGTGACAGGTGGGGCAGGGGGTGGAGTCGGATGTCAGGTGACCGGATGGGGCGGGACTTCCGGTGGTCGGGGCGGGACTTCTGGGAGCCAGTGGGCGGGGCCAGATATCAGGTGACCAGATGGGACGGGACTTCTGGTGACAGGTGGGTGGGGCTAAAGTTTGGTGGGTGGCCGGTGGATGGGGCTAAAGTTTGACAGGAGGTAGCCCCCTTGTATTACTAACATCCTTCTATTCAATTACACTATCTGCTCTGCAGTACACCATATGTTTTATAATTAATATTGTTTAATATTTATAGTGTTTATTCATTGAAGGCACTGTATATTGTGAGACAGAAGGATTAAAGGGCAGTTAGAGAGTGACAGAAGAGAGATATAGAAGCTCTAGAATGATCTGGGCCTCTTTCTCAGCAAACTGAGAGGAAATGAATATGGAGCATCTGAGGCCAATTAAGGCTCAACCAGCTTTCTTGTGCCTGGGTTCCATCACAATATGTACCCTTTGTGATCATGTTTGCCATATCAAAATGCAAAGGAAGTAGGCTTATGTAAGCCATGTGGGATCTTTTTAGCTATATGATAATATTGATCAGTAAAAAAGTTACTTATTTGTTTACATTACATCTTATTTATGATGTATAGTAAAATCAAAAGTGTTCAGCGTTGGTTTAATTCTGTTCCAATTGAAGCAAAAGCATTGGTAAAACTCACTGACATCAGTGGTAGCAAAGTTAGACCAACCCTGAAGGCTTTTTAAAATCCCACCTTAGGGTAAATTTCACCCTTGTGCAGAGATTGATCACAAAACTTATGCCTCAATTAAGTCCTTTTATAATAGTGAGAGGCAGATTGATCCCTAAGCAGAGGGTTGACTCTCATTCTTGTGCTGGACAAGGGCTACAAATGAAACACAGGCACTAAAACAGTATGTGTAAGTAATAAACAGAAACAACAGACGGAAACAAAATGAGTCCAATGACAAGGACTACAAATAGAAAAGGACTAAATCCAATTCAGAGGTAGTTCTACTAAAACCAATGGAATTGATACCCGTTTACTGTAATACTGAATTTGGCCGAGTCAGAGATTCAAATATGGGAAAGATAGGTCTCTATTATAATCTTAGAATCTGCCAGTGAAGTTCCTATGAGAAGAAACCTGAAAATTAAACTTGACAATTTTTCTAATTACTCCAACGAAGAACATTGTTCTGTGTGGCTAGAACAATAATGATAAAACCCCTAAAATTTGTTGTTTTTCTTTTCAATTCTTAAGCAAAAAATATATTTTCATAAATACTTTGTTTCATAGTATGGCATCAATTATCTGAAATGAAATAGCATTTCCATTTGTTGAGTGAACTATAACAATAATGTCATGTTTCACTTATGTAAAATACAATTTGATTGATTGAAATGAACTACTGAGTTATATATTTATATTGTAAAATAAAAAAGATGGCATTGTGTATAATGCACAAATAATGACATTTTTTGTAAACAAACAGAATGTAAATATTTTTAGATTAATTTATTACTGTGCATTGGAGAAAATTTCATGTTTGTTCCTTCCTTTTTGTTATCAAATCCCTGAAAAAATAAAAATAGTCCTGGAAGACAATGATGAAAAATGAATTGGTGCTAGAGATTGTTAATAGAATCATAAAAATATAGGAATGGGAGGGACCAAGTAAATCTAGATAATTCCTGACAGATGTTTGTTGAACATTTTTTTTTTATCTGCAATGTTGGGAATTCCACCATCCTTGGAAGCCTATTTCAGAACTTTAATCTCTTTACCATTAGATAGTTTTACCTAACATCTAACATAAATCTCTCTTGCTGGATTAAGCCGATTTACTTCTTGTCCTACCTCCAGTGGCTAAGGAAAATAAATGATCACTATCCTCGGTAAAACTGCCCTTATTATAGCTGAAGACTACTAAAAGGTTCCCCACTCACTCTTTTTTTCTCTCAAGACTTTTTAACCTTTCTTTATAGATGTTGAATTTCTAAACCTTTTATCATTTTTGTTGTTCTCCTCTGCATTCTCTCCAATTTGTCTATGTCTTTCCACATCTAAAGTGTAGTGCTCAGAATTGGACACTTTACTCCAGTTGAGACCTCATCACTGTTGACTAGAACAGGAAAGTTACCTCCCATGTCTTACATACAAACAATATTCCTGTTTAATACATCACAAAATTATATTAGCCTTTTTTGGAATTGCATTATATTATTGATTCATTCAATTTGTGATTTACTTAACCCCAGATACTTTTCAGCAATACAGTACTATCATCTAATCAGTTATTCCCCATCCTAGTTGTGCATTTGATATTTCCTTCCTAAATGAAGTACTTTGCACTCATCTTTATTGAATTTCATCTTGTTGATTTCAGACCAATTCTCCAATTTATCAGAGTCCTTTTGAATTCTAATCTTGTTCTCCAAACCCCTCCCAGCTTCGTGTCATCTGCAAATTTTATAAGCATACTCTCCACTCTGTTATAGAGGTCATTAATGACAATGGTAAGTAGTTCTGGATCCAGAAATGATCGTATGAGACCCAACCAGTTTGACACTGATAACTGGAAGGCAAACCTGCAGCCAATCCAGGGCTGTTAGCTCATGTGCCCCTCAATGATAACCCAGAGTCATCAATGGATCATTCCCTCCAGTGTTCAGCAACAACCCAGCTGTATTAACATACCTTTCCCACAGAGATGTGCAACTCAGCCTTCAGGCATGCAGCAGTAACCTATCCCTGAATGGAGTCTTGGTAACATGGCCACAGGCTCAGATATTTTTCTAACCCTGCCAGAACTGCAGATCAATCTGTGCAATAGCACTACCCAGCCAGGAACCCATCTGCTGCATCACAGTGGATCAAACTCGCTTAACCGCCAGCCTCTTCCTGATCTATTTCCTGTTCATGCCCCAGGCTTGCCTGAGCCATGTTCCAGTCTTGTCCTTACCCTATTCTGACTTTTTTCCAGTCCCATTCCTGACACGCTCCAGCCTTCCCTCTGCTTGTTTGGCAATCTGGCTTTGACCTTTGGTCTGCACCTGGACACCAGCTATTGTTCGGCTTGTCTAGGGACTTTGACCCTAGCCTTTCACAGGATCTCTTTTCCAGCACTATCTTCAGCTCACTCTCACCCCTATACTAGCATTGGCCTCTGCTACCATCATTATGTTTGACTATTGGGAAGCCACACATGACAGTAAATATTTTCTGAACAATGACAATTTCCAGAGGGGTAGCTGTGTTAGTCTGTGTACAGTAAAAATGAGCGTCCTGTGGCACCTTAAAGACTAACAAATTTCTTCGGACATAAGCTTTCGTGGTCTCCAACCCACTTTGTCAGATGTTGGAGCCCACAAAAGCTTATGCCCAAAGAAATTTGTTAGTCTTTAAGATGCCAAAGGACATTCATTGTTTTTACTTTCTGAACATGGTCTTTCAACTGGTTGTATACTCATCTTACAATAATTTCATCTAAATCACACTTCCCTAATTTGCTTATGGAAATATCATATGAGACTGTGTCAACAGCCTTTACAACAGCATGTTGCCCCTTCCCCGAGAGAGTTAAACTGTAGGAGCTGTGTATCTTCTGGACAAAATTCTAGGAGAAGGATGTATTTAAGTACAAGGGAATCAGAAGGGGCTAGATTGCTGCACCCAGAGGGGCTAGGTGACTAGACAACATATTCCAGCACTCAGTGGGGAAGGGGAGGTACACGATTGAAGGTGTGAGCCAAGTGAATGTGCCTAGGTACTTTGAGATTGGAACAGTGGCAGGACTCCCATTCAGGCTCCAGGAGCTTGAAACATCCTTGGCATCCACAGTAATAGACACTTGCATTCTCATCAGAGCATGAAGGAGGCATTCTCATCTCATCTCTTGCATCTCATCTAGCAGATGTCCAGGAAGGGGGCATTTGCCATGCTCTGTGACGAACTGTCACACAGTTTTCCTATACTTGGATATATAGATAGACTTGAAGTACTACATTTGTTCCTCCTCCCAGAAATCCATTTTTAATACTGTTAAGTTTTTGTTTCTCTAAATATCACTGTGGAGAATGTGCATTTATGTTGGCTACTACAAGCTTTAGGGTGTGATGTTTTAAAATGTAACGTTAAGTTTATAGTATGACTTTTATCAATATTATTTTTCTGTTTTTAATCATAATAAAAAAAACCCTTTCAGGTCTAGATATATATAAAGAGTGAGACATTAAAAAAATTTGCCTTGTCCCTGAATGACTACCCCACTTCATTTATCAGTGGTTGCTACTCTGATACCATGAATTTGCAGAATCTCATTTTCTGTGTGTTATTATGACTATGTAAATAGCATCAGAACAGAAGATTATAAATAACCTGTCCCAAGAGCAATGCTGTTTTGTAATCAAGATATGCTATTGTCTTGGTAAAAGCTGTTTAGGTTAGCATTAAATATTTAATTAAGATTCTAACTTTTCATATCTGGTGGCATTTTTTTCCAGAAGATAATGGTGTCCAGAAAAATGAGGTTCTCTCTCTTTTCTTGACCAGTAGCAGTGTCACTTACTTTTACAAAAATGACATTTTGTCATAGTTTCTGCAAATATTCTGACTGTTTTTGGCTTATATCTGTGGAAGATCATGTCCATAATGAAAAACCTAAAGGTTTTTGCAATTTTAACTGTGTGTAGAAATAAAAACCAGTCAGCTTTCTAAATCAGCTGCAATGATTCATCAAATGATTTTAGCAAAATTGAAGACTAAGGGTAGTAGATTAACTCTGATTTTTTGTTTTTGTATTGCGACAATATTTTACACATTTTAAATATCTGTACTGCTGCCTAACTAGAACTTCCTTTAGCTTTCCTTGTAGCAGTTATATACCACCTGATGATCAAGCAAGAGAATTTCAACTTACCTTGATGGTACTGCTCTGGGACTGCATCTTCTCGGGATCACTAGTGGTAATATCATGACAGGTATAGGCACACTATTTAGTAACCCTGGATCGAGCACCTCATTTCATTTAAAATTATGCTGGGTCCCTTTCCAAATTTTCAATTTGGACCTTAAAGAATACATGGGGAAAACATGGACTTTTTGTGTGTGTACATGCTCAACAGTAATGTGAAATTGTCACTGTTGGTTGGCTCCCACCAAATACATAATTAACAATGCACTTGTGTTGGCTATAAGTAGTCATGTATTTATATACATAGCAAAGACCTATATATGGTAAGACCCATGTGCCAGTTGTTTTACTTCCAATTTGCTGAGATAGGAATCTAGTAAAGAAAATCTATACTGCAGTTTTTCTTGTTATTATTAAAAACAGTGTACTTGTACGGTTCTGTAAACATATGCCCCCATTGCTGAGAATGGGAGGAAAACAAAAAGGAACTGTAAGCAGAGAGCTTAGAACTGAGTGTAGGGGTGAAGAATCTTGAAATTGATGAAACGAGAACATGGATACATTATCACTGTGGAGGGGGCAGAGGTGAAAGTCATAGAAGTTAGGGAGAGACAATCAATACTCAAAGCAAAATGGAACCAAAATATTTAACTATTTTAAGAATGCTTTAGGGCAGCAGACATCTGGGCATCTGCAAATAATATCTAAGATTTCCAAGGAGGTCTGCACATGCATTTGAATTTTTTTAGGGGTGCACAAATTTAAAAAAGATTGAAAACCACTGAAATATGGAATATGGAAAGATGAAAAGTGCTTAGAGAGGGGGAAGGTAGTGGTCTGTCAATGTAATTAATAAAGAAGGCAGTGGATATAGATTAGGTTAATCAATAAAGCCATTTTTAAAAAGAGAGTGTTTAAGATTAGGCAGGATATTGAAGAAGATGGAGTCTGATAGTTGAAGGGAGATTCAAGACTCAAAAAAGGGGAAGAAGTAAAGCAGTTTTAGGAGTAATCTGAGTTAAAACCACAAAAGTGGATGAGATATTCAGATTTAAATGCCTTCTCAACTTTATCTTTCTTCCATCCAAAATTCAACTTCCATTTCCTTCTATTACCTCACTCAGTCTGTTTACTACTTCCTTTCTTTATCCCACTTTAGCCTATTTGAGTTTTTATCCATGGTGCTATATACAGTTTGTTTTTAATTAGAACAAAAACACTGGTCATTTTTATTTTCTTTGATAGATTCCCATCCCACCCAGACTGGAGTATGAGAATAAGCAGCCATCCAAGGAGCTACTGAAGGAATAAACATAGTAGAATCACAAAAGCCAAGAAGAAGATGAAACTGATGCACTGCATTAGTGAAAGAAATTAGATGAAACACAAAAGCAACACTTGGATTTAGCTAAGAGGAGATCACTAGTTGTGTGACGGAGAAGGCAAAAGGTTTTAAAGATGTAGTCAAAGGCATAAAATAGTCAACAAGGGTTGATAGTGTAAGGCTGGATCTGGGAAGGTGAAAAGAAAGAAAAGTAAGAAAAAAGACAAATAAAAGAAAAGATAATCAATTTAAAGTGCAAATAGTCACTAATCAGAGAGTAGTGTCCTCAAAGGTGCTCAGCAGCATGAAAGCAGAAACAGAGATAATGGATTCAAGAGTAGAGCCAAACCTGGGAATAAGATGGAACTAAGGTGTCAAAAGCAAAAGGAAAGGCATAGTACAGATGAAATTAGAAACCGTGTAATTGAGAAAAGACAATGAGGACAGGGAAGAAAGATCGGAGAGGTGAAAGAGGGGTCTGATAGGATGATGGCAGAGAGCCTGTGACATTGAAGAAAAAGAAATGGTAACTTGAGAAAGGGAATTCAAGGACAGAGTTCAAAATGACATCACTTTTGTGGGAAGTCCATGTTAAGACAGTGAGCTGGGGAATGGTCTAAAGTTGGGCATTTCAAAGAACAATTTAGCAAAACAAATGGAAGGCTGTAGGATCAGATTAACCATCAATGTCAAAATTGAAATCATCTAGAACAATGGGGATATTGAAATCATTTCTATGTCTTTCATGGTTTGCGTTTTAGTCACATGACCTATGTTGGCTGCTTCTGGCCTTAAAGTGAGTGTGAAATCCCATATTGCACTCTGCTAATAGTCCAGTTCTCCTTCTCCAATTTGCTTTCCTCCTTTCAACACAGTTTACTCTCATTTTCATTGGTTTTCTTTTAAATTCTAGTATTCTGGTCTGACCAAACCAGGAGGAAAGTTAATGTTCATGTCTTGGGCAGCTTGTCCAAATCATGCTGAACATCTGATCCTTCCTATTACATAATGACAATTCTACGTAGTGTTTCCTTAGAAATTTCCTTTATCTGTGCTCTCTCTCATTATTATCCCGCCACTGTGTATTCCTGACTTTCTGACATCCACCAAACCCCAAGCAAGTTGAAACTAGTTCACAGACAACTGAGGATTCAAAAATATCCTCAGATAATAAACACTATCTTCAATGCCTTCAGTCTCCCTCCTTTTTCTATCATTCATTTTAAGTGTCAATTATTCACTACACCTTGACATTTAATCTGAAGCATTTCTTCTACCAGAAATGCACCTGGGTTTTTAACTCAAGTGTCCAATTAAAAGAACTCTCCCACTTGTATGCATTCTTCTTCAGTGTAAGTTCAAATTTTCTTCTGTGACATGTACAACAGAGCATTTTAAAATTCAGGATTTTGAAGAGGAATGGTTCGAACTTATAGTACTTCCAAACCCCACCCCCTCAAAACAACAACAAAAAAACAAACCTATAGCGAAAACAAGGCACTGAGTTCCTACATCGTCTGCTTTTTGCCTAGTGCCTATTCACTGTAATAGCATTATCTAGCCTTTGGTTATTTAAATTCTCCTGCTGAAATGCTGAAAGAAAATTAATGAGATATTGACAATTAATAGTTCAACATGGTTTGATAGGTTTGTAAATCAAGTTTGTTAGAATTTTTTTTCTTTTTTTTTTCTTTCTTTTGACAGGAGGGTGGGGGTGTGTGGAACTAGCAAATCCTGTGTTTAGCATAAATCAGGAGTCCCCAAAGAAAACAGGGATGCTTTGGCATAGAGGAATGACTTCAAACAGAGAAGCAAGGTGAATATTGGCTTCTTCATGGCGGGAGCTTGTAAAAAATACAGGAATTCATTGAAAGCCTTTACTATGTGAAGCATCATGGAAAGAAGTTTTTATTTGTGCTTTGTTTTAATACTAATGATACAGATTCTTGGTATAAAATGTCTCAAGTCTCTCACTCAGTCATGTTTCATTATAAAACTTTAAGTTTCAAAGGGGTAACCGTGTTAGTCTATTGTAGAAAAACAATAGAGTCCTGTGGCACTTTTAAAGACTAACAGATTTATTGATTGCATGAGCTTTCATGGGAGAAAATCCCACTTTGTCAGCCACTTTGAAGATGGGAAATTTACAGAATGGGAGGAAATTAAATGCAGGGGAGTGTATGACATAGGATCAAGTCAGTCTGTAACAGCAAATCAAAATAAGTGTTAGGATTCAAACACTGGGGAACAGCACATAGAGGAAGGTGAGGTCAAATCACCTGTTGTAATGAGAGAAAAATCCGTAGTCCCTGTTTAACCCCAAGGCAAGTGGGTCAAATTTCCATATAAATTTGAGTTCTGCAGTTTCTCTTTGAAGCTGTGATTTGTTATTTATCTGTTTCAACACAGCTATTAGCAAGTCATCAATGGAGTGAGCAGAGAGATTGAAGTGTTCCCCTATTAGTTTTTTAGTGTTGCAATTTTTGATGTCAGATTTGTGTGCATTCTGTGTGCACTCCCTCACTCTCTCAAGCCTTGGGAGACAGACCTCTCCCTGCTTACAGACAGCCACCCAACCTTCAACAGATACTCACCAGCAACTACAGATGAAACAACAGAAACATTAAAGCTGGAACATATCCCTGCAAAAGACCACGCTGCCAACTTTGCCTTCATATCTACACTGAAGACACCATCACAGGACCAAATCAAGCCACCTACTCCATCAAGAGCTCATTCACCTGGTCATCCACCGATATGATTTATGCCATCATGTGCTGGAAATGCCTCTCTGCCTTATATATTGGACAAACAGGACAGTCTCTGCGCCATTGCAATACTAAAAAACCAATAGGGGAAAACTTCAATCTCTCTGCTCACTCCATTGACGACTTGCTAATAGCTGTGTTGAAGCAGATGAATAACAAATCACAGCTTCAAAGAGAAACTGCAGAACTCGAACTTATATGCAAATTTGACTCAGTTGCCTTGGGGTTAAACAAGGACCACGGATTTTTCTCTCATTACAACAGATGATTTGACCTCACCTTCCTCTAAGTGCTGTTCCCCAGTGTTTAAATCGTAACTTCTATTTTGATTTGCTATTACAGCCTGACCTGATCCTATGTCATACACTCCCCTGCATTTAATTTCCTCCCATTCTGTAAGTTTCCCACCTTCAAAGCATCTGATGAAGTGGGACTTTTTCCCATGAAAGCTCATGCAATAAATAAATCTGTTAGTCTTTAAAAGTGCCACAGGACTCTACAAAACTTTAAGTCTATAAAGTTTAATTGGCAGGGAAATTATATTAATGATACATTGGGTTTGGGATTAGATGACTTTATTGCTTAGCATTATACGGATCTTAATACCAGGAATTAGAATGTGAAAATTAAAAAGGTCATGAATGGATATGGATAGGCTATCTAGAAGACTTCTTTGAGAATGCATGTGTATTTTTCATATAGTTGTGTCAACTGTGTTTAATTGAATTCAAACATTCATGTTTAAATATATATTGATCGTTATTAATAAAGCTGCAGATTTTAATGCCAACTGGTGATTCAGTATCTGTGGGAGCACTAAATCCAGTGAGATTCTTTTCTATATTGTAGTTTTACTGAACAATAATTTCTTCTTGTTACATTCTGTCTTTCAGTACATGCTTACTATCTAGTACTGTCATCAATGAGATACTTAATTTTATACTGTTTGTTGACATACCGACAGGTATGGCTATGCCACTGTTTACAAAAATATAGCACAATTAAAAAAATAGCATGACTATATAGATAGCACCTGTTTAATCAGTGTGCATTCCTTTCATCTCATATATCTCTAGCATTATTGGTAATTTAATTTAGTTTCTTTCATGGAGGCAACATTAATTTGTATAACAATTGCTCATCATTTTTCCCCAGGTTCAGTTAAACTCTTTTCACCACTTAATATTTTTAAAATTAGGTCACTTTCCACACACCATATTAACAAGTGAATCTTAGATAACATGCAGTCCCTGGCCCTAAACTATAGCCTATTAAATACAGTGGAAAGATTTCCATTGACTTCAGGGCTCTGGATTATTAACTATACATTTAGCTATACATTATAGTGGCATTTATATTTAGCAAGTTTGGATTGTTGTGTTCCCCGTGTGTTTCCCACCTCTTTAGATTTAGATGACATCATGTATACTCACTGACCTGCACGGTCTAACTATAAAAATACTGGACTAAACTGTATTATAATTCTACATGAAAACCAAAAACTTGTGTCAATGTCTTGTGTTCAAAATAAAGCATACAAAGATCAAGAAAGGAAGAGTTAGGTTTGAAAGCTACTGCACGGGAAGGCATATTGGTTCTTCCTGTCAAATTCCGATTTCTGGACCTCCAGTCAGCAAGGGGCACATAGCAACATGGCCTGGTGTTCTCAAAACTCTGTACACATACACAATGTATTTGCACAACGACCATGTGAGATTGATACCATTAGTAAGTAATATCAGCAAATCATAGATAAGAAAATGGAA
Organism: Pelusios castaneus; assembly: GCA_007922175.1. NCBI lineage: Eukaryota > Metazoa > Chordata > Testudines > Pelomedusidae > Pelusios > Pelusios castaneus. The sequence continues at coordinate 24,096,124 of ML685793.1, read as the reverse complement.
GCACAGAAAAGTTGAAGAGTAAATTATGGCTTTGCCCTGTGCCCTAGATAAGATGGCTGTATGTTTCACCAGGAGCATACCTCCTGGTTCTCCCTATATGTGGTGCAGTGTAGAGCCCCAGATTTATCAGAGAAGTATGCTAGCTGGAGAAATGTGTGAGAGTGGAAGGGAAGGTGGAGTATTAGATGTGGGGAGCCACACCTCTTCCTTCCCACATGTGGAGCCTCATGATATGGATAGCCTATGCAGGACAGTCATGGGATGTTTCCCTACCACTTATTCCCCAGTGTGGCTGCTCCAGATGGGACAGGATTTGCCTAAGGTCACACGACTACTTACCATCAGGATGACAATGAGATTTCAAGTCTATTTAACCTGCAGACTCTCCATTAGAGCTGGTGGAAAAAGTTATCAAAACTATTTTCACAGGTAAAACTGTGAAAAATCTCATGCAAAAATGTCTTCCTTTCTTCCCAAGTTTTCTGACCAATATGTTTAAATCTGTATTGATCATTATTAATAGAGCTGCAGCCTTTTCTCATCCACTTAACAACAATGCTTTCTGGCAAATTGAGTGTCCTCTGCCTCAGTGTGCCTCACTCTTCACCACCTGTAAAATGGAAATAATAACTAATCTCACAATATCACAGAGAGAGACTGCTGTGATTTTTATAGTATCCCAGACTCCCTGGTTTTTCTGAAGCTTACCAATCTTTTAAGGTCTTTATAATTTTAGGTTAAGTTTAAAGTGCTTCACAGCATCCAAAAGCTGAAGCTTCTCTGAGCAACTCAAAATTACAGTGATGGGTGCTAATAAAAGAGCACGGATAGGTAATCTGAGAATTAAGTAGGGCTGAAGTATAGTTATCAGTTATTTACCCCCCCCCCCCCATATTCTATTTTCATATATTCTTTCACTAATCAAGGGCACTTTCTTCCCAGCTTCTAGCTTCAAAGGGCTTTGAAAATTCTCAGCAACTGGCAGGATTGAGCCCCAAATAACCCACTGTAGAATTTGATTTTACTGATTACTGTTTGAAGTGACAATTTGGATAAATGGCCAACACTTTCCTTTCCAAAAGTCAGTTCCTTACTGGAGCGCCTGTATTTGTCTTCACTGATCCTGATTTGTGGCTCTTCACTTGTAATTATGTGACTGAAAGGAATCTCTTTGATTTTTCTTTTATGTTTTCAAGAAAGAATGTTTCACTTAGATGAATGTCAAGCAGCTGCAGGTAAAGATTCTGTTAGAGACTGTCAGAATACTAATGAGAGCCAATAACGATTTAACTGACCTGCCTGCACACTTCTTATTAGAAAAGTTTGTCATATTTTGCTTTGATGCGCATCTCTACGTTATGATATTCATTGCTTCAGTCAGCGACATTTCATTTAGTTTGTCCACTCCTTCCTGGATGCACTGCTAATGTAAGATAATAAACCTTGGAGACTAAAGTCCTTTGTTTATCCATTTAACATGTGTTATATGAGCAGAAACATTTCAGACCTTTTCATACTTTCCCTCCAATGATCTTCATTTGTGAATGCTGTGAAAGTATGTGTGTCTCCATTCAGTCACGGTGTTTCTGCTCATGCTACGAACAAGAGTAATATTTAGTGCAATTTGTGTAGAGCTATACAGATGTTTGACTTAGGGTGATTTTAAGTATTTTTTTTCAGTTCAGGTGAAGTGTAACAAGTCTCAATTAGTGCTTGTGATAGCCTGAGTTTCGCCTTACGGAGGGTGCTGCCAAACTTGCTTCTCTTTCTTCTGACAATCACTCTAGCCACCAAAAAAAAAAAAAAAAATCAAGAAGAAACTGGAACTTATCAGAGAAGCTATCTGTTTGGGAGGTAGTGCAAGCTGATGGAGCCTGAATTTCCAAGTTAATCTATGGGGGTCAGTCCTTTCTGAGCACTGTGAAAGAAGTTACAGCGTTTTTCCTGCTTTTAGTTATTCACAGGGCATAAGTGTCAAACCTAAATTTTCTTTTTATCTTGAATAATTGTGTGTTTACATGCTGTATTGTGGTTTTACTAACGTGGTCTCCTTAACTAAATTGAATGTTTATTACTTGGAAACCTCTAAAGCATTTAGGACCAACTTCTTTCCTGAGTTATATGCTATGCAACATTGGTTTCAGTGGGGTTGCATGAAAGTGAGAGCACAAATTGTTCCTTAATATTAGGGGATCTTGCCAGGACATTATTAGTTGTACCTTTAATAGTGTATTCAGCTACATACTCTGTCAAAGATCTTGATACTGAGCTATGTGAACATACTATGTTTTTAAAGAAATATAAGAATGGTGAAAACAGTGGCCTTGTTTACTTGTTAACTGGATTTTCTACTATGTCTCCCAAAATATATTGCAATATCTCACAGTACATGGTTCCAAGAATACTAATAAGATATTTTAAATAAATAATTGTAGGTACCACACACGTATGAAAAGTAGAGAAGTATTACGACAAAAGTTGCCTTAATTCTCCCCTTTTCAACTCTTTTGCTCATTGTCTTTCAAATATGCTCTGAGATTTTTCAGAATTGTGCATATAGATGTCCATATAATACTCTTTAATAACTACTTAATATTAACTTGAACTATATCTGCAGTTGAATGCTATACATTTAACTTAGTTGATCAAGCTCTTTTAAATGTGCATGGAAAGCCTCACAACCTCAGTGTGATTCACTCATTAAAATAGGAATGAAAACCAAATTTGAAAGCTCATGGAAAATAACACCCAGAAAAAACATTTCTATTGATGTTATTTGATGGTATCAGTGGAAAGTGATGTGAATCAATAGAACTGTATTGAATATTTTTTTTCATTTAATTTCACATTGTTTTTTACTACTTGTTTTCATCAATCAGTCACCTTTAGTTGTGAAATCCAGGGTGAAATTCTAGTCTGTTTACATCTGTGGAAGTTTTGTCATTGACTTCAAGGAAGCCAAGATTTCATGAATGGTATTTATATTTTGCTGACTGAATTTGCATCTCTTTCAGTTTCTTTAGTGGCTTTAATAGCATTTGCCCTAAGTGCTTGAAAGTTTATAGAGACTTTTTGAAAAACAGAAAGTTACAAAAGAATTAGGACTTGTTTGCCTTGCAGCTTTTTCAAACTCCCTACACTTTTGTTCAAACAATCTATTTCCCTAAGATAATTGTCATCTCTGCAAGATTCCCATCTTCAAGCTTCAAAAAAAAAAAAAAGATTTTTTTAAAGGCTTCTGTAAGTCAATGTATAACAATGTATAAGAAAACAATTGTTTCTCAGTTTTATAGAAGCATCCTTATGTGTTATAAGCACCTAGAAACTTTTTACTTAAGTGTCTTCCTATTCTGTAACAAATCCTTTGAAGCATTCAAATCTGCTACCAGATTACATTAATCATTTTTAAACTTAATACACATTGGGGCACAGATTTTTTTTCTGTGAAAATCTGGCCCTTTTCAGAAGTCCTAGACCTCGAGATTGTCTTAAACAGAATGGAGTTATGTTATGTCCTCTTTCACATACATACAATCTGGCTGATATCAGTGGAGTTGAGACTATGTAAATCAGAGTAGAAATTGGCTCAATGGATTAAATTGTTTTATGTAGTTCTGCTTAGTGGAGTTAACAGGTTCAAGCAGAGTTCTTATTTTCTTTACTTATTTTGTACTTTATTATCCTCCATGCTATGATGGAGCACTTATGGACAATGTAAAAATAGAAGGCTCAGGGACTCCCTCTGAAAGGAAACAGGGGAACCTGGAAATACCCTCACCATTTTCAGGTTAGGCTTCGAGACTCACCTCTTCAGCATTGCCTTTCCCAAATAATGTAGCAGAAAAATAACCTAGCAACATGATCAAGGATAGAAGCAGACAAACTCAGCCACAGACTAGGACAGAAAATTGACTGTCCCTTTTGGGTAGACATCACAATTATCCAAACTTATCTATTAACAGCACTCTATACATCAGCCATTGGGGCTTTAGAAAGCCTTGACTGAGCTATATCCTTTAAGGCCAGAAGGGATACCCAGATCATCAACCTTGATTTCCTGTATATCATAGGCCACCAACATCACCCCACACTTGCACACTACTGCCAACAACTAAAATCAAACTAAAGTATTACGTAGCTTAGGAGACATTACTATTATGTGCCACAGGAAGAGAATAGGAGGGGCAGAGGAGCACCAGTACTCAGGGTTCTCACAATGGCAGAGAAATAATTTAGTAAGGGATACCATATAATTTTGGCAAGCTACCCTCAGTGATACAGTGCAGAGGAAGGCAACCCTGCCCCCCACCTGGCCACTGAGCTGGGGTTAAATTCCTTCTCATCTCCATGTGTGCTGATCAATTTAGCCCTGAGCAGGTGAGCAAGAATCAGCCAACCAATCACCTGAGAGAGAGGCGAGGAGGGGGGGAGAGAGAGAGAGAGAGAACGCACAGGACCATCTCAGAGCTCTGGCCCTCCTTGTCAAATGTCTCATCTCCAGTGATGGCCAGCCTTGATGCATCAAATAGCTCTTCATCTTCTCTGATACTTACTGTTCCAATGATCATAGAAGACAATCGTATCTCCTCTCAGACTTCTTTTTGCTGAACTAACCAAGCCAAATTCTTAATGTCTCACAAGAATCTTCTTCTCCATTCCCTTGATCATCCTCATAGCTTTATTCTGCTCCTGTTCCATTTTAAATGTGCCTTCCTTGAACATGGGTGACCATCACTGTGCATCCTGTTCCAAATGAGCTTTATCACAGTTTTACACAGTGGCCTGTCTCTACTAGAAATGCATCACCTAATGTATCCTCGGATTGCATTTGCCTTTTACAGTTGAATCAGATTGGTGGTCTCATAGGCTATGTGTACACTTGTAATTTTAAGTCGACTTGAACTGATGAGCCATTAAGGACAAAAGGAATACAGCCATCTTTAATGGCTCATCAGGTTACTCCCTGGGCCCATTGTACCTGACAGCTTCCTTAACATTAAGGAGACAATGGTTGTAGACAGCCTGTCTCGGGTGTTTACACAGAATCACACAAGTTAAAGTACAGATATAACACCAAATTCCTAACTTCTAATACAAATACAATTCCTGTACATGAACTATATAATAATTCCCAGCAAATTACTACCTTTCTATTGATACTAAACATGACGTAGTTCCTATGGATTATAGCATTTATAAAATATGAATAGAAAATAATATCATAAATGCTTCCCTAAATCCAGACAGCATCACACAGGGCTCTGCCCAGCTCTTTGGGGGGCATGCCAGGCTCCCCCTGTGCCCCCCCCCCAGCAGGGAGGGCATTGGTATAGTCCTGGGGTAGCCCTAAGTCGACTTAGGGCTATCCCATGTCTACACTGGGTTAATTCGACTTTAAAAAGTCGAATTAAGCCTTAAGTCTAATTAAATCTAGGTTTAATAAAGTCAACTTAATTTTCCTTAAATCGACTTAATTTACCAGTGTAGATGCAGCCATAGTCATCTTGTGATCAATCCACACACCCAGGATTCTCTCCTCCTCTTTTGTTTCCAACTGATGATGATGGCCCACCACTCTCCTCTCTAATACAGAGATGGCCACATTTTCAAAGGATGAGGCAACAAATGCTCCCACAAAAGCATCTTTTCCCATATGAAATTTTGCACACAAATATCAGATATTTTTATTCTAAAGTACCTTTTTGTGCATATAATTGATTCATTAGCCTATGCAATTACCTGTTTGAATAGTGATTTCCATTGAAAAGTAAACATTTATCTACTATTAGCACAAAGTGACATCTGAGAAAAACACACAATTTCAGAATAGAAAATAAGTGCTGTACCTTAAATGTCACAATGTGGCAAATATGGGCAAATGCTCCTCTGCATTTTTTTTGGGGGGGGGGGGAAGAGAGGGGGTAATGCACTGTAAGAGGGGGGAAAAAGCTTGATTCCCTTGACTTAAAAAAAAATCTAAAATACATGCTATACCACATGCTAATTTCAGGACTTCCATTTAAAATTAATAAGAAATATTGATTTAATAATACTAATTAATAAGGAGAATATGTTGTCATTAGTACTACTTACAAGATATATTCACTCATTGGGTGTGTCTACACTTACAAATTAAGTCGACTTAAGCCTGCTTAAATCAAATTAATTTAATCTGCGTCTACACTATAATTTCCTTAAATCAACTTAAGCTGTTCCTTAAGTCAATTTAAGGAAATTTAAAGTTGACTTTATTAAACCTGGTTTAAAGTTGACTTTACTGGCTAAGTTAACTTTATAAAGTTGACTTAGCCAGTGTGGACGCAGATTAGCCCTAAATTGACTTTAAGTCAACTTAAAGGGCCCCAGGGCTCCCCCACTGCCCTCCCTGCCAGGGTGGCTGACACAGCCAGAGCCTGGCGCGCCCACCCACAAGGTAGGACACAGCCCTGCCCACCCCTCTCCTATGCCCTGCCAGTGTCCCTGTCCTGCTCAGCCCCTATTGTACCAGGGTACAATGGGGCAAATGCTGAACCCCCTGGCACTTTGGAAGGGGTGCCCCCCCAACACCATGTACCAGTCCCAGGTCCACCTAGCCCCTAGAAGTTGACTTAGGCGTCCAGTATGGATGCTCTAAGTTAATTTGGCAGGGTCCCCTTGAAGTCGAATTAATTTTATAGTGTAGACATGCTAAGTCAACTTAACAAAGTCGACTTAAAGTCGACTTTGTTAAGTCGATTTAGCAAAGTCGACTTATTTGGCCAAGTGTAGACATAGCCATTGTTATCATATTTCCTATCATTAGTGTGAAGCCACATCAAACACTAACCTCTTTCTTTCTTTCTTTCTTTCTTTCTTTCTTTCTTTCTTTCTTTCTTAAAGGTATATCAGAGAAAGAATCTACCATGCTGCTGTAAAGTAGTACTCCGGATGCCTTGAGTGATATAGAGAGAAAACATGCAAGTTTCCTCTTGGGCCCCATCCATAACCTAATGCTTTCCATCTGATGTTAGAGCAAGAAGAAATGAATCATCTGGGTCAAAAATAAAGAAAAGAGAAGCCAGCAGTGCTGGACCTCAGCTTCTGAAGTGTTCATTTTTGCTGAATCTGTTCAGTAAACTGGTAGGTTGAATCAATTGCTTCAGCGATCACTGGCAAACTTCCAGTGAGAATGACAGCACACAAATGCCGAAATAATTTCAGTGATTCCAAAATAACATTGAAAATTTTTTTGCTAGTATATGTATGAAGTAGTGTGTGAGGAAAAAATCCAGTCTAGCAACAATGGGCCGTAGAATGATTGATTGTCACACATTTAAGGACTCTGTAGAAGAATAGATCCAGGCTCTTTGAGGCCTAGAACTTCAGACATCTCACTATCTTGCCCAACAATAATGTCTGCAGGCCCACAGGCTATGTCTACACTTGCTAAAATTAGTTCGAATTAGTTAGTTCGAACTAACTAATTTGAACTAATTTTAGTTAGTTCGAATTAGCAATCCCCATTCATTTCAATGGCCCGTTAGTTCGAACTAAGAAATTAGTTTGAATTAACATGGCCACATTGGCTAATTTGAACTAGTTAGTTCTAGTTAAAACTTTACTTCTAAAGCCCTCTTCGAACTTATTAGTTCGAATAAAGGAAGCCCTTAATTTGAACTAACTAACGCCTCGTGTAGCCATGGCTTTAGTTGGTTCGAATTAAGCCTCCTTAATTTGAACTAACTTGCCAGTGTAGACATAGCCACAGTATCTTGTCTGGACAACTGCTTATATGTAAAGCTGCAATAGTATGTTCAGAGGTTTCTCTTTGGCTATGTCTACACTGGCAAGGGCTTCCTTAATTTGAACTAATACACTGGCTTTTACTTTTTGAACTAAGGGTTAATTCAAACTAGTTAGTTCGAATTAACCCAATGTGGCCATGTTAGTTTGAACTAAGTGCTTAGTTTGAACTAACCGGTACATTGAGCTCAATGCAATTGACTAATTTGAACTAAGCAAGTGCCATGGCACTTGCTTAGTTCAAACTAAAATTTGCTAGTTCGAATTAAGTTAGTTTCAACTAACTAAAATTAGTTCGAATTAGTTAGTTCGAATTAACTAGTTCGAACTAACTTTGGTAAGTGTAAACATAGCCAAATTTGATAGTAGATTTAAGCCTTCCAGATTTGTTTTAGGATTGAATTTACTCATGTAGTTAAAGATAACATAAGCTTAGTCACTGCTTAAATTGTACTTCTAGGACCTAAGTGGTACGTAGGCCATGTGCAGAGATTAATTTCTCCCTTAACATCCATATTAAACAATTCCCTCAGAAACCTTTTTGAAAATTTGAGTTCCTGCTCTAAAGTTCTGGATAAAATACTGAACTTTTCCTGCTCTAAAGTTCTGGATAAAATACTGAACTTTTTAAAAAAAATTGTAAAACTTTGTGCTGTAGTTCAACATTTTAACATCATAAACTTCTTACTTTTGTTCTAAGACTTTCTTCTCCATTCTGTTGTTAAATCAAATATCCTTTCAAAAATCACTTTTTTTTCTCCTGTATCTTACTTTTTTATTATCACTCTACCCTGCTAAATCATTATGTATTCTGCTGTTCATAAGACCTGTCATCTAGCCTCTTTCCCTCTGAAAGTTTTTGTATTACACTAAGGGTCTTTATAGTAGTTTGATGTATTGCATTCTGGGATCTCCATTCCCCAGGTTCCATCCCTTCTAAGGCCCTCTGAATGATCTCACTGATTTAGCAGATCTTTTCTACTTCATTTATACGCTTTCCTTTTAGCTGGCTCCACACTTTATCATCTTCATAGTTTTATATAGGTCTTCCACTTCAACATCGGATTCATTTAAGTATACCCCTGGTATGAGAATTCTAGGAAAGGATTAAAATGCAAATTGAGGTGCCTGACTATGCTTCAGACTTGCTGGTTGAGCTAAACAAGCTGAAGTCAAATCTGATGGGGATCACAGTCGTCCTGGGTTATCTCTGTATGTGTGCCTCTCTTAGATTAGGTCACAGTCTAATGGCTCCCATTGCATACATGGAATTATCCTAGATACATTTTTATTAAATGCTAAAAAAACTGGACACACACTCAGCATCCTAGAGATGTACAAATGGCTATCATCTAATTAAATTGCAAGCATTTTCTTTTCCATGTGGGTATAGTTCAGCAAGGTAGTTTGTAGTGCCTTTGACTCAAATCCCACATCTCTCCTACCCCTTCTGAAGCAATAAAGATTTTAACAGAATGAAACATGTATCCTTGTCAATATTTTTTTCTTTTCATTTAAGTATTCAAAACATTGTATTATTAGTACTATACATTTCTCGTAAGCTATTTTGTGATCTGTTACCCAACTGCCTTCTCTTTCCTCCCCTAAAGCTATCTCAAGGGATGGTCATAGTTGTCCTTTTTGGTATAATTTTCCCTATGTAAGGTGCCAGAATGTTAATGTTAGGCTTCTAAGATTTTGCAACATGAATGGACATTTTAGATCTTGGAAAAATAGGGCATGATTGAATGTCCGGTAGTTTTATAAAATGCAGTTCTACACTAAAAAATGACTATGCAAAAATGGCTTTTCACATTCAGCACACTTGTAATCTGTCCTATCTTCAGTCCACATTACCTCAATGATCAGGCCCAGCAATAAAAACTTAGTTAAATGGAAAGACTTTTATTGACATGAATGGATTTTGGATCAAACTTCTAGTTAGAGACTTTCTATTTAATATGAGTTTTCTCTGCACACACTTAATTTTATAGCTGTTTGTTGTCTTCCAATATTCTGAGATCCATTCCATCTACATATGGTGCACTTATGTTCTGGTGCTTTCTGTAGCAAAGTTGCATTGATCTCTTTCAGTCATTTCATGTACAGGCCTAGGCATTTTATTTGCTTTCTGTAACTATCAATGCCATATCTTATGATTCTATATAGTCCTGCAGTGTGGCTGATAATTCTAGATAGTATTCAATCTTTTATAAGCGATTTTCATAATTTCCTGCATTCACATGACATGGAATCATGTTAATACAGTTGTAGATTCTTATCTTGATGTTTCTTTAAACAAAGAAACACAAATAACTTTTTAAACAAAGAAACACAAATAACTTTTTAAACAAAGAAACACAAATAAATCATTTGCATTCTTGCTTGGCTGCGCAACATATTTTCTGTTTACTGCCCCATCAGTATCTTTTTCTTATAATTTGCTTCTGCATTAAACTCAAAACCTCTTGAGATGTTTCACCTACTGAAGTAGACATAATATTTATCTCAGGCTTTTTTCATAGCTGTTGGCTCCAGGGCTATGTCTCCACTTGTAAGTTTAAGTCGACTTTAACTAAGTCGACTTAGTGTGTCCCCACTTAAAAATAAAGTCGACTTAAAGGGGAACTTAAAAAGTCGACCTAGAGCATCCACACTGGATGCTCTAGATTGACTTTGTGGGGCTAGGGAGACCTAGGGAAGGTCCACGGGGGCAGGGGGGACACCCCTTGCCCAATGCCAGGGGGCTCAGCCTTTGCCCCATTGTACCTAGGTACAATGGGGCAAAGGGGGCCAGGGACCCTGGCAGGGCATAGGGGAAGGGTGGGCAGGGCTCTGTCCTGCCAGGTGGGGGGGCATGCCAGGCTCCCCCTGTGCCCCCCCCCCCCCGTCAGGGAGGGCATTGGTGTAGCCCTGGGGTAGCCCTAAGTCGACTTAGGGCTGCCCCACGGTTACACTGGCTTAAGTCGACTCTAGAGAGTCGACTTAAGCCTTAGGACTACTCAAAAGCAGGTTTTATAAAGTCGACTTAATTTTAATTAAGTCAACTTTATTTTCCTTAAGTCGACTTAAGGAAACTGTAGTGTAGACGCAGCTTGCTTAAGTCAACTTAATTTACCAGTGTAGATGCAGCCTAAGTGCAATATCATAGAGCCAAAAATCCTCACCAGTCCTGTGCTGCATTGTTCATTAAATTTTTTAAATCCTAGAAGTTTCAGTTGTTTTATTTCTTAGTGTTAATACTTTTCTAACACCATGTAAGTTACCAGTTTATACAATTTTGTTGAAAAAGTACACTAGAATTATTAATGCATTATCTATCTATTTTACAATGGCTGCTAGAGGTCCCAACTGAGATCAGAGCCTCATTGTGTGCAAATACATGGGATATGTCTTTACTCCAAATAAAAATGTGTATCATAAGATAGCTTTCTTAATGTAAAACCCTTATGAAGACCAGATATAGCAGTTTTCACCTTCATGTTATCTATATTTCAGCATAGCTAGTTCACATCACCCTTACACCCTCACCTAGAGTTTACCTCAACAAAATACATCAAGATAAAAACAGGGTATTGTCTCAAAACTTTGACTTTTCAAAAACAAACCTTTTGCACTGTAGACATAGCATAAGTTAAAGAAATAACTCCTCTTTTCAAGAAACAAGAGACACAAAGCGTGATAAGGAAAACGGGCACACAAAGAAGTCAGGTGATTTTTCAAATATCTTTTAGCAAATATCTTTCAATGGGTCAGTGATAGACTCAAGACAAATAGAACGTGGGTCTCCTGACTCCCATTACAGTGCCCCATTTTGCAGGTCACATTACCCCTTAAACCTCTCTGCTTTTATCATGCTAACTTCAAAAGCAGTATACATCAAAATGTTCTCTGCATTTATGTTCCTTTACTTTGAAAAGAGACTATGGAAAAATGCCACCTTCTTATTAAATAGATCTATCTGGGTACTTTCAGTGGCCTATCTGCTTTATTTCAGTAACTTTTTTTTTTACTGCAGAGCCAACATAGGTAAGGGAAAAGAGAGTTGGATTCTATTCCTCTGAGTGCATCAGCAGCAAAATTGTTTAGTAAATTCATTTTGGTTAAAATGGGATCACACAAATTTGGCTTGAAAATCTTTACTTGTATTGTTATAGGAGAAGAAAATCTCTGAATCAAACTGATTTTATTCAACTGCTAGTTAAAAATACCTGCTTAAAGACAGAACAGAGTAAAGGGGACACCAGGATTTGGCCCATTAATTTGCCTTGAACTGCAGATATAGTATTTGATCCATCAGGCTGCAAAACAGAGGAATAGTGCTTCTATAATATAGAATCTATATGGTGGCAAAAGTAAAACTTCTTTAAAGAGGAGGAGACAGCAGTGGATTTAACTGCAGAAATTATAAAACTAATTAAAACTGCAAATCCCTATAGACTATGTAGTTGCTGTAATAAACATCTGTCATAGACTTTACTCTGGAAAATGTTAGATTTAAGTTGAATGCTTGTTATTACTGATATATCAAATACTGAAAAAAATGCTTGTGAGGATTTCTTACTAACATGTAACATTTTTATAACTCTTTGCATCTTCAGACCTATTTATCAATCCATACACAGATCCATTTTAAGGTAGGTGTGTATTATGCTGTATTATATGTGAGGAAATTGAGATATACAAAGGACGAGTAATTTAAGGAAGACTGCATAGTAAATCAGAGTCAAGATTAGGGCTGAGGCATTCCACATCCCAAGCCTCATGCTTTTAGACTAATAGATTATTTTGCTTCATTTTAGCAAAAGTTAATCTTTAAACTATTCAGCACAAAAATATTTGCTGTACAAGTTCTTAGAAAATTAATGTGAGCTGAGACAAATTAACGGGGATCAGAAGCAGCTTCCCACACTCTCTGGGCAGGTCTACATTGCCTGCCATTTTTGGCGGAAGTCAAACAGAGATATGCACATTACTTAAGATAACTTGCGTATCTCTCTTCAACTTCCCTATGCATGGCATGTCCGCTGTGCTGAGTTAAAGGGAGTGGCTTCCATTTGACTCAGCGCTACTCCAGTTGCCGCAGAGGCCTTTATAGATTGGCTTCCAGATTGACCGAGCGGTTCTTCACAGACCTGCTCAGTCGAACGGGAAGGCCTATTTGATGATGGAGATTTTGCCATTGTCAGTGAAAAATAGCCCTTTGTGTGTGGTAGCAGTTTCACTCTGCTATTCTACTTCCTACAGGTCTCAGTCTGCTTTTCTGTACTGAGACATTCTGTTCTTTTTGCCAGTCTGAGGCCATGTACACACGATCACTTTATCATGTGATAAGGCTCCTTACTGCGCGATAAAGCTTTGAGTGAACACACGAGAATTTTCCCTGTTGTGCAGCAACACCGTCTTGCCCCACAACAGTTAAACCACTCAAATCGAGAGTGGTTAGGCTTACCGCAGAACAGCTGTTCTGCGGTAGTGCTCGTGTGTACAGTTTTTCCGATTTAGACAGCCTCCGGAAATGTCCCAGAGTGCCAATCGAGGCCACACTGGGACATTGGAGCTGACAAATATGTCAATTTCACTGCTCTAGCAGAGCAGTGAAATTGACTATTATTGGAGCTGCCAGGTTCGGCGGCCCCTGGGGATTGGCCCCCTGGACTGGGGGCTCCTGCTCGGGAGACCCCAAGCACAGGTGGCTTCAGCACCTCTTCCTGCTGCTGGGGCTGGTGCTTCAGCGCACAGCCCCCACCGCCACCCGAAGTGTGGCAGGTGGTGGAGGGGGCTGGCTGCAGTCCCCGCCGCCTCCCCTAGCTTGGTAGCTGGGCTTCAGGAGGCAGCAGGGGCTGCAGCCAGCCCCCTAGCCCAGTGAACCTCTGGGGCAGCTGATTGCCAGGCAAAAGGCTGGCTGAGGGCAGTGCATGGTGGGACAGGTGCTCACCAGCCACTGCTCCTTGTAGCGCAAAGGAGTGTTCACACGTGTGAATGGTCCTTTGTGCTACTAGGAGCACATATGTACACACAAAAGCGCTATATTAAGGGCCATCTCTAGGGGGAAGAGGGCCCAGGGCCAATCGGCCTAGGCGGGGCCCCCGCCCCCACATGCTGGTGAGGAGTGTGGGGGGAGACAGCCTGCTTCGCCCCCCAGGGAACCCGGTCCGCCCTGGGAGCCAGCCCCAGAAGCCGTGGAACCACTGCCGTAGCCCCAGCCCCAGGGAGTCGAGGTCTAGGCAGGGCCACGGCACTAGGCGGTGAGGAGCTGTGGTCGCAGCCCCGGAGAGCCATGGCCCAGAGAGTCAAGGCTGTGGCTGGGTCCCCGGATGGTGGGGAGCCATCCCCAGCAGAAGCTGCTGCTGACCCTGCCTCAGCCAGGACCCCAGGTGGCCGCGGCCGGCCCAGAGGCCGGGACCCAAGCACTGGCCCTGCCTCTGGGCCTGCCTGCTCTGCCGTGGGAACGGGGAGCAGGGCCGCCTAGGGACCAGCCAGGGGACATGCTCCTGGCTTGCCCTGCTGCCAAAGGGAGCAGGGGGATGCACGGGCGTGAGGGAATCGTGGCATGGGCCCCATACTGCCCCGCTGGGAGCGGGACAGTGCATGGCCCATGTTACCGCGGGGCCCGGGCCAATCGCCCCCTTCGCCCCCCCCAAGGACGACCCTGGTTATATTTATAGCGCTTTCTTTGTCCCGCAACAGCTTATTGCAGGGCAAGTTTGTCATGTGTACGTAGTCTCAGAAACTCTTTCAAATTGTTTCCATCATAAAAGAGTAGTTGGGAACTGGTAATTTGGGCATGAGAGTACAGAAAGACGATAAACTGAGGAAAGAGGCCATGAGGAAAGTAGTGAGAAGGCAGAGTATATTATATTATGTCTGCTTTTACATATCTTTTTCCTGCTTTGGGACACAGCATCCAAACTTTCTGTAGTCATCCTTAAGTGGGTGCACCTAATTAAATAACTTATTGAACACATACTCTCTATGAAGACATGAAAATGATACATGTAAGGCAGTGGAGGGGGGTCCAGAGCAGCATCAGTCCCTCAGGTTGTATACATGGTTTCATTCTCATGCTCTGATTTAGCTTACTGATAATTCTTTGAATCTTTAACATTTATTTTATTTTTAAAGTCTGAGGAAAAACAAGTCTGCCCCCACTGCAGGGCCTATCTATTGAGTCAGGGTTTAGATGAAGATGGGAAATGGCGTTAATAAGTTTTGGAAGGTGAGAGTACTTTTTATTACTAGAGTCATTATCATCCACATTTTATATATGGCTTGCTGAGGCAGAGGATATGACTTGTCCAAGGCCACTGTGACAGGACATGCCCACCCTCCTCTGGCCTACAGGGGGTTAAAGACTCACTGGGGGCTGTAGAGGCCACACTTCTCCCGCTGGGCATGCTCCTCATGGAAGGGGGACATAAAAGGCAACAATGCAGCACAGTCAGGACAATCTGATGACTGGGAAGGACACACACCATCGGCTCTCTCCAGGGGACCATTGTTGACCCTGACCACTGAGCCAAATCACACCGAATCCCTGATGGATCCAATGCCAACAGAAAAACCCCAAAGACTGGCTGATCAGCCAGGAACTGCACCAACTGGGAACCCCTGAGGCTTCGGGGAATCATGGAATGACAGCAGGGTAGGACGTAGCTCATGGGATTTGAATAGTGTTAAAAGTGGGTGAAGCAGGGTGTCAGAGGATGGCAAACATCCCCATGACCTACAAGGCCCTGGCTGGGATTCAGAAAAGGAAGGGCCTGAGCCCCCACTGGGTGCCATGCCTTCCACTCTCACATAAGTCTCTGAACTGACACTGAGTCAATTAGCTAATCATTAATATTGTTAGTGTGTGTGTTACTACTGTGCATGTGCTGAGACAATTTTGGAATAGTGCATTTTATAAAGTTTTACTCATCAGGGAGCAAGGATTGAGCAATGCAGTTGGTACTTGGACAAACTCCCATCTCCTTTGTTTGAAATGATCTATGATTATATAGAATCCCTTTAGTTGGCTTAGTGTGAAGTAACATCGTTTGATTTGATTAGGTGGAATGTGATGAAAGCAAAGTCCAGCTAGGAGGAGTTCATCATGATATGACAGCCAGGGCAAAGAGGAGACCAACTACTGCTGAAGAAAAGAAATATATTGATTATTTAGTAGTGCAGCAGGGAAGCTTAATTTTAAAAATCAGAGGACAGCAAGCAGTACAGACTGCTAAAGCAGAAACCCTTTTTTATGGCTGATTCAGAGGCAAAGGGGAGGTATATATGTAATGTTTATTATCTCTATTTTATTTTTATCTTAGAGATTTTTTTAATCATGTATTGAGGGGGGCTGTTCCCCCATTCCTCCATAGAAACTGCCAGTAACATGTTAATTGGATGGAGAGAGATTTTAAGCATATAATAAATGTAGGCATAAGGAACAGGACTTGGAAGAAAATACTCTTAGAAGAAGGATTGGGAGCCCCAGTTTTAAACAAGGTCCTTATTGTGGTAGGCACAGTAGCGAACAAAAGGTTTTGTCTGTTTTGAAGTGGGGTGTTTTAAAGTGGAGGCAAATTTTCAGCTCAACATGATATACCTGCCTTTGTACACTAAAAACAGAGTATAAACACAAGTAGGCTAGAGTAACAGGAATGGCTAGTTGTGGGAATATGATCCCATTCAAGACCCTAGATGTATACTCACACAGATAGTTCCTCCCACAACTTGTGCTGTGGCAGCTAGATTCCTATGCTTAGCATGCTAGCTCAGATAGAGTTAATTGGGTATGTTTTCTCAAGCTGGAAATTCTCCAACTAGAAGTACCCAAAAAGACAGTTCTTGCCCTAAAAAAGCACTTAGGCTATGTCTACACTATAAAAAGTTAGGTCAACTTTGTTAAGTAGACTTAATACGGTCAACTTTAAGTTAACCTAAAGTCGATGTTATTAACAAAGTGGTTTCCCTTAACCGGGACTTAGTAATTCGACTTAACTTCCCTTAGGTCGACTTAAGGAAGTGGACTTATGCCTCCACACTGGGCTTAGGTCAACCTAAGGAGGGTTAGTTCGAACACCCCGCGGTTCTTATTAAGTCGACCTAAGCGTTCATTAGGTTGACTTAAGGAAGCCCCTTAAGTCGGACCTAATGATAGCTTAGTGTGGACAGGGAATAAGTTAGGTCGATTTAAGCCTCCTTAAGTTGACCTAACTTGCCAGTGTGGACATAACCTTACAGTCTAACTATAACAACTGAGCTTGTCTTATGGTAGGGCTTACTGACTGAAGTGCTGTTGTAGCAGTGTTGGGCCCAGGATATGAGAGAGACAAGGTGAGTGAGGTAAATTTCTGTTACTGGACTAACTGCAGTTGGTGGAAGGGACAAGCTTTTGAGCTTTACAGAGTTCTTCGACAATGGAAGAGAAGGAAACTAGAGTGTCCAAATTAAATACAAGGTAGGACAAATTGTTAAGCATGAGAGGTTCACACTTGTTGTAGGAGACCAAGTAAAATGAAGTGGCCAACTAATGCTTTTTTAGTCGTAGGAAAACGGAAGGTTAATAGGCAGCAGGGTACCTTACAAATTATTGTAATGGACCATAAAACCATTATCTCTATTAAGTCCATGTTTTTTAGTGTTTAGTAGAATTATAAATTTAAGCTCTTAGGCCCGATGTTTAAAGAGTTGTGTATGTAGATTTTTCTCTGAGGACAAGGACTGATGGGTCAGATACAAAGTGATTACTCTGTGAAAAGTATTCGCCCATAAATGTTAGGGGTTTTTTTGTCTGATCATTTTTTTGGTGTGACTTCATTCAAGAGCGTAATAATTGTCTGGTTTCACCCATATACTTTTTGTTGGGACATTTGTTGCACTGGAATGAGGTACATCATTGCTATGATATGATATGTTTGTTGGACCCATGGATCCTGAAAGGTGTGTTCTGGAGGGTGTTGATCATAGTAGAGTGGAGATATGTCTGCAGATTATGCATTTGTTGTTCTGGCAAGGTCTGTTACCAATTTGAATTGGTGTGTCTTGGTCAATGGGGAACTTGGTGAGATTGTGAGAGTTGTTTGAAGGCCATAAGAGGGGGTTCAGGAAATATTTCCTTGAAGGTGTGATCCACATCAGGTTCTAATTGTTTGATAGACTGTATTGGGTACTAGTATGGGATGGTAGTTGAAAAATAGGGGTATGCAGTCGGTGGGGTGTTTATTTTTTCCCTACTGAATCATTTTCTCCCTAGGTATTTGGGTGGCCCATTCCATGATATAATCTACTTCTCTGGTACAGTGTCCTTGTTTGGTGAAGGTGGTTTTAATTTGGATAAGTAATGGATCTGTGGATATAAGTGTTGTGATCTGAAGGTTTCTTGTACATAGCTTCTTTGTAGGCTTTCATTGCTGAAATTGATGTGAAAATGGAGTCGAAGCTGGTGTGGGATGTTCTAGAGAGCATTAACTGTCTATAGATGTGTTGGAACCTCCAAGTCAAAGATAAGACATATTGTAAGAGAAATATGTATGTGCAGATTTATTTTGCCTGTGCCCAAACTATATGTGATTGATAGATACATGGAGGACTTCATCTTCCAGGGCTGTCATTATGACCTCTTTCAAATGTCTTAAATTTTGTTTTACAAGCAACCATAGAAAGGGAGAAAAACCAGAGAGAAGATTGAAATATTTGTTCTTTATTTACTACTTATGTGCATGGAATTTCCATATCAATATATAAAAGCATGTTCTTCCAATGATACATGTTACACAATATTATTTATGTATGAGAGTTGGCATTTTTGGTACTTTGAAATCCAAATCTACTTTGAAGGTAATTTGATTTATTTTCTGCATTTCCAATGACTTTGTACTGTGGCATATAGTTGCTATATAAGAATCCAAAGCATCCATTCCAACTGAAAGGATCATAAGCTCTATTTGTCCATTATATGTTGGATTATTAAATTGGGGTGTTCTTGCTATGCCTTCAGATGAAGTCCTATCAGCCATTTTGCAAATATCATGAGAAAGATTCTTGCACAAGGACTGCAAGGTGTCTGTTCATCCTTATTTCCAATAGCCAAAGCTGTTCTACAAGTATTTTTTTCCCAAAGAAGTGACAGTTAAAATACATTGAACACTTCATAATACACCAATTTGGGGAGGTAATCTGACAGTTTACTAAATGCTGAGCTTGATAGATTATCCCATAGATCTAAATATGTTTCTAAGGCAGCAAATGCATTAATTGGCGCAATAAATGAATATGCTTTCAGAGACATGGAGAGCACAGCATGCTAATGTTAAAGAATACTCATTCTGCTCTACTGTCCGTGACGATTTTTCAAGAACAGACGGTTGCTTTATTCCCAGAAGTAATATATTTAGACTTTAGGATATGATATATCCTACTAGAAAGGGTTTTTTTAAAGATAATTTGCCCCATGTATGTCTTTGAAGAAGAATGTTAATTATGGTTGTGTTGGAATATAGAGACTCAAAACTGGCTCACTGAGAGATGTAACATCCAGAAATTATATCTTCTTTTTTTATAAATCATTTCTGAAGACAATTCTTCATAAGAGGAATCAAGGCTTTTTTTGGTAATGGTACTCAGAGGTACTGAGTACTGGCACCTGTTTTTTGTGATGGTACTCAGGGGTACTGAATACTGGCACCTTTTTTTCACAGCGATGAGGCCAGGACTACTGCTGCCACCTCTGGTGGCCCCCGATTCCTGGCTGCGTATCGGCATCTTCATCCTCTCTCCCCCCCCAAAAAAGCACTGAGAAGAGTTATGGGAAGCCTTTAATCTTGTGTTTGTGAAATTATAATTGTAAAAACAAACAACAGCCACCTTTCACAGTTACATTAGAAGAGCTAAAGAATAGATCAGAAAATAGGGAGAAACTGAAAAGGACAAACTTAATGAACCAGAAATTAAATTTAAAGACTAAGACTAAAAGAAAACATGCCAATCTAAAGAGTGAGAAATTGTACAGGAAATCGACTGCATTGAAAGACAAAATACTCTGCATAAAAAGGGGAAACAAGGGACAAAATTATTTAAAACTATTTAATTGCCACAAAGAAAGGGGGAAATTATTACAGATGAAGATTAGAACATATCCATCCTCTCTATGGCTATGTCTACACTTGTTAATTTAAGTCGACTTCGCATGTCCACACTCAAAATTTAAGTCAACTGGACACCTAGGTCGACTTGTAAGGGCTAGGTGGACCTGGGACAGGTCCACGCTGGCAGGGGGGGCACCCCCTGCCAAGTGCCAGGGAGCTCAACCTTTGCCCCATTGTACCTGGGTACAATGGGGCAAAGGGGGTCAGGGACCATGGCAGGGCATAGGAGCAGGGTGGGCAGGGCTCTGCCCTGGCCTGTGGGGGGGCACACCAGGCTGTGGCTGTGCCAGCCACCCTGAATGGAGGGCAGTGGGGGAACCCCCTAAGTCGACTTAAAGTCGACTTAGGGCTACTCCACATCCACACTGGCTAAGTTGACTTTCTAAAGACTAAAGACTTAGCCAGCAAAGTCAACTTAAAACGAGGTTTCATAAAGTCGACTTAATTTGTAAGTGTAGACGCACCCTATGTGCTTAAAATGATTTGCAGCTACTTTTGTATAATGTAGCTATGCACTGTACCTCAATAGAAAGGATTGAAAGTCTGTAGTTGAATGATTACTTAGGCAGTTATCCTATAGAACAGCAAGAAAGGTGTACTTGTATAAATATTGTTTGTCAGTTGAGCAGAGAGTTCTTATTCATTACCCCTAGTAAACAACTGACTCTGTTTATTTCACTTTCTACTCAGAAAAGTGAGGGAAGAAGTTATATTATTTTCTTGTACGTAAAACCTGGTCTCTCAGTATCTCTCTGAATGGCTTCTTTGGAGCCTTGATTTAAAATGAGTGGTTGCTAGTGTCCTTCATTACAGCCCCTGGTTATCAAAATGCATGCCTTTGTCATGATCTATATTAAAGAAGAGAAATAGGATACATATTGTAATATGGGTGTAAGCTGACATATCAGATTAATTTACTTATGTAGACACACTGTAATAAAGAAAAAATATATACGTGAGCTTCCCATTTACTAATGAAGTTGACTGAACCATTACTACTTTTACGGAAAATAAATGCCATGGAATCTATCTTAGGTACCTATATAAAACCATAAAAACATGTGTATGTATGTCTGTGTGTGTGTGTGTGTATTTCTTCCCAGAGGTTGTTGAGATTCCCTTTAGTCACTTTGTTAATGTGTAGATTAGCTGCTTGAATAGTTCTATGCACTCTGAATGCTTACAAATGCATGAGTACACAATGTATTCCTGCTGGAGATTTTATAATTGGTGTATAAGGAAGAGCCATGTGTGACAGGCTACTCCCCAGAGCCAGTCTGTTATGCCGTTGTAACCTGCCAAACTCCACTCCTGAACCCCAATTCACCCCACCCTGCCAGGTGACCACTCACTCCTGAGTCAGTCCACACCAGCCACCAATGTGTAATTGGTCCCAGGCAATGGGTGTAAATCTCCTAACCACACTGGCGTCGGTCTCCAAGTTAACACCCCCAGCCCCAGATACTATACCGAGAGCCACTGTCTTACAGAGATTGGGACCCACCCCCAATCACCCTATTCTCAAGTCCAACCACTTAAAGGTGGTATAAACCGCATACTAGTCTAAAATCTCTACCTAAATTGATGTCATAGTCCAAGATTATGCACAAGGTGTTTAGCTGTTCGGTGTTTTATAGCCATTCTCTGCATCTTACAAGGCAGGGCCCTGATCTTGTTTGAAGTTGGAGAGTTGCAAGATGGAATCTCTCAGGCAAAAGCCTTCAGCTTCTTCCCCAAACAGTCTTTGTCTTTTTTTACATACTCCTCACAGTCCCTCCCCCTCTGTGCTGCTGTGTGATTCTCTTTACTTCTGAGCCAGGGAGGGCACTTGCATTCCCTTTGTCATGTAATTCTCCAGCCTCTGTCCTAGAAATAGTCCTGAGAGTCTGAACCCTGTAACATGGTTCGTTGCTGTAGGAAAGATGTACAATATGTTGTGAGCATTCACAAAGAACCTGGTATAGCATATTTGGCATCAAATCTCACAATTACATTGCAAAACTGAACAGAAAAGTTACATAGCTCATGCCCTAAGGATGCACGCATGTGCATCCCATGACACTATGAGCCAGAATGCCCTCTCCACCACTGATTTTGGAAGAGGATATAGTAGTAGTCACTTCAACAGCACCGTGCTATTGAGGATTCCTTTAGACAGAGGGTATTCTTAGGCAGTCAGGTAAAACAACTTTGTGGTGACTTGGTGCTTCTGAAGTAGGACAGAGCAGCTAGTGTGGAAGGCATATCTTAAAGATTTTGTTCAGAATGCAGCTAAGGGTGTAATAGGGAAACAAGGGGGAGTTCTAAAATAGGAAGCACCGGTAATCTCAATCATGCTTAACAGATGAATTTTGATCCTAGCTCCCTCTCTCTGGCCCCAACAGACTCTGTCAAACTTCTCCCAACTCTTTCACAACCACGCTTGCCGACCCCAAAACATTTTTAAAGGATAATTCAATTTGTAATGCAATGTGGTGCATATGTCACAATGAATCATGTTCTGATATGTCTTGAGTGTGAAATGTGAATGTGAGCCAGAAGTACCACATTACTGATTTTACTGAGAGTTACAAATGTAAGGATGTTTCAGGTAATTAGCATTAAGCATTTGCGCTGCACTGGGAATATTGGCTATCTAGCCATCATCTGATCCATGGTGTTCTTTATTAAACAGTTGAATAACATATCTTAACTTCTGCTTTTCTTTGGGACTTCCTGTAGACTTCCCTCCTTCTGTATTCATACTAACATATCTTTATCCTGCTAGTCCAATACTATTAAAATTAAACTAATGGGCCTGACTTTCAAAAAGAGTGGCCTTGTGCAAATAGAGCAGCATAGGGATTTGGAGGTTAATAAAGCTACTTCGGCTAGTAGAACATTCTGATTGACTAAGGCAAGCAATCTAAGGGGCAATATTAATCTGTGAACCACACAGATCAGCTGAATCTGCAATTTAGTATTCTAAATTCCAACTCCATCTTCTCCAGAGCAAAATATACTTTTCTTAATAGTAATGAACTCTGTGCCTCGTAATGTCTCAGGGGTGTGATTGTTTCAGAGAACTGCTGCTTCCACAGTTACATCTTGTTGCATAAATAATCATCTCTTTGATGTGGAGGATAACAGTAGGAATGATATAAGTTAAATATGTTCTCCAGCAGTCTGATTTGTTGGGGAATAAACAATTTGTTGATACTCAGAGTCCTAAAATTGCTTCCTTTAGTTTCCAGAATGTTTATATGTATTGCTCTGAGCATTACAGCCATATTATATGTACATGTATATTGTCTATCATTTTCCAATAAGGAGTTGATGGTTTTCTCTTCTTGTTCTTTTAAATTATTTGTTTCATTGGGTCTATGGAATCAAAGCATCAGTTCATGCTATACACAGGCAGCTCACCAACAACATGAATGGCACAAATGCAGCCCTGTGGAAAGGTAACATAATGAGATACATAAGCCAGAGGTGTAATTCACATTAGTTATTTAACTGAAATAATCATTACAATCTTAAGGGTGATATTTAACAACATTAATTTCACGTTGCTTAACTACTGTTAGGAAGGGGGGGAAAGGAGGGAGAGAGAGAAGGAGAGATTTTTTTTTTTTTTTTTAGAAAAGCCTGATCCAAAGCCTGTTAAAGTCAGTTATAATATGTGCCATTTGACTTTAGCAGGTTTGGATTGGCTTTGAATAGTTTCTTTAAACTATATCGATACCCTCCACAACAGCTACCAATTTTTCAGATGTTAAATGTATTTCAGTGGATATGCTACCTCACAGCCCTAATATATTACCAATTCCTATCATCTCTGGTTGCTTCACCTCATCAAATCATAGACTCATAGGGCTGGAAGGCTATGTCTATACTTGTTAATTTAAGTCAACTTTAACTAAGTCGACTTAACTAATTTGACTTTAAGTTGACTTAGTTAAGTCGACTTAGTGTGTCTATACTTGAAATTAAAGTCAACTTAAAGGGGAACTTAGAAAGTCAACCTAGAGCATCCACACTGGATGCCTAGGTCGACTTCTAGGGGCTTAGGGGGACCTACAGGAGGTCCATGGGGGCAGGGGGGGCACCCCTTGCCCAATGCCAGGGGGCTCAGCCTTTGCCCCATTGTACCTAGGTACAATGGGGCAAAGGGGTACAGGGACCCTGGCAG
>ML685793.1:23961898-24059723 GCA_007922175.1 Pelusios castaneus | reverse complement strand
CCCCCCCCCCCCCCCGCCAGCAACTTCAACTTCCCTCTCACCCTAGATGAAGCCCCTCACTCCCCATTCCCACAGCCCCCACTCCTAATGTACTCCCTCCCCCACAGACCCCTATGTATGATATAGGGAAGCATATATTTCAGCCCTACATGTACCCCAACCCCCAAGCTTCCTCTCACAGCTCTATTTTTCAATCACCAACACTTCCCTCTCATCAGGTTCCTCTCTGAATGCCCTCTCCCCATCTTCCTCCAGAGCCCCCCAAATTAAACCCTCCCATTCCTCCCCCATTTGCCTTTTATCCTGCTCCCTTCCTTCAGCTACCCCAACTCTCTGGGAAGGCCACCCCCCATCTGTCCATCCCTCCCTCAAAGTATCCCCATTCCTTGGTCAGCCCAAAATTTCCTCATTTGGAAATGGTGACCCAGGGTTGTCAACCTTGCATTTTAGTTTTTACTGGTATGAATCAGCTGAAGTAGTTTTGTTTTGTTTTGTTTTAACTGACATGGTAAACTTTTTATTGACAAGACTAAAACCAACGTAAACAATATAATAACATCATTATATCGTAATGTGACTCTTTGGGACGCACAGTGGGGAGAGATGGGGAATGCTGGGGTGTGGTAGGAACCCTACCACAGGCAGGATTGGGGCCCAGGGACTCCGGGTACAGTGGCACTTTGGCTGCACCCCAGGGAGCACAGAGGGACCCACTGAACATTGCCCCTGCTAGTGCTTACTACTCAGGCACTGCTCCCTCCTGAAAATGGTAACCCTCCCTCCCCTCCCCCTGCCCCCTGCTACCTCCCATGGAAGTTCAGACAGGTTATGTAGGAAAGGTTTAAAGTTTACTCAATCCACAGACTTCCAGATAGCAATGACTTGCAAAATAGGTAACATTTAATCTTTTTGCAAGTCATTTTTTTAAGTGCCCACCCATGCAGGTGAAAGGCTTTCTAATCCCAACGGCAGCCTGCAGGGGATTTAAAAACACCCTGGCCCCAGCTCCCAGCATGTGAGCACTTGACTGAACAGGGAGATCAGTCTCCCTGTGTTTAGCATGGCTAATGCAGGCAGGGAGGCTACTACAGCTCAGGACTCGGGGCTAAACAATCGGGGCATCAGCCCTCTCGGCCCAGTGCCAACAACGCCCTTGACCAGGCCTAATATGACTTTGTTGCTATCAGGCACAATGTGGCACTGTGTTGTAATTATGACATATGCTATATAAAATCCTTACTCTATCACATGTCTCTGCAATCAAGCATGTGTTTTTTCCCTCTGAAATGTATGTGCACATGCACATGCATGCCACTTAATATCATACCACATAAAAATGGTGTTAAACCATTATTTGTATGTTCCCTTTAAAATAAAGGTTCAGCCAGTGATCTATCTTTTTTTTTCCATAGCAAGATGAGTTTTGCGGAGCCAAGGTGTACTGCGATCTGGTCTAGATCAATATTTTCCTGTGTTTTGACTGATTAATAATTAAAACAGAGCCTTGGA
Source organism: Pelusios castaneus (assembly GCA_007922175.1). Taxonomy (NCBI): domain Eukaryota; kingdom Metazoa; phylum Chordata; order Testudines; family Pelomedusidae; genus Pelusios; species Pelusios castaneus. Next base: position 24,058,214 of record ML685793.1, on the reverse strand, counting down.
CAAATCTCCATATCATTTTCCGAAGTGGAGAAAAATTATTAAAATTCCTCTTATTCCAGTGGTTACTTACAAATTATCTCACCATTCCATGTTCCTGATATGTTTTCAAAACAAATCAATAAATTCTTTGTTTGCTTTTTGTGGAATGTGAAGTCAGAAAGATTTGAATTGCAATACTCATTCACTCATAATGAATAGCAATGTATAGTAAGGTCGACTTAAATTCCTGTCTGCCTTTAGGTTCATGAGGAAGATAGGTTTGTTCTGTTAGTGTTTTCTCAGGAGTACTTATCTCATGAGAAATTCTCAGCAAATCAGTGGTTTTATATTAATAATACCACACTTGGATTTGCTTGTTTCCATTCTATTTGATTGTGTAGCTCTAACAGTAATGAAGGGAAGGGAGTAAATCACTAGACTAGGATTTGGTAGACCCGAGGTCAGTCACTTAAGCTCAATTCCTTAAAAGTACTTAGGCTTTGCTTCACTTAACATTACAATACCTAACTCCTAGGCAGTCTTCTGCCTAATAAATAACCATCCTTGAGCTAGGTACCTAGGCTTCTCTTACAGTAACTAGAATGGAAAGAGTTAGGATCTTAAGAAAGGTACTTCACATACCAGCAAAGTATGAAGGAAGCCACCTAAGCTAGCTGGAAATGAAATGGGGAGATGAGACGAGACTTAGGCACTTAAGCAGCTGGCATGGTGCACCTGGTGGATGGGCGAGCGGCAGACTAGCCTACCTCAGTTTGGGATCCTCATTCATGAACCATCTCCTGAAGTTATGGACCTGACCTTGCTTAGGTGCCTAGGTAGCCAATGCTCTAGTAACCAAAACCCTATCTCGCTCACTCTTTGTTTCCCTGTGCCCCAGCTATCTTTTGTGCAGGTGCTTTGCTGCCCCAGTCTTCCATCTATGTTCTTCATCCAGCCCTCCTGCTGTAGGGTCTTACAAGTATAAGATCTTAGGCATGTTCTGAGCACACCTAACTTTATTGGGCCTCATTGTAAGATCGTCATGGTTTAGGAATCTTGTTTCAGGAGCTTTGGCTTTAGAAAGGGTAGAAGTTTTGAAAATGTCTAAAGAGACAGATAAGCACCCACATACTTGTTGATGTTGTGGAAGTTAAGTTTTCCATACCACTGTTCCCCACCTGTCAAATGTAGTAGTAATAATAATAATAAATAATAATGTCTTCATGTCTGATCTATTTGGATTATAAGGTCTTCAGGGCGGGGATTGTCTCTTACTGGGGATTAATGACCTGATCTCAACTGGGAACTCTAGGTGCTACTGCAGTTCAAACAAGGTTTAGTATCTGGAAAACACGAAGTTTACTTTTCTCAGACTACTCAATGCTTTGCTTGGTGACAAATTGCAGCGTTATTATGGTGATACTTTACATTTTGAGCTCCTCACCAGGACAGAGCACTTTCTTGTCACATATTTTTACATAGAGGCTGTATAGCCAACTAAAAAAAATAAGGTGTACTGGACAATTTGAAATGCTTCTTTACAAAGAGAGAGATCTGCAGGAAGGAAAGCCTTCCCAGTGTGAAGTAATGTAAAATGCATGTTAAATTACTGTACGTTGACATGTTAAATTACTGTACATTAATGTTGACACTGTTATTTTCCCATATATTTTCTTTCCATGTTTTGGGTCTCTTTATGACCTTACAGTCTGCAGTAATAAAACCCAAGAGCTGTTTTTTCCAGCATCCCATTTAGCCATTTTATCACTCACAGCATGACTCTTACAAACTGGACTATATCCATGTTTTGAACTCCTAGGGGGAGGATAAGTGCCCATTTTCCTAATAGTAATTACAATAATAATAATAATGCCTTTTCTGGTTGCCAGAAAATCAGCTGCCAGCAACTATACCATTTCCTACTAGCTGGATGAAGGCTTATGGTTATTCAGCCAAATATGTAGGGTTTTTTTGAGATTTGAGTAAAGCCACTTTAAATCAGCTGCTTACACATTTATTGTTCTTTACACTTCTGTAGTCAAACCGTCTTTATAAACAGGCACCATTAAACAATTATAAAATAATGTGACATCAACATTAGGCCTCTCTCTCAATATGTTTGTTATCACATCGATTACAGAGTGTCTAGGTCCCATGTGTCACCAGACCTGCAGTGTGTAGGGTAGTGCACATAGTGAGGTCCAGGCCCCAAAGAGTGTATAATTTAAATAGACACGAAAGACAAAGCCTGGAGGAGAGACACAGGTACAGAGAGATGATATGACTTGCCCAAGGTCACACAGACAGGTCCAGGTAGAGCTCAAAGTCAAAGGCAATGGCAGGAGTTAGAACCCTGATGTCATGAATCTCAGACCTATATCTACTACACTACTGTGTACACAAAACTCACTGCCTTTACTGATATGTAGGAACAAATTTTCAGAGGATTGACTGAGCTGAGACATCACATTTATATGATCTCCTACGCTTTTACTTTTAATGCCCATGTTTTGATGCATATCAAATTTGTGCTTGAGCAAACTGTATGGTTGAGGATGAGGAACACTTCACTCTAGACTTGCTGTACCAGACAGGATTAGGTCCTAACTGCAGCAAATGGGAAGGGGCATTAAAACTTAATTAGGTCTTGATCTTGCTTTGAGATCCTCCAGCACTGCACCCTCACATGAACAAATCCCAGTGAAGGATAAAGATCTATAAATTGCACACCTATCTCTGAGATGATTATGCAAAAAATGTAAATACCAAAATTTAAGGGCTTAGAGCTTCAGTGCAAAATTGTAGGAATGTATGGATTGGGAAGTCATTTGTAAAATAGCCCATGTGGAGCTGTAAACTTTTGATGGGAATATATTTTCTCTGTTTTTGTTTAAGGGAAAAAAAGCAAATGTATGAAATAACTTTACTCCACCGGGTGTGCAGTTCCACAATAATTTGAAAAATGTCTATAAAGCACATGAATAATTATTGATTCCATTAAGCATTCTGTGCTGCATCAGTGGCACAAAACGCATTCATTCCAAATGTACTTTCATTGCAAATTCATACATTTTTATTTATAGTCTTTTTTACTAAGTCACTGTGTTAGCTTCTCTAATCTTTTTTGTATTCTTCATCATCTTCCGTGTAAGAATACAAAGAAGTTTGAATATTTTCATATAAGCAGAGAAAAGGTTTTTCATACAGGGGTAATAATGATGCAATACTACTAAATCTTTCACCATTTATTAATTATTTTAGTTGTTTCACTGATGACTGCATAACTGTGCCTATTTTCACACAAAGTCTGTTTAAAATTTTTCCGTGATAAAATATTTTTATGGAACAAAAATGTACTGTAAAAATAACAAACTTATGTTTCTATTCAAAATAACAAGTTCAATGGTATTTTCTAGTGTGCATTTTGGTTCCTGTGTAGGCTATCACCATGTTAATTTTAGAAACTCTAGCCCAGCAACAGACACTTAAGAACAAAATGATGTACAACAAGCAGCCACATTTTAAATGCAGATGATAGTTTTATGGTCTTATTTATAGCTCCCTTCACTTTGCTAGATTTTAGGAAATGTTTCTTCCTTCGAGTTGCCCTGTCTCTATGCTATTTTAACCCTTGGACCTAGCTTTTAGGCAGTATCCTGTCAGTTATCCTCAAATATTTAATTTATGAAAAGACAAAACATAAAACTATAATGTAGCTTTTAAATGCCTTACAAATAAAATTATTAGGAAATAACTAATTGTCATGACATTTAACGTCCAGCAATGTTGGCTTTTTTTCTTTTTAATCAATGTACTTTTTCTTTTCTTTTCTTTTCTTTTCTTTTCTTTTCTTTTCTAAGAAGAAAGCTTAAGGCAAACACAAGTAAGCATCAACACTTATGTAAGTGCTTACAGGGAAACAAAAGCCCAAAGTTTAAAAATGTATTAGTATTATGCATTTTAATAAGTAAAATCCAATGGTGTTGGTCATTTCCTACTCTTACAAATTAAACATAAAAGGCCAAATTCTTAGCAGTTATAAATTAGCATCGGTCTGCTGAACTCAATGAAAGCTGCAGGTGAGGATATACACCAGCTGAGGATCACACCCAAACTTTTGTCAACAAAATATATACTATTTTGGAAAATACTGATTTTTTTTTTTCCAAAATCAAATCCTGTTGCAGGAAAAGGTTAGTTTTATTTAAAATTTTTCAAAATACTTGAAATGTTTCATTTTGACATTTTGAAAATTAAAAATTTGGGTTTTCTGATTGATTTTTTATTTAGATGAATTTTTGTTTAGAATGATTTTTTGTTTAGAAATTTAATAGTCTTTTTAATTATCAAAACAAAAGATTTTGATTAACTTAAACTAGTTTTTTTCCATATTATATATATATATAAACGTTTTGTGGGATGGAAAAACTATTTAAAACACTGATTCAAAGAACTATATATTGTCAGAAAATCATACTGGCAGGAGAAATTATTAACATAAATGTAATTCCCCTGAACAACAGTGAGAAGCTGTCAACAATAAAAGTATAAACTCAAACTATTTCCAAGTGGCTTTTTATTTCAAAGTTGATTCTTAAAGTTGAGAGTCCTGACATTTACATCTAATTACTTAGTGTAATATTAGTAGGCAAGAACAAAGGGAGAGATTTTTTTTTCTTTTTAAGCTACTTTATATAGAGCCTTCTTGCTTTCCTGCCTCATTTTCTTCATGATGCCCTTAATTCAGTATTGCTTTTACTGCTATTATTATTAATCACTTTTTCCATGTACGATATGCTAAATCATTTTAATACAGATATAATTGGAGTGAAATGCAAATCCCAATAACATGCTGAAAAGAAAAATATGTCAAAGTCCTTTTGTCTTGCTGACAGATTATAAACCCAGACTGGTTCAATTTAATCAGGTTTAAATTTTAATGAAATAAAGAAAAACTCAGGCTCAAATAGATATCTTTCACTTATTACTTCAGATCACTCAGCTATCAGGAAGAAGCACTTTATCATTTATTTATTAATTGTATTGTTTCGGAGCTATTTTGATCCCAACAACTGTTCTGAAGGAAGTGTTTTAAATGATTAACGATGTTTCAATGAAAATGTCACAGTTATAGAGCTAACTGAATATCTGTCCTCTCTTCTGGTCTCCCTGAATGCATTCCTTGTCATGTTAGCTCGCCTGCATTCACCTCTTCTTAGGTGGAATCCTACAATTCTATTTCTCTTGGCCTGACCCCTGAGTCCAGCACTCTGCATATCAACTGTATTTATCCAGAATGTCTGACTGGATTTAGCACCTGCAAGTTTTCCCTTTGGAAACTTGAGGTCAGTGGTAATACAAGTGACCAGACTGCTTTCTTAAACAAAGTATCACTGAATCAGAAAAGTTAGGAATAGAACATAATATGAGAGAGTGGATTTAAACAATAACAGGGTTACTATATATACATCTTCCTCTAAGCCCTATCACCTTTTGTTTCTTAAGATTCCCCAACAGACTGTCTATCTGTCAGTCTTTTCCCCACCAATAGCCCCTTGACATCTGTCTCCCACACTTTCTCTAGGGCGCAACTTTTATCTATTTAATCTCCTTTTGACCTTTTCATCCCCAGCCTTGGCAAAAGAAGGTTGACTGGAGCCTGGAAGTAGCATCTTCCCAGCTAATAATATTTCAGACATTGTTTGTTCAGGACTAGGAGGCTGTTTATCTGGAGCTTATTGTTTTGCTTTCCTGCTAGTTTTATAACATGAAACTATTAAACTAACCAACATGTGCATACAGTGAGCATCATCATAACCCATTATAACCTTATTGTAACCTTCCTAATAATTAGGTCACATACAGCATTCATTATTACATATCAGCCTCGTGTCCTTCATAGAAACTTTCCCATCAAGAAAGGTCATTGAGCCAATGACTGCTTGAGATGTACTTTTTAAATAAAATTAATGCAGGTGCTGGATAGACAGCCCTGAAGGGTAAAGAGGTTCTCTTTCCATTGAACAAGTACCATATAGGGAATGGCAAGCCAAGCTTCCTCATATGTTCAAATGACATCTCCTTTCTAGTTCAATGGAAGACAACAATGTCAGTCTCCATACTCTTAAAGTTCTTAACCTCTTTTTACAGGCAGATTGTCAACAAAGGGGAATCATGATTTTAATTACAAGTATCAATGCTTTGATTGATACTGCCATTTCATTAGGTAACTACCAAATGGAAGCAACTTTTTGAAACTATCACTTGGTTTCATAACAGAGTCACTAGAGTTTAAAGGCTATTTATCTTTCTATCAGTCTCATGAACCAGCTAATCCTTGTACATTTAACATCACTAAGCCCTACCATGCTCAGTCAGAGCCACTGTGATAAAAATAGTAGTAATTTTCTATTCATGTACAAATGATATTGATAAGCAGCCTCAGCAGGTGTATTACTTATGTATAGCTTTCATACAGCTTTTTTAAGCAAAAGATATCAAGAACTGAACAGCTATCTCAAATTCAATTGCTGCTTTCTATAAAAAGACATGAGATATGCCCCCTGAGTTCTTTATACACCGGCCTTAAGAATTAAGTTTTAATTCAGCTGTCTGTCTGCTTTCTGTATGACAGCCAGCCAACTTCCTACACTCTGAGGCCAACAAGAAACAGGTGAAAAAATGTGGACTATCTCCTGTATTCTGGAGAAGCAGAATCTCTTTTTCTAGCTGATGAGTTATCTTAGAGAGGGATCCAAGCAGCAATGTCCACATAGAATCATAGAATAATAGGCTTGGAAGGGACCTCACGAGGTCATCTAGTCCAACCCCCTGCTAAAAAGCAGGACCACTCCCCCTAAATCACCCCACCCAGGGTTTTGTCTAACCGAGCCTTAAAAATCTCCAAAGATGGAGATTCTACCGCCTCCCTAGGTAGCCCATTCCAATGCTTCACCACCCTCCTAGTGAGAAAGTTTTTCCTAATATCCAATCTTGACCTCCCCAGCTGTAATTTGAAACCATTGCTCCTTGTTCTGTCCTCTGTTACCCTCGAGAACAGCCTAGCTCCCTCCTCTTTGGAGCAACCCTTCAAGTAGTTGAAGGTTGCTATCAAATCTCCCCTCAGTCTTTTCTTCTGTAGACTAAATAAGCCTAGTTCCTTCAGTCTCTCCTCATAAGTCATGTGCCCCAGCCCCCTAATCATTTTTGTTGCCCTCCACTGGATTCTTTCTAATTTGTCCACATCCTTTCTGTAGTGGGGAGCCCAAAACTCAACACAGTATTCCAGATGTGGCCTCACCAGTGCCAAATAGAGGGGAATAATCACATCCCTCGATCTGTTAGCAACACTTCTACTGATGCAGCCCAGTATGCCATTGGCCTTTTTGGCAACAAGGGCACACTGTTGGCTCATATCCAGCTTTCTGTCTACCATAACCCCCAGGTCTTTTTCTACAGTGCCGATTGGTCCCGAGCCTGTAGCAGTGCATGATATTTTTCCATCCTAAGTGCAGGACTTTGCACTTGTCCTTGAACCTCATGAGGTTTCTTTTGGCCCAGTGTTCCAATTTGTCCAAGTCTCCCTGAATCCTGTCCCTGCTCTACAGGGGGATGTTAATGGAAAGAGTCTATTAGATGCATGAATGCCCCAGTGGCTTCAGTGTTTTATCCTGGAACTTTTGCTTCCAATTCCAGTTAAACTCAAGAAGCTCAGAGGTATGTAAATGAATCAACAGCCAACAGTCAAATAAATTAATCCCTTAAAAATGATTTTGGGTCAGTAGTCTTGATCAAGACTGAAATTTTTACAAACCTCAGGAGCATTCAGATTTTCAGCACTAGAGTTTGGATCCACACAAAAGAGTTAAGAGATTTTTTGTATTTGGGGTTTTAGTTCAAGTTCTCTCTAAATGTCTATACCTCTTAAAGAAGTATGATGGTCAAGATGGGCTGGAGGACAAGCTTCCATTTCCTAGAAAATGCCTCATGTGGCCAGCATAATATATAACCTCTGACAGCTAAACTCCTACCACTTGCTTTTTTGTGGTGCAGGTTTTATTAACTGAAAGGAGGGGAGGGTATCTGGTGTCTTACAGCCAGATAGCTCTAGGCAGATGGGCTCATTAGACATGATAGGAAGGCAGTCTTCCTAGGAGAAGGGCTTCTGATTTCAAGCCAAGAATATCAGGCCTAGCCAACTTGTAAAAGGTTGTGCCAATCACACATGTTCTGTGGATATTTGCCTTCAGGAAATATAACAATACAATGCTAGGAAGTACTCCAGAAGCAATGCCTCATTGCTTCTCCTGGTAGCTGTGAAAAAAAAAAGAAAAAGTCTACTGCATTTGGGGCACATGTGGCTAGAGGAGCAAGTCTGAAAAAGATGTTTGGCTTCCCTTATGTAGCAGGGTGAAGCAGCTGCCCTTGGAGCAGGGCTCAGAAGGGCTCCCATGCTCCCCCTGCTGGACAAAGGACACAATTGCCCAGAGTCAGGGCAGGAACCCGAAGGGTGGAGTCAAGGGAAGAGGAGACAGTATAAAGGATCGGACTGAAGCCCCAATTGGGGGAGCCTCACAGGAGGCGGGCAGACCAGCCACCGGAGCCTCCGAGGAGACAGACAGACAGACAGACTGGCTCCAAGAACTTCCACCATGGGAAGGTCCTAATGCTCCGCCAGGCGTGGTAAGTGAACTCTCAGGCAGTCAGGAAGGTGAACTGTATCTCTATTACCCTCCAGGGGAGGACCTGGAGGAGCTACCATCGGCAGAGCAGTTGGACGATCGGAGAGAGAAGTTGGCACCTTATGGCTCCTGCGATCTGGAGGGACTGTCCTCTGCTGAAGAGACTGAGGACCTGAGCGGGGGGCCTGCTGCAAGCAGCCCCTGCGGCCTTGAGGAACTACCCTTAGTGGACAGCCCAGAGGAATTGCCAGACTTGCCGCCTACGGACTTGGAGGGTTTGACTGGAATCCCTCTGGCTACATACTTAGATGTATATGAAGAAGACCACGGGACTCAGGTACCTGTGCGGGGGCAAGGGAGGAAGTAGCCCAGGGACAGCAGGTAAATGACTGGCTGAGCAGTAGTCAGCGTGTTTCGGCTGGAGCCCCGCTGACCCCAGTGGCAGAGCAATCTGCCACTGGATCGGACCCTGGGCTGGGACACAGTGGTGTTGGGTGGGCCTGTGTCCCCCTGTGTCCCCCCACCTCCTCTGGTTTCCTAAGCCTAGACCCTTCCCACCTTGATCTTCTACAGACTTTGTGTGTTTGCCTCGTCCTGCCTGAGAGCTGGAAAGCTACTCACTCTGGGGATTTGCCTGGCCCTGCCTGAAGGGCCGACGACTACTGACTCTCGGGTGCTTGCCTCACCCTGCCTGCGGGCTGGAGACTACAGACTTGTGGGTTTGCCTCGCCCTGCCTGAGGGCTAGAGACTATAGATTTTGAGTGTTTCCCTTGCCCTGCCTGAGGGCTGGAAGGCTACAGACTCTGGGAGTTTACCTCACCCTGCCTGAGGGCTGGAGGTTACTGACTCGGGGTGCCTGTCACACCTGGGTAGAGGGCCGGAACTATAGACCATGGGCGTCGACCCCACTACACCTTAATGTAAGAATGATGACTGGGAAATCAAGAAAAGTAGACGGGTTGTTGAAAAGATGGAGAGTGCACTTTGCTTGTATATGAGACAAAATATAAGTGTTTAAAATCCATGAACATTGAGGATGATTACAAAGTTATTATGGCTCAGTTGCAAGGAGGAATGGAGTAGGAATAATCTTAGCAGAAATATCACAGGATAAGGTAAAAGACATCCAAAGGAAGTCCTACCTGATGACAGTTATAATAGCACTGAGCAGAGAACAAATATTTAGAGCCCTGTGCAGATACAAAAATGTGGATCTGGATCTGATCCACACCCACCCAATGTCAGTCTCTATCCGAGCCGTGATCCACATGCCATGTTTTATGTGTATTCATAAGTGCATCTGCAACTGAGCTTGGGCTCACAGTCAGCAATTTAGCCTTTGATTGGCTCATTCCCCACATAGGTCCTACCGATTTTTTCCTTTTCTTGTTTGTGGTTTGCCACCAATGGCCTTGGCAACAATGAAATCTCTGATTGACAGCATGGCATGTGAACCACAAATAAGAAAAGGAAGAAGTGGGCTGGGAAGGCATGGGGAATGAGCCAATCAAAGGTCAGCATGCTGAGTGACTGACAGTGGGTGGTGTCTCTCCAACCCCCAGCCTGCTATGACTTAGCCTCTGACTGGTTGGCAGACCACAATCAGAGCTCAGAAGGGATTGGCTGGAGCACTTCCTTTTTCCCCTGTGTGTGCTGCTGAGGCAGATCATAGCAGCAGCTGCAGGGATCGATCCTAATAATAGAATCTGCATCCGCTAGCCAATCTGCAACAATGGGGCTGCAGATATCTGCACCTGTATCTGCAGATGTGGATACCCATGGATCGGAAGTGGATACCTGTGGATCTTCAGGGATCTACAAATATTTAACGGTATATGTTGTACCGCCATATGCTGTAGATGGTTGTACAGTTGTCTCCTAGATTCCAAGGCCAGAAGGGACCATTGTGATCCTCTAGTCTGATGACTATATAATGCAGACCTAAAATTTCCCTTCCTGACACCCCAAATTCCAAGAGCATATCATTTAAAAAAATCCAATCTTGATTTAAAAAGTGTCAGTGATGGAAAATCCACTATGGCCATTGGTAAATTGTCCTAATGGTTAATTTCCCTCACTGTGAAAAATGTATTCCTTATTTCCAATCTGATTGAGAAGGAGGAATTCCAATAGCACTGGAGCAAGCAATAAGTAAAATACCACAAGCTGAGTACTTGATTAACAGAGCAGATTTCAACAGATGTGGGAGAATGCAGTGAGGGCTATAATGACTCTCACAAAGATGGAGGTTTTGGAACCAGAAATGAAGTTGGTGAGACTATCTTAAAGTTAGCTGAGCCCATTGTCTTTTTATTGCCAATACATATTTTGTAAAGAGGAAGGGACACTTCATTACATAGAACAGTGGCTCCCAAAGTGGGATTCTTGGACATCTGGGGGTTTGCTGTGGGATATGCAGAAGTTCTTCACTTGAGCCAGAGCTGTAATGTGCCAAAACAGCATTCCAGCACTTTTGCTGCATGGAGATGCCATCTTGTTCTCAAAATGGCAACTGCCACAGTGTGACCTCACACACACTGTGCATGGGAGGCCATGTTGGCAAGAGCAATCTGTTAGTATGGAAATGAATGGACTGATATTTGGCTACGTGTGGTGGATATACAAGTGGCCTAAGAGGGGAGAGTACATGGGGTGGGTTCTGAGTTATTACAGAGAATTGTTTCTTGGGTAACTGGCTGTTGAGACTTGCCCACATGCTCAGGGTTTAACTGATCGCCATATTTGGGGCTGGGAAGGAATTTTCCTGCAGGGCTGATTGGCCTGGGCTCTGGGGGGGGTTTGCCTTCCTCTGTAGCACAGGGCATGGTTCACCTACTGGTGAATTCTCTGTATCTTAAAGTCCGTAAATCATGGTTTAAGGAGGTAAATAACTCAGTCGTAGGTTGGTGGCCTATCGCTGGAGTGGGTAGGTGAGGTCTTGAGGCCTGCATTTTGCAGGAGGTCAGACTAGATGATCATACTGGTCCCTTCTGACCTTAAAGTCTATGAGTCTATGAAACTTCTAGTCAGATGCCAAAGCGAACTTTGCAGGGCAGAAGGTTGGGAACCACTGACATATAGAAGCAGTGCCAACAGGACCCAGATTGATTAATTTCTGACAAGAGGAAAAGAAATAAACAAAGTGAAATGATCCTGGGAGATCAAATTTTGGAGCAACCTAAGTTGCTTGTAATGGATGTTTGTGGGAGGCTGGGGTGGGGGGACAAAAGACCAACTTGAAACAAAGGATTAAGTGATGGAGGCTGAGGTATAGAGAAGTCAGTGTGGCATTTAAGGATGATGTTTCACAGATGTTGGGTCATGACCAAATCAATCATGATGATAGCAAAGAGGTTGGAGGAAAATATCCAAACAGCGGGTAGGAATCAATGGCTCGATGTCTGGTTGGCAACCGGTAACGAGTGGAGTGCCCCAGGGGTCGGTCCTGGGGCCGGTTCTATTCAACATCTTCATTAATGATCTTGATGATGGAATAGACTGCGTGCTTAGTAAGTTTGCGGATGACACCAAGTTGGGGGGAATGGTAGATACTCTGGAGGGCAGGGACAGGATCCAGAGAGACTTGGACAAATTGGAACACTGGGCCGAAAGAAACCTCATGAGGTTCAACAAAGACAAGTGCAAAGTCCTGCACTTAGAACGGAAAAATCCCATGCACTGCTACAGGCTGGGGACCGATCAGCTAAGTAGCAGCACTGTAGAAAAGGACCTGGGAGTTATGGTGGACGGGAAGATGAATATGAGCCAACAGTGTGCCCTTGTTGCCAAAAAGGCCAATGGCATATTAGGCTGCATCAGTAGGAGTATTGCCAGCAGATCGAGGGATGTGATAATTCCCCTCTATTCGACACTGGTCAGGCCGCATCTGGAGTACTGTGTCCAGTTTTGGGCTCCCCACTACAGAAAGGATGTGGACAAATTAGAAAGAGTCCAGCGGAGGGCAACAAAAATGATTAGGGGGCTGGGGCACATGACTTATGAGGAGAGACTGAGGGAACTAGGCTTATTTAGTCTACAGAAGAGAAGACTGAGGGGAGATTTGATAGCAACCTTCAACTACTTGAAGGGTTGCTCCAAAGAGGAGGGAGCTAGGCTGTTCTCGAGGGTAACAGAGGACAGAACAAGGAGCAATGGTTTCAAATTACAGCTGGGGAGGTCAAGGTTGGATATTAGGAAAAACTTTCTCACTAGGAGGGTGGTGAAGCATTGGAATGGGTTACCTAGGGAGGTGGTAGAATCTTCATCTTTGGAGATTTTTAAGGCTCAGTTAGACAAAACCCTGGCTGGGATAATTTAGGGGGAGTGGTCCTGCTTTTTAGCAGGGGGTTGGACTAGATGACCTCGTGAGGTCCCTTCCAACCCTATTATTCTATGATTCTATAATTCTATATTACGGAAAGTATATATACCATTTATGGCCAAATAAAAGGAGAGAAATTTCATGGAAAGGAGATGTGTTGGTGGTGCTGGTGGTCCAGCTATATGCAGGAGGCAGAAGAGAAGATATGGGAAAGGTTTATGTGATGGCAGAAAGCAAGAATGGTAGATATTTGTATAAAAAAATAGAAGTTATTAAAGAAAATGGTGAAAAAGCAATTGCAGATGCTAAGGGTCAGATATTTAAAGCCATATATGCAGAACTGCTAATGAAAGAAGTCGGAAAAAGAAATATATAGATTAGCCAAGATGAGGCAAAGAAGCACACAGGACTTGATAACTGAGAAGTGGTGTCAAAATGAAATCAAAAGAGCACTAGTGGAAGATGGTGAAATAAGGAGGTTTCTACAGATTTATGAGAAATGCTTAATGAAAAGAATGCAAGGGAAGTCATAAAAGCAACCTCTTAAGATGTATCATCATGGTGGTGATGCAGACCGCCCTAACGATGGTGAAATATGGAAAGGCAGTGGGACTAGATGATGTACCAGTTGAAGTTTTTGATGATGAGGGAGCGGTGGTGAAGATAAATATGAACTGGAAAGAGACCTAGAGCCTGGAGAACTACATTAAAGGAAAATGGGAGATGTGTGAAGAAGATGTGGGATATGTTGGCCAGAGAGTACAAAAACAAGTAGTCAGAGTCCAAAGAGCATGAGAAGACCGAGGAAAATGTGGTTCAAAATCAAAAAAGAAACATGAAGGATGTAGGTGTCCACTTGAGAGAAGCACTTGACAAGACTGCTTGGAGAAAAAGAACAAAAGCTGGTGATCACAAGTAATGCGACAAGGCAAGGAAGTAATTCACATTCCCTTCTACTAAAGGAGCCTGACTCTCCTTTTATTTAGACCTGTATAAATCAGTAGAGACTGCACTAAAGTCACCTTTTTGCAAAGCTGGTTAAAGGAGAGATGAACTGAGCACGAACAGCTAGATTCACAGAAGGTCTTAAGCACCTAAAACCCAGAATCAGGCCACAATAAGATTCACAACCTTCCCTTCTTTCCACCCCCACTCTTTCCCAACTGATGCCTGTGGGTACCTAAACTTGCTTAGCATCTAATTTTTCCACTAAAGGTTCTCTATGTTTCTGCATCTGAGCATGCAGACTACGACCCCATATCAGGCACCTTACTTATAACCCCCAAACAATCCATAAACTGGAGGACGATGGGTATTTGTCTGCTTAACTTGCCTGCAGGGCCACATCAGTAAGTGTGCTCCGAGAATTTGGCCCTTATGGGTGAGCTTGCACAATACAGCCAATGACTGGGTGGAGGAACTCTCTCATAACTTTTAGCTCATAGCTCAGAACACTCATCAGGGGAACTTCTAGTTCAAGTTCCTCTTCTGCTTTAGGGAAAGAGTGAAATTGAACTGAAGCCTTTTATTTCTCAAGTGAATTCCCCAAACACTGAACTATAAATATTTTACTGTGTGGCTCCCTCAACACCACCTGTTGAAGATATTCCAGAGCAGATTAAATAACATGTGTGAGAAAGAACGCATGCATGAGAATGACTGTCTGCTTTAGTGGTTAGAGCACTCACCTGGGGAGGTGAGAGATCCAGTCTCCCTGCTCCAATGACCTTTTTTAATTCCCTCAGGTGAGTACCCTAAGCATTGGGTTAAATACTATGAGGTCCTCCTTGCCCTCCTCCCCATTTCCCTGGCTTCTTAAAAAATGTCATAGGTGCCTAATTCCAAGAGAGGGCTTGCAGCTGAGAATCCCAAGCAGACAGAGATGTCTCCCTGTGAATTAAATTTAGATATCTAACCCTGAGAGAAGAGCAAGGCTTAGCCCACACATCTCAATCTGGCACCTTCCATTGGCTATCTTAGGTGGGGGAGATGCATAGCATGCTGGCTTTGGTGAATCCTATTCGGAGGGGTCCATATCTTTCCATTCATTATAAACAGGGCCCAGGTGCCTAACCAGGATTGTGAATCCCCATGATTTTTCTAGGCACCTAAAACTTGGGTGTGCCAATGCTCAGTGCCCATGCCTACATGAATCTAACCCAAACTGTATAATGGATAGTTTAAGCTCCAAAATTCTGCTATCTTTAGCTAAGACTGTCAGATAATTACTGAGGGTTGACATGTTGGGCAAAGTACTTGGAGTAGTAGAACATTTCATAAACTACTTTAAAAAACATGGCTGGGAGGGTAGTTGAGAGTTGGTTGTTCCTTTGTTTGATTTTTTTTTCTTTTGTTTTAATTGGTTGCATATATCAGTAAAGGGTCTTTGGTTTCTGATTAAATGGAATGTCGCCCAGAATGACACTTTTATTCAATAAAATAGAATGCCACCCATGAAGAATTTCTATTTCTAAACAGGAGTTGTAATTGTAACAAAGCATGGAAGTTTGGTGTATAGCTAAAAATGTAAGGGCATCTAGAAGATTATATAATACTTGTTTTGTGAAGGATCTGGAAATTAAACAAGGAGGGGGTGGTGTAGTGTCCTTTTCAACATATTGAAAGGGGGTTGAATATGTGTTTCTTTTCTGCAGAAACAGTACACAGTAGTGGTGTCTGCTTATCAAGTGATGGTGAGTCACATTTATCTTTAAAAAAGTAAATCTGTGCACAAAGTGATAGGCACATCTGACATGTTATGAAATATATTCTTAAAATTTAGATGTCTTTAATTATCTTACAAGATAGTGTTTCCCAAACACAAAATTACAGATGGATTGTGTGCCTGGCATGCAGAGGCGGCCATGAGGATGGGGGTTGCAGAGCATACACATTCTGCTGTCACCCACAGTGAATTCTCCTGTCCAGCAGGAATGGACCCAGCTCCCCATTTTGGGCATTGGACCAAACCTGAGTGACACTGTGATCCCATGCACCAGGTCACAATGCCCAAAGCAGGGAGCGAGGCCCAGCATAGTGGAACAGGAGCCACCACTGTGGGGAGAGTGTAGGATGGGCTCACTCTCCATCCTGCCATCCTTCAACAGTGTCTCCCCTCTGCACGAGCCCAAGACTATCCTTGCAGTCCCAATGTGCAGAGTGCTGCTGAGGGTGCTGACATGCCCCTTCATTCAGGGGTGGGAGGGGGGACAATGCTGGCCTTTGATTTTGAATCTTGGGTGCGTTGCAAAAAAAGCAGAATGGTGGGTCAATTTATTGAAAAGTCTGAGAACCATTGTTCAAAGCAGGACTGTTGGATTAATATGTAGGGTTCAGATTCTGAGTACTAATCCACTCAAATTGATGAGGTTATCTGGATTCATATCCCATTTCTTGGACAGAAGTCATTCAAAATCCCCATAAGATCTTTAACTTCCCAATATACATACCACATAGCATGATAGTTTCATGTCTTGTCAGAAAGAAAACAAAAACTATTTATTTATTTATTTATTTTTCTTATAGCCCATGTAAAAATTTGATCCAGATTTGTTACTAGTTGCTCAAGTCATGATTCTGATATACATAATGTCCAGGTGCCCTTTTGGGGCACCAGCTGCTTCCTCTACATTTCCAAGTCACTTCTATGGTCTCCTCTTCTTGAAAGAGAAGATCACAGGAAGCTTATGATTCAGATGGTGAGAAAGAGCTTAATAAAGTTAGAGAGTAAGTGATGTGTTCCGAACCCCAGTATGTCCAATTACCTTCTGCTATTTATGGAAATGAGGACTATCATGGTCAAATATGTAAATTAGGGCACTAGTTATTTGCATAAAACATTTGGAATGCTGGAGCTTCAGCTTTAACAAGTTTAGAAACACGTCTGATACTAAGATATCTTTTCCCTCCTGGTGGACTGGAAAAGTATGAGAACAGAAACTTAATCTTGGCATTTGAACTCTTCCCAGTCTTGTTTTGGTGAGGACTTAAAAGTGAAGAGGTAAAAAGTGCATAAATGAAAAATAATGCTTATGGGAAAGTTAAACAAGCTTTTTCACACCTCCAAAATGTATAGTTCAGGATCAGTTTGAGTTTTGAGTAATGGGTGCAGGAGCTTCTTAATTTATCTTAACCATTTCACCCATTCCTCTTAATTACAGAACATAATTAATTTAATTACATGAGGAGATCAGGGCTTGTCGAATTTATATGAAAACAAAGAGCAGTTTAGAACCAAATCGGAATTCCGAATGTTAAAAATATGGGTGATATTGTCATTATTTTGCTCTTTCTATGAAATGAATACCAACAACTCATATATGGAAAGGTGCTTTGTATTTTAACTCTGACTGGTAGATGTTTGTTCTCATCAAATCTGATCAGAATGAATAACTAATGTTTTATATGTTGTATAACCTTGTGTGTATACATATGTATAATATAATATTTCATAACCTCATAATCCTCAAAATAGGGATCTCTCCATGGGGGGAGGAGGAAATTTCTCCTGACATATCCACCAAGAACTAGACTGACTGGCTATGTCTACACTTGTGAATTTAAGTCGACTTTGTTAAGTCAACTTAGCATGTCCACACTTAAATTTTAAGTCGACTTTGTGGGGACCCTACAAAGTCGACCTAGAGCATCCACACTGGGCACCTAGGTCGACTTCTAGGGGCTAGGAGGACCTGAGACAGGTCCACGGTGGTAGGGGGGCACCCCTTGCCAAGTGCCAGGGGACTCAGCCTTTGCCCCATTGTACCTGGGTACAATGGGGTGAAGGGGGACAGGGACCCTGGCAGGGCATAGGGGCAGGGTGGGCTGGGCTCTGCCCTGCCCTGTGGGGAGGGCATGCCAGGCTCTCCCTGTGCCACTCCCCCTAGCAGGGAGGGCAGTGACGGAGTCGTGGAGAGCCCTAAGTCAGCTTAGAGTCGACGTAGGGCTACTCCAGGCCTACACTGGCTTAAGTCGCCTTTAGAAAGTCGACTTAAGCCAAAAGTCGACTTCAAAGCAGGTTTAGTAAAGTCGACTTAATTTTCCTTAAGTCGACTTAAGCAGTGTAGTGTAGATGCAGAGTAAATTAAGTCAACTTAAGGAAGCTTAAATCGACTTAATTTACAAGTGTAGACGCACCCACTGTGTCTGTGCTACTTCTCCGCCTTACATTTATAAAGCATTGAGTTACTACAGCGACTGGACAGTCATAGCAATACTAGGTTACATTTATAAAGAGTAGTTCCATCATAGTCCAAGCAAAAGTACTTTGTACAGATTTAAAATTGTATCTGCTCTGATACCAGATTTACTTAAATTTTTTTGTCTATCAACTAATTTTCTTGAGCTTCCCTTTAACTAGCAAGACCTACTTAATATTATCATTGTTAAGGTACTGTATATTCAGCTACAGAAAGAACTACATGTCAAATGCTGAACAATTGGGAGTTTTCCAAATGCTGATGTGATTAGAGAAGACTTCTTTAATAGCATAATAAAGACAGACAAAGAGCAGATGTAATATGTCATCTCTCTTGGTGTTGCCATAAAGGTTTTTCCCTCGAGACTCTATGACATTATCATCCTTTCAGACTGTTCTGACCCAGTCATAGAGACAAATAAGTTTCTCCTCACAGATGTGAAAAAATGACCACAGAAGAGGCTATAAATAATTTCTAGTGAAGAAAAGTATAATTAAAGTTTGTCCTAGCTGGTGATTTGCTCCTGATAAGGAGATCAATACAAATATTTTCTCTACAGGTCAAATTACAGAGCTCTTACTTAACTTAATTTATTGTGTCAATTCCAAAGGCTGACCAATTCCATTTAATATGACTTCTTTTCTGTGTATAGATTAATTGGAGATCTTTGAGGCTGATTCTGAGCAAGTGCCCTTGGAATTCTAGGAGCGCATAGTATTTAAAAAAGAAGAGATTTGGAATACAATTGTTTTAATCTGTTTAAAGTATAACTCACACTAACAGGGGTCTATGTAAAAAAAGTGCTTCAGGGTTCTATAGTCATGTACCTTATTAGTTTCAATTCCATGTGTACTCAGGTTGCAAGGTATGATGCATGTTTTCTGTGAGGCACACAAGGGAGATGAGGATCTTTTTTATGCCATCACTATATATCCTTCTAAATGTACATGTATATAAAAGCTATTCATGATATGGACCATCATGACTATGATGATATCTTCATGATAATGCCACTATTTCTGAAAACCTGAGGTACTATATGCAGTCCTTCCTAATGAAAGTCTTTTACCAAATGTGAGACTGTGTTTCCTGCTATCATCCCACAAGTACTGTCTTAAGCAAGTCCCTGTTCTATGAATTACATTAAATATAATTTTAACAGTATTACTGGAGTTGCATTGACCTGAGGATATGAGAAACAAGGTCGGAAAGGTAATCTTTTATTGGAACAATTTTTGTTGATGGAAAGGACAGGGATGAGTTTTCAAGCTTCGCAGAGGTCTTCTTCAGACCTGGAGAGGGAAACTAGCGTGTCCAAGCTAAATACAAGATGGAACACATTAAGTGTGAGAGGTTCACATGTTGCAGGAGACCACTTAAAATGAAGTAGGCAATTTATTCCTCTGCAGCTGTAAGACAATAGAGAGTTAGTAGGCAGCAGGGTACATCACAAGTTGTTGTAATGAGTCATAACCAGAGACACTACATCCACCTAGGTCAGAGGTGGGCAAACTACAGCCCATAGGCTGGATATAATCAACTTGAACTTTTCATTCAGTCCACCAGCATGCTCTGGGCTCCCATCCAGATCCAAGCTGCCACTTTCCCCTCCTGGTCCCGCCCTTCTTCCACCATGTGGGTCAGCAATGCCTTGGCTGGAGCACAGCAGCCACTTCCTCCAGGGCCCAACAGTATTGGAATGTTATTTTATTTTCCATTTACTTTCCATTTATTTATTTTTATAAATAAAATATTTTACTTTATCATTTGATATTGTATTTTATTATTTACCATGTATTATTTAATTATTTTATAAGCCTCGACCCTTCCCCCACCCCCACCACTACAGTGTCTGTGCCTCTCAAGCCAAAAAGTTTGCCCACCCCTGACCTATGTGATCATTAAGGAGATTGTGTGGATTAAACTCTGTCTTTTGTCTGGATGGAGACTCACAGCTTCCATAGATATTAGTCATAGATAAACCTGTTTAAGGAATCCTAACATTGTTGGGGAAAAGAAGGTGTTACAGTCTGGTCCATCTGAATTAGTCCATGTTCTGTATTGAGGTCAAGAAGGGTTATGTGTCTTTGGAAGCAAGGATTTCTGTTCTTCCATTCACAAAAAGTAAATTCCTGCATATAGTCCTAATTTCAACGGTGATCAGATCTTTGCCTATCTCATTTGAAATGTTATGACTCAAGATATTGGAAAATCAGTTTGGCCATATCTAAGAGGGGTATGTAATGTAAATGCATAATATTTATTTTCCATGAGAATTCATGTAAGGAAAACTTCATTGTTTCATTGGAAATCAAACACAAAAGGGGCCCAAGCACATCCAAAACAAATTCTTTTTTAGATTTGAGTGAATTCTTAAAGAATGTTTTCCAGCATTCTCACAGCTACATCAGAATTATCTAAGCTAATAAAATTTTCACGGTGTTTTAGTTCGCTTAATTTTGCAAGTCTAGTATCCTGATTTCTAGGGCTTCGCTGGAAAAAAGTCTATGTAATAAAACGTAATTACTATTTTAAAATATTATTCCTGTGAATGGAGTGAGACAACTGTCATTTAACTACTTCCTGGTACCAGCAGTTTATAAGAACTTTCTATATTGAAGCAGTCTTCAGGGCAAATGTATTATAGGTGTATATTCAGTCCACAAAGGGCATTGTCTGTGCTCGTTTGTCTGTGCAAAATAGTATAATAGAATCATTTTTCTTTGTGATTTAGCCAAGTGCCTGGTCATTTGTTTTGCTGGGACTCTTCCATCTATGTTTCTTTCGCATATTTAAACATACATAGGTGATGGAGGAGATGTTGTTATGTAAACTAATTATGATTTGTATGTTGTACCATTTGATGCTCAGATTTATTATGTATTTTCTGTAAAATAAACTAATCTTGGCAATTGAAAGTTTGTGTATCACAAAGAATGTAGAAATGTTTACACACACACAAAACAGCAGTAACTAAATATTGCATGATGTTATGCTGAAGGTTTTTCATAATGGCATGAATTATGAGTGGAATTTCATCTGTAAATATGAATTTTCTCCTTTTTCACTGCATGACAGCCATTGAATTTTGTATCTTTGAGGCTTTTCTTTTCTTTCTGTGAAATTTGATTTGAGACTAAGAGATCTTTGGTCTATGGCTATATGTATAGCTTATATACAGAGTGAATATTTTTAATGCTTTTTAGATACATAATGCATTTTAAAGGCATTACATGAAAGGTAGCTGTCATTTAGCCACTTCCTGGGACTTGCTCTTCACAAAGAGGAATATATAGATTTACAACTATTGGGTAGGTTCTTCTGCAGCCTTTAATATTGGATAGTGTAAGGAAGTAGAGATTTTTGCTACCAGTATTCATGCATTGCTGGTGTATTGTGCCTTCTAGGATTACAAGAGTTTCTACTACCCAAAGAAATACACTTCAGCAAAGATTCTGTTGTACCTTCCTGTAGTGCCTGTCCAATTCTGTCATGTAATTTCTGGAGTCATGTAGCAAGATGACAGCATCCCTATATTTGATCTTCTAGCAGGTGCTCAATTTAAAATTGATTTTGATGGCTTTCAACAAGGGCTAGGCCCTATTAAACACTTTGTAGTGCTCTCCATTTATTTTTGTTTAATCTGCATATGAGTGAAGTAGCCCTTTTTTAGAACACATGGGCTGGATCATGCTTTCCTGTGAGGGAAAAACAATGGGAGGAGACTAATGGGGAAGAAATATTACCAAAATGGTTTTGTCTACAGAAGAGAATGATTTGTCACCAGTGGATCAAAGCCACAGGTCCAGCCCCCAAGTCCAAGGTATCAGCAGGAGGACAGCAGTATCTGTCTCTGTGCTAGATCTGTAATTCCCAGTGCTGCTACTATTCCACTTTCCCTACTGGAACCAGGCTGTCACAACTTCCACAATTACTGGCAGTTCCCAAAACTTTCCTTATTGGACATTCCTTTTTGCAGGAGGTGTAAGAGGTGGGAATGTAGTACCGCTTCTGATTGGGCTCCATGAGCTTAATTGACCATGCAGTGGAGTGAGGGGAAGGGAGCTCTTCTGTGTTGTCAGCCCTCTGCCTGCTCACTCCACCCATGAGGATCTCCTGGTTGGTGGCAAAGTTTCTACAAGGTCTGGGAGAAGGGGAAGGCTGCTATCAGGGCACACTTCCTGTGTAGGAGATCTGTGCACTGAGAATCATATCCCTGTAAAGCTCTCACAGCCAAAATCACACCCCATCATATTTACCTAGGAAACTGGCATTTTGTATTGTGCCATTACTTGCTTAGACATGCAATAAAAAATCTTTAACATTATTGTCAGCTGCTGTTCAGTCACCTCCATTCAAAGTATTTATACCCAGAGTTTAATGTTTTCCCCATATTGAAATTTTCTAATTTACAAATAGTGACATCAAGAATTGTTCTCAGCTTCTCTGTACCTGGTGTTTTCCTCAATAAGCAATTAAAAACAAAACAAAAAAAAACCCAAACAACCCTTGATCTTGTGTAACTCGGGGTGGAAAATGTATTTAGGCCCCACTTCAGCAAAGTGCTTAAGTACGTGCTTCTTTTTGGAAGCCAAGCATTTGCTTAAGTGCTTTGCTGAATAGGGATGGATTTAGGCCCATGCTTAAAAACTTTCCCAAACTAGGCCATCAGGGACTGATACAACACTCACTAAAGGCAAAGAAAGTCTCTTTATTCTCTTCAATGGGAGATGTCTCAAGCCCTTAGAAGGGTGGTTGTAGCTTCATAAGTAATTTTAGCAAGTTCTATATGTTTTGATCAATGGCAGAACCTTAGGGAAAAAAGCATGGAACAGATGAGTTGTAAAGAACAGCCTGCAAGTCATTCTCTGTTTTTGTGCCTAATGTCTTTTGCTATTCAACGTCTATAAAAATTATGGGTGTTTTAACGTTGTTTAAGCACAGTAGTCTTAGTGCTGTCACTGCAAGAAATAAATGTACTCATTAGCCAAAGCTAAAACGCTTTTATAACCCCAGTATTTAATTTTATCCTCAACAATACCTTTCCAATATGTGTCATGTGCTGATACAAGCAAGAGTTGTGGAGACATTCCTCCTGGGACTAACGTACTCTAGACAGGCTATTGGTCTTCTTTGTTAGTAATAAAGACAAAGGAATACAATGCCTAATCAAGAATTTACTCAGAATTTCTAATAGGTTTTCAACGTAATTAAAAAACATCTTTTAATTAGCATTTCTTTTTTAGTAGTCCTAACTATAGATAGCCACGATAATATGGCCTTAAGGTACTCCTGGACAAATGTACAAGACTTAGAGGGCATATTTAAGGATTAAAAGTGTTCCAGTAGCAGAGAAGTTATATCTCAAAGAGGTCAAAGATGCAGTGTAGAGCCTGCATAGTAAAATCACTCCATCTTAGTATTTCAGGAACTTGTCATTATTCACTGACTCCCTGAAAAGCCTTAGCTTAGCTACTTCAATTTTATAGTGTATAAACAGAGGTTCAAACAAGGATTGCTCTTAGGAACAGCATATTTCTGATAGCACACTAAGATTTAATAGTATCTGAGGCTCTTTGTAGTGCATCATAGAGGTGACTTGTGCAACACACAGATCAACCGATACCAATTTTAGAACAGTCAGCTCAGGGGCATTGCTACAATATGTGTAGACAATGGCAGAGCTTTATTACCTAGAACTAAAGTAAAGGCAAATGTGGTTGCTAGCAGTAGAAAAGAGGATGGGAAACAAACCAACCCTAAAAGCACCACTTTGACTCAATACTGCACATCTAACTGAAACAAAACTTCCATTCTCTCTACTGGGTGTGGAAGGAGTGAAAGATTAGGCCCCATAATAGGAATTCAGATCCATCAAAGGATGGAAAAAAATTAAATGTCCATACATTTTTACTCCTACATTCCTGATATGCCTATTATGAACAGAAACAATCCTAAATAGATGCTATATGACAAAATATTCAATGATATTTTGATGCATTACATTAATATTGCATTTATTTTTATAAAATCTAAATACATATTTACTGTACATAGCACACTTTGCATTTTGGTTGCATTTCTATTTCTTAATTTTATTAAAACTACATACTATATTTAGGTAGATTGGAACACAACTACTTCTATATAAACTGGAATTAATATGCATATTTAAACAACCATGTAGGTATATTTATCAATGGATTAAGACAAATTCACTGGATCCTTTTAAGATCAAGTTGGGTACATAATATCCTTTGGAAATAGCTGTCTTATTATATATTTTCCCAGAAGACTAGATCAGAGGAAACATTCCAGTTTCTGATTAATAATCATCCAAGTTTGTTTTTTTCTTTCCCACTTACAAAAACCTATATTGAGATAACATGAAACTGTTACATAAACTGACAGAAATCAGACAATTTAAATTTAATGATGACATTTCTGGCTGTCTGCTTAACTCATGCTGTTGTCATGATTTTTCTTTTTCTTTTGTAAGTGAAAAGGTCTGAATTAAAGAGGAAAGCCTACATCCTCAAAGTACTCAGGTGCCCTTACTCCCATTGCTTTCAATGGGAGTACAGCACCAAAACAGCTGTGAGGATCTCACAAGTATCTAAATTAATCCTAACTCCCTTGTCTTTTGCCAGATTATCACCCCATTAACATTTCAATAATAATTTAAAACTGAATTTTAAAAAATCCTCTTGCTTGCCTATTTTTTTCTCTCATGGATAATACAGTAAACCAAACAAGAAAAAGGACGATTAAATAATTTCTGCCATGATGTAAATTGTAGTGCAAGTTGTATATCAGGTGTAAATGGGACTGAACATAGGAGGTAGGATTTAATTTGGTATGATTCACTAGCAGCAGTATACTAATGCACAAAACATGTAGGCAATATCTTAACACATCCGAGTACAGTGAGAAAGTCCCTGACCCAAACAACTTACAATTTACAATGACAAGAGACAAACAATGTAGGGAGAAGATATGTATCAAGTCCAGGCAAGCACACAGGAATCATGTTATTCATTTGTGGAATTCCAGCAGTGTGTTCTACATGCATTAAAAATTATGCACAAAACTCACTACCAGCTGTCCTCAACTTGTCCTCTACCAAACCATTCAGAACCTTTAATTTCTTGTAGGCATCATCGTAGAAATGGGTCTTCAGTAAAGAATTATAGTGGTAATGCCTTTAAGGTGAAGTAGTATGGGAGAAATCACAAAAACAGTTGTGGGAGAAGTGGACAAATGGTGTAGGCTGTCATGGCCAGCAGAGCAGAGGGTTGGGAAATCCATGGTAAAAGATGAGAGCAAATAAGTAGGGAGTGTGAACATTCTGAAAGGCTTTGAGGGCAAAAAGCTTGAACTTGTTGCATAGGGAAATGGGAAACCAGTGAAGGGATTCAGAGAGGGAGAAGTCACGTTCCTGTACCAGATGTGGACTAGCTACTGAGTTTGCTTATACACACTAGATGTG
The DNA here is from genome assembly GCA_007922175.1 of Pelusios castaneus. Classification (NCBI taxonomy): domain Eukaryota; kingdom Metazoa; phylum Chordata; order Testudines; family Pelomedusidae; genus Pelusios; species Pelusios castaneus. The sequence continues at coordinate 24,032,545 of ML685793.1, read as the reverse complement.
TTCATCATGAGATCCTTTAACGCAGTGGTTTTTCAAACCATGGGATGGGACCTAGTTCTAGGTTACAGACCCTCAGGTACTGGGTCGTGATGCCATCGGATGCCACCATCAAAAGACTGGAATGCATTGCTGAAAGATGAAATTGTTGCATCACAGCCATAAATGATGCTTTTAAACTGGGTCCTGAGGGGAAAAAAATGAAAACCATTGCTTTAATGCATTGCCAGATATGATTCACGTTAATTTAAATAAGATATTTTACACAGAATTTCCTGGTGACTAAGCAGTGTAATAGAGTTTAGCAGAATAACAGGAAATGAGAGCAATGGACAAGAGAGATTATTTTAACTCCTTAATTGCAAAGGTTGGCGATGGAGGGATATGGATGTTGTGTAAGCCATAACATGTTATAGGGTAGCTGAAGTTGTGTGAGCAGATGAATTACCCAAGAAGAGGTTGGAGGAAGAGAATTGGACCCAGGAGTCCCTAGAGAGTAAGAGGATTTGTTATTCAGTGCATTAACAAAATAATTAATTTCCATGCAGCTGGGACAGAAGGGAATGTAGCAAGAAAAACAACTAACAGGGGAGTGTAAAATAAAACAACGAGATACGTAGATGTTTCTGCAGAAACTGTCTAGTGAGCTGTGTGGAAAAATAAAAGGCAGTGGCACAGCTGGTAAATGACTTTTCATGTGATGTCTATTATGTTGTTTCTTTCACTGAATTCAGCTGTAATGTTCAAGCAAAGATGTTTCTGTATACAATGAAGCAAGAACATTAGTCACCCCAAAATTCAGAAATTTCATATAATTTCCTTTTTATTTCAGCATTGCTCTTATTCATTTTAAAACATTTTTAAATAATCTGAATGGTTCCTGGAGATGGTGTAGGAGATGGAAATGGATAGTGTAGCTGGGGCAGCGTGCTGATGTGAGTGGGAGAGTGTTCGGTTGCTGGTAACTGTGACAGGGGACTGAGTGAGAAATGATTGATGTAGACAGTGGAGAATACTGGAGGTATGAATAGGAAGGTGTTTGCTGGTGGGTGCATGGTGGTGGGGTACAGGTTGCAAGTGGGAGACTGATAGCTGAGGCAGCGTCATGAAGGTTTGTTGGAGGAGGGAGGTTTTTATTTCTTCGTCTTTGGTGCTGTCCGTTTATTAAAGAACAATCTCTGGTTACCTAATTTTCATTATATTCCCTTGATAAAATGTCTAGGAATAGGCTTTGTCCACATAGTACATTGTCTAGGATATACAGTTTGTCCACTTCATGCAAGTGGGCACAGCTCAGTCCTGCCAGAAGTGTTGTAAATAATTTGTCTACTGACTTTGAGAAAGTCAGAACTACTGTAATTAAGTCAAGTGCTGCTGACAGATTCAGCTACTGTACACACACTCACCAGCCAAAACTAAACCCCCAACCCTTCAGCTGTATGGACATCGGAGACAGATAGGAAGGGATGGCCTGCCCACAGATGGACAGAACCAGAGCCTTCTTGCCCATCAGACTAGACGTCAAGTGGTGGAGCCCAGGAAGTATAAAGACAAAGCCCAGGAGCTCAGTCTGGGCTGAGCTGCCAGAGAAGAAGGATGTCCCTCATCTACAGAGTAATGGTCTGGCCGACACTCCAGAGAGAAGGGAGGGATATCCATTTTCTCCTGACCCTTGGCCAGACCCTTGCCCTGTAAATGAGCTGCCGGTGAACTGGAACCCAAAGGACCAGCCTGACCTGCCTGCTGCTCCAGACCTAGAGGAACTGCCTGCATCCTGGGCTCCCACTGGAGCTGCCTGCCACTGGGGACCCAGAGGACCACCTGCTGCCAATGATCTGGGGCAGCTGCCAGTCACCTCTGCTGGAAGGAGACCCCACCAGGGTGTGACCTGGAGGAATTGCCATCCACTGACAGCGCTAAGGAGTTGCCAGAAATGCCACAAGTGGATAAGGTGTGTAACATGCCCCTGGCAGAGTAGCCTGAAGAAGCCAAGTGGGGACCAACGAATGAGATACTACAGGAAAAGGTGGCAGGAAGTGGCCCAGGGGAGCAGGGTAACACTGGTGGTTACGTGAATCAGCGCGATGCAGCTGGAGCCCCACTGACCCTGTGACAGAGCCCTCTACCACAGATAGGGACCTGAGCTGGGATGCAGTGGAGTCGGGTGAGTCTGTGTCTCCCTTCCCCTCTTTCGACACCACCCCTGGTGTGGTTACCTGATCCTGGCCTACAAAGCTTACATAGGGTGAATGGCCATTTGACTGCTCTGCCCAGGGCCTATATTCCATTGACTCACCCACTAAGGGCTGGAGACAACTTGGTTGCCTGCCCTACCTTAGGGATTTTCTCCCACGAAAGCTCATGCAATAAATAAATCTGTTAGTCTTAGGCTATGTCTACACTTACTAAAATTAGTTCAAATTAGTTCATTCGAACTAACTAATTCGAACTAATTTTAGTTAGTTCGAATTAACTTAATTCAAACTAGCAAAATTTTGTTCGAATTAGTGAATTGCACTGAGTTCAATGGGCTGGTTAGTTCAAACTAAACAATTAGTTTGTACTAACATGGCCACATTGGTTAATTTGAACGAACTAGTTCGAATTAACCCTTAGTTCGAATAGCATATTCGAATTAAGAAAGCCCTTAATTCGAACTAATGAAAGCCTAGTGTAGCCATGGCTTAAGTTAGTTCGAATTAAGCTTCCTTAATTAGAACTAACTTGCCAGTGTAGACATAGAAGGACTCTGTTGTTTTTCTGCAATAGACTAACATGGCTACCCCTTTAAAACTTTTCCCTAGGGCTTGATCAACCTAATGAATGCTGATAGGTCCTAAAATTTTGCATCTCATGACAATATTAGTTAACTCTGGTGTTGAGTAAAGTGCAGATATCAGAGAGCTGCAGTGTTTTCATTGTTTTTCGTAGAGCCAACTCTTCTGCAGCTTTCCTCTTCATCCCTCCACTGTTTTTGTTCCACCCTGACTGCTGTTTCCAAGTAAATCAAGAGTGTAAAAAAACCAAAAATCTGTGCTCTGCCATAAACTTCTTGTGTAACCCTTCAGGAAGTCACTTAATCTCTTTGTAAAATGGTGATAATAATCACCCTTACTTCTCGGGGCATAATGAAAATAAGTATATCAAAGATTGTGATACTATGATAATGGGGGCTATATAAATACCTTTGGTAGGCTTTTTTGAAAAAGGCAAAAACACAGCAGTAGTGAGGGTGAAGAATATAAGTGTTCCCATGTTCTCTAGGAAAACAAAATTATTTTTACAAGAATATCTCACAGCTACAGAGGGCCCCACATGGCGGTAACTAATTTGGCATTTTTCTTGCTGCCCTCATTTATTACTATTTTAAAATTATTTTAATACCTCCTTTGGCTTTCATCAAGCTCTCCTGTGATTGCGAGTCTGCTTCAAAGTGACATTCTTCCAAACTCTTGCTGATATACAGTTGACCTGAGAGAAAAATCTCCTTAAGAAATATGTAATCTGCTTTATACAGAGCAAAAAGGTGGCAGAAGTTATTTGCCTGATGGGCAGTTAATATTTTAGTGAGAAGTAAAATTGACCATCAGTAAAAATGGATTTTGCAAAGTATTTTAACTGCAATTGCATATTTCACAAGGTTATAGAAGTTTATTTTAGGTTTTTTTGTTTGTATTTTTAAATTCTCAGGTTAATGTTCTACAAGTTGCCTATATCCAGGAAGACTGCTGTAGTTTCTGCTCATAACTTTTTATGTTGTTCTTACAGTTTGTTTTATTGTCAATAGCATACCTATTAAATTAGTCCCTTGGCAAAGTTTTGCTAGTGAATATTTGCTATACTAAATAATTAATCTATTGTACTTAGAATACACTGCCTCTCTTTTAAGTCTACAGTTATGAAATCAAATTTATTTCTGATTTTCTGTCTATGGTTTTGTATGTCCAATCACTTGTGGATTTGATATTGGGGTATGTGACAGGATGAGCATACCCCGCACTAAGGAAGCTCAGCAAACCCTGTGGATGGCAGAAGCCCTGCCCCTTAAGCCCTGCTGGGCATGCTGTGATTGCTGCCCCAGTATAAAGGAAGGCAGCTCAGCTCAGCTTGGTTTGGGCTGACTGGGAGGGGACGGACGGACGGACCGACCGCCCGCCCGCCCGCCCACTGGAGTGCTCTTCCAGGAGTGTGGTCAGTCCCAAGCTGCAGGAGAGGGAAGCTGTCTGAGTACTCAGCAGAAGCAGCCATCTTGTGACAGCTGTCCTGAGGACAGCCAGCTGATGCAGACTGTGGCGTGTGGATCCCAGAGTTCCCGGAGGAGTGAGGACCAGACACTTAACAGGACTTATCTGGGTAGGAAGCAGCCCAGGGGGCCCAGGTTACATGGTCTTGGGTACAGTGGCCAGAGGCTGGTGTGTTTTGGTTGGAATCCCTGTTGGCAGGGTGCCATAACCCCAGCACCCCTGGGCTTGGGCTCAGTGGAGTGGGCGGGCCTGAGCCCCCCTGCCTGGGCACCATTCCCCCCCACTCTTCCTACACTAGGCTGAACTGCCCTGACTGGAGGGCTTGTGCTATAGACTCTGTGGCCACTAGGCCGGACTGCCCTGACCTAAGGGCTTGTCTTATGGACTTTGTGGCTGCTGGGTCATGCTGCCCTGACTGGAAGGGTGAGCAGTAGTGTCGTGGAAGCCTCCCTGTATTTGTGCCCCTCAGAGGCTCCACACTTGAGAGGCCAGTGGGAGATGCAATCCGCGACAGGGTGAAATCAGTTGAAAGTGAAATTTTGCAGATACAATCAATGACAGATACAAATGACAGATTTTTGACATCAGTCTGACTATAAATCTCAGACTGGTATGTAAATTCTCTGTTTTGTGCCCACAGGTGATTGCACTCACAAAATAGCAGGTGCTAAATTAGAGAGCATTTAAAAATCTTTGATCCAAAGTAGTAATCAGCTTACTATTGTTGCCTTTTGTGGTTATTTAAAAGATGTTTGAATCCCTTTGGTATCATACAAGATTTTACAATGTTTTTTTCAAGTATGTAGATACTTAACATAATGAGTGATGCAGTATTGTATAAGTTATGCTGGTGCACAATAGATGATCCTCTATAGCATTTGTTTTCCCTTGAATTCTGTTGCTTTTCATATTCTCTAGATGTTTCCTGATCATTTAGAGCCACATTTTGGTTAGTCAATTGTACAAAAAGAAGGGATGATGTGTATGAAATTCAGGTTGTCATAAATGCCCTGTGCCCTCTATAAGAAGTATGTGCCCTGTGTCAATATGATAGGAAGAAGGGAAACTGGAAGGGGCCAGAAAATAAATATATAAATAAAGGGTTTTTCCCCCTTCTACATCTAAATGTGTAATTGAGATCAGGAATACTATTTATGTAAGGCTAATAGGTATTGTACATTTCTTTTGATCTTTTTTAGGTAGCTTAAGTAGCAGTCATTGCCAGCTTAGAGAACAATGTGTGTCAAATAAGATTTTATTATAAAGTTTTCAACAAAAGAAACAAGGATTTTCATTCTCTATGATAGGGAAATTGCATATTTCTAAAGAAACATTGCATAGAGACACATAAGATACTGGAGCAATCTTTCAGCACCACTCCTGATACAGACATGACATTTAATTGAAGAAAAAGAAAGGAAGGCAGAATTTGCAAGCTAGGTCTCAAGGCAAACCACCTGAAGTCACATTCAGCTGTCATTGTATACTCTTAGCCATCTCTTTGCATTCAGAGCTGTAACTGAGGGCAGAATCTGTCTCTAATCTTGTTTCTGTGCAGTTTAATGCAAGTCAGCCTACCACATGTATGAGCTGAGGGCTTGCTGTGAGGTACTGAGAACTTCAGCTGGAAATGATGTCAATAAAATTGAGGGGGTTCAGTACCTCAGAGGATTAGGCTCAAGATTATTGGGTTGGATGGGCAAATTTTAAAAGATATCTACAGTAAAACATCAAGATTGATTAAATGCTCACTCAAGTGGTCATCAACCACTGGGCAAGCCCTACAGTTCCTTTACATACCACTTCAGAAGGAAAGGAACAATTTTTTGAATGGAGCACCTCCAGAAGATCATCATGCCATCAGATTTTTGTGCTGACTGCCTAATAGTAAAGACATTTATATGACAGTGGCATCTTGGAATCCTAGTCAGGGACCAGGATTTTAATTTGCTAGGCACTGTACAAACACAGAACAAAAAGATGATCCTTGTCCCAAAGCGTTTAGATGTTGTTACAGGATTTCACGTTAACAGGTTAGAACAAGATACCTAAACAGTGGACGACTAGCAGTACATCTGATTGGTTAGAAGGTGGTATTTAACATCTAGAAAGTAACATGGTATAGTTGTTAGCACACCGTACATTCCTAATGCCTGTATCTCATTGTGTAACACTGGGAAAATCACTTCAGCAAGTCGTGTCGGTGCTCTGTGCCTCAATTTTCCCTATCTGTAAAATAAGGCTAATGATATTGACCTCCTTTGTTAAGTGCTTGGAGATCTAAAAATGAAAAGTACTCAGTTTTGTTCTTTCTCTAAAATGTATTTGCTAACAATAGAATTTGCAAAGAGCTGAATTTCAACAGGCATTTACATTTCCTGGTGAGGCATTCTCAGAGCCACTGCTCTGACATGCTGTGCCTAGGAATGCTGCATAGAGTCACAATGTTTCTATTTAGCAAAAATGTACAGCTCTTTGCATGCCACGCTGTCATTATTTGAATTTTTAGGATTTTGAAGGCCCAATGGAAAAATAGGAATATAATTATCTTGCAGGAAGACTGAATTAAATTCTCCCAGTTGAGACCTGTCCCCATTTTTACAATGAAATACACATTATAACCAATTCTATTAACATTCAATTTGCTTCTCTGCAGATGCCTATGAAAGTGAATGCCTTTCAGCTAACCTGCACTCTGCATGGGGCAGTTTATCCTGAGGCCAACAAATCCAATACTGGTTTCATTTTCCCTTTTTCAGTTATCTGATGATAATTAGGTTGGTGTAGCCAATAACAATGCCAGGTATCTTTAACCTGCACTTGAACACTGTGGGCTTATAGATATGTTCATCAATAACACTGATAAATGTAAAATTACATTTTAGGTCCCATGTAATTAATTGTTTATTCAGTTTTCCAGTTAATGAAATGTAGCTATTATCTCTGGGTAAATGTGCAGCAAACAACTTTCAAACCAAAACGCTCCCACTAGTTCCTGCCAAATCAAACATCATTCTTTTACCTCTCTGACAAAGCCTGCAAAGACAGATGGGCCTTAAATCCTTCCCTAAACCTCCACAAACCCAGACTCTGTGGACACAGTAGAGTGAGTGACTTTTGGAGTCAGGAGCTTTCTACTAATATAACACCTTGTGGGGCTTGACAGTTGTACCTGGGACTGTTAGTTGAAGTTCCTCACCTCATCTCAATTAGCAGTGGTTTGTAATGAAGTAAGCAGTCCCCAAGGTAGTCAAGAACCAAGCAGCATTATGCATGATATGTGCAGCATTACTGGAGTTTCTAGAGTTTCAAAACTTTGAACCAGAAGTAACAGAGAAACGACGTCACTGGTGAAAAAGTGGCACAAAATGTTTTCTGCCGGTAATATCACCAGGCAGAGAGCCAGCAGCCCTGCATAGTTGCTGAAGCTTCAGGGGCATCTCCCTGTAGATCATATTCTAATAATCCATTTTGGAAATATCAGAAACCTAATAAATATTTGTGAACTCCCATTCTGAAAGAAAGTTATAAATACCTGCCCAGACATGTATAGAAAGAAACACCTGTCCACCAATACCACCTGAGATCTCAGGTGCAGGTAAGGCCTTAAAAACACTGCAAACTGCAAAATTCTTGATCAAACAAAAACCCTTAATGATGAGAGAGTCCAACTCCACAATTACTTCAGAATCCTTCTATACCTTTTATTTTACTTGAATTAAACTTGTTTTTTAATTGAAGTCCATCTCTCAAGAAATGAGTGAGAAAGCAAAGGTACCATGCCACTCAGAACTGATGGATAGGAGACAGCTTTGGGCCACCTCAGAGCAACTTTCTTTCCACTGGAAGGATGAATTAACAGAATTAACGCAGGTCATATATGATTTAGTTATAGATAGAACATGTGGTGCATATAAGCCACTTGCAGAATCCAATATTATTTTAGCATCAGTCCTAGTACAAAATTCATAGTGGCTCATTCGTGGCTTCAAAACATTGTGCTGTGATTGATAAATGTATTTTTTTCCCCCTAATTAGGACCAGGCCACAATTTACTCTTAAAGGCAAAGCATATAATGCAATGACTGTTGTAAGGCATTCCTTATACATGATCAGTCTACATCAATTTTGAAGGACACCACATGGATATAAATTATAAAGTCTTTCAAGGAAAGATTCATAGATGGATGGGTTTCAGTCACAGGAATATTTCTTCCCAGAAGACTGCCTGATGAGCAAATGTAAGTTGTAGGAGTTGGGAAGTTGTTAAAAAAACCAATGCAATTCAATCATCTCTAACAGATGATATTGGTTTGTTCTTAGCTCTAAGAAAGCAGGTATTTTACACAAAAGCAAAGATCTTGCATCTCAGATTATGTTTAACAAAATCAGTCTAACAAATTTAATATATTTGCGGATTGGCAACCTCATGAATCCAGCCTTGACTTTGGCTGTTTTTTACAGCTTGAGAATTTTTCAGTAGTTCTATATGGGAGCATCAAACGCACAAGCGCGCACACACACCCCACACCACACCATCTGGAAGAATTAAATTCACACGGTCTGAAGATGGGAAGTAAATTCTGTGAAGAAGTAAATTTATTTTCTACTTTAATGTGTCAAATGGTCTGAAGATGTGAAATCTTCCATGGTGATAATATTCCTAATATTGTATATGAGTGTGACTCTCTACCTTTGAATGTTCATGTTGATAATTATTGCATCTTCTGAAACCCTGAAGCAATCTTTCTCAAAATGTTCAAAACAAGATGGGTGACATAAGCTGTACAGAAACAAATATTATCAAAATCACTTATTTGTATACAGAAATGCCTAAATTTACTTTTTAGGGCTGTCAACTGCTCCAGTGACTATTCTCCACCTACTTTCTCATCCCCATTTTAAAGGCTTTAAAATATTTTTTCATTGTTGAGCTGTGATCTAGACATGTTTTGTATACTGTCACAGTAATTATGATATATGGAAAAAAATAACCACTTTCACATGCCGGTTAATTTGTTTACTCATGGATAGATTCATGGATTCTAACCTACACCTTTTTGGACTGTTTTCCTTTTCCATTTTTTAACAGAAGAGGATGATATACTTAATCAAAGGTAAATAATACTGTATGTATTTAATGTACAGTCCCTAATATTAATTCAGGTAGAAGTTTGGCAGGGCAAGGTTGCAGCACTTCCACACTCACTAGTTAACTCAAGGTCATCTTTGGACCGATAGACTAAATATTATCAAGTAAATGAGCCAGAACTATACCCGAGTTAAAGACAAAAATCTAATGCTGTGCGTATGAAGAACTCTACCTTAGTGTGCCCATCTAACATTTTTTGAAGACCCAGAAGTTCCAGCATAACTGCAAATATCAGTGATTTTTTTCTGCTTTCTTCTGGCAAATTATGATTTGAGATATACTTGATCTATGAATGGGGCAAGGAGAAAGGAAAATAAAAGCAGAAAGAAAACATGGTTTGCAGCAATTAATTTATAAGAATTTCTGTCTGGTAGAGAGAGGCTCCATTTAGGTTAAAGCATGATTCTGTCAAAGTTTGTGAGAGAGAGAGAGAGCGTGCAAGTGCATGCACAAATATTACATTCAATTCATAATGAGGTCCTCTTACATGCTCAACCTGTCCTTAAAAAGTTTAAGGGTTTTGATTTGAGTCCATTACTTCATTTTTGTTTTAACCACAGATAGCTGACTACTCTGAAAGTATTGTCTTGGCTCAAGAAATGGCCATTAACTATTCTTTCCCTATAAAGTAACTTGCATATACTGGAATTTGTTTCGTATGCAAGGATAATTATAGTAGTTATTTCCAATTTTATTTTATTTATTTAACACTATATGTGGTGTTAATATATGTTTTAAAGGCATGGAGTGAAATCCTGATTCCATTCGGTCAATGACAAGACTGATTTCAGTGTAGCCAGAATTTCAATGATTTCTGCATAGAAGGCAGAACAAATTTCTTTTCTGTGCAGTCAATCCACGGTGGGGTTGGCAATGCAGAAGGACTGTATTGTGGTTAGAAATGGCAGGGGTTTATTGAAACAGCCCCTGATTACATCTCAACAAACCACACAAACATTGCGTGTGCATCCATTAAAGTGTGTGGGAAATGGTTTCACTGACTGAAAATTTTGACTTTCGTTTGAAAAAAAGAAACCGAGAAAACTTACAGAAACATCTTTTCTGAAAACTCTTTCATGATGCACTGAGGCCTTTCCTCTTCCTGAATAGTGGTACATCTTGGGAGAGGTAGTCTAACTGGAAACCACAGGCTATGTCTACATTGGCAATTAAATTCGAATTAAGGAAGCTTAATTCGAACTAACTTAAGCCATGGCTACACTTGGCTACTAACTTAAGCCAAGGGCTTCCTTAATTCGAACTAATAAATTTGAATACGCTATTCGAACTAAGGGTTAATTCAAACTAGTTAGTTCGAATTAACCAATGTGGCCATGTTAGTTCGAACTAATTGCTTAGTTTGAACTAACGGGCCCATTGAACTCAATGCAATTCACTAATTCGAACTAAGCAAGTGCCGTTCATGGCACTTGCTTAGTTCGAACTAAATTTTGATAGTTTGAATTAAGTTAATTCGAAGTAACTAAAATTAGTTTGAATTAGTTAGTTCAAATTAGTTCATTTGAACTAACTTTAAGTGTAGACATAGTCATAGAGCAGAATGGTAGCTTGAGGCACTCCTGCTACAACTGCCATAAGTGACTATGGCATCATTTCTGAATCAAATTTTCAGCTGAAACATTTGGTTTTCAAACCAAAAGTTATTTTTTTCCACACAATACATATATTTTCCCCATAAATAAATGATTTTAATTAACCCTAATACCTATGCCTTTATTTCAAATATATTTTTTTTCTAAATCTTCAAGTAAGGGAAACATACACAAAGACACACACCAAAAAACAACAGATAGAGAAGATGTCTAACACGCTGTGTAAAATTCTCTCTCAAACTAAAATACTAGGTAAATAAACAATAATAGTTCTTCTAATAGATTTCTCCATCAGCTTTAGTAGATTTCACTTTTTCTGTTTAGGAGAAGGGATGTTCAGGGAAGGTTGCTCACCCTCTTGTTTCAAGCAATGTTGCCTCTTCTGTAAAAGCCTATAATAACCATTATTATCTTATTCTCTGAAGGGATGTTTTTCTTTGCAAATAGCAACTGTTTGTTATTACAAATCTCCCCCGCAGGATTCATACATTTATCTTTCTTTTTTTCTAGATCAGATAAGATGTATTCTCCCTGCAATGTGTCTCTTAATTCTGCCAAAAAAATATAAAAATCATGGTGAGCCTACAACATAATTAATGTGTGGGAAATTGCATTGAATCGCCCACCTCAAATGACTCAGCCAGTGGGTAGCATCACCTAGTCATGGCAGGTGGCTGTATTTCAAATAAATGATTACTTTTTAGTTGTTACTCTGAGCTGATTTCCTCCACCACAAGAGGTGTTTTTAGGGTGAAAACCTAGAGGTCAACAAAAAGTATGAGGAGCATCCCAGAGGAATAATATGGGAATACAAAATAGTCTCTACACTTTTACTGACAAGGACTACAGTAGTGTAAAATCTCCTATGATTCACTTTCTGATTGGATATTGTGGGAAGCGAAACCATCTATTTCACCCAGTGAAATCAGTGAATGCTTCCTCTGACTTTGTGCATGGAGCAGGCCCTTTAAACGTACTAGCCACAGAAACATTATTACGTGTCCTACTTATAACCTCTCCATGTGGTCTAATGGCTGATGTGGATACATGCCACAATAGAACAGGCTGAAATTTTATGGACAAAGGTAATTTGCCAAAAAGGGCAGTTTTGGTTGTCCCAAAATTTATTTATAAATTTAACATAACATGCATTTGCCAAACAGGTCTTTTTTTGAGTCTGAAGGTGGCATTTACTAAATGGCTGGAGGAGGAACATGCACCTTCTGCTTTATAACTATTAGTCCAATAATAAGGATGTTTACCTCAGATATAGGAGACAGATGTTCAATTCCCTTCTCCCTGTGATGTGTAGAGGAACTTGAATCTTGGTGTGTCACATTACAGGAAAGTGTCCTAACCACTTTGTAAAATAATTAAAGTAGCCATTGGATCAGTAGGATTGGAACCAGGCTCTCTGAGGAGTCACCTAACCATTAGGCTAAAGAGTTATTCTAATTCTCCTTATGGTCCAATATTTACTTATACACAGTGGAATAGTTTCAACAGGAAAGACTGAGGAAAACCTATCCCAAAATATCTCATAACCTTGTGGTAAGCACATACACACTGACTGGAGTGTGGGGGGAGACCCAACTTCAAAATCTCTTCTCCAGAACAGGTAAGGTGGGGAAACAAACCCAAATCCTGGATGCATGTCCTAACCACTGGGCTAAAGGTTATAAGGCAGTTGCCATTGCTTTCTGATATTTTGTGAATCAAGTCTGGGTCAAACAAAATGTTTTATGTGACCAAAATTAGCTTTATGGTTTTTATTTTTTTTTCCTCTCACTTGTTAAAACTTCCAATGAAATTAAAAATCATTTACTTGCCCAGCTCTACTGAGGAGTCCCACCACAAGGCTGCTCTGCATCCACTGCCTCAGTGTATTACAATCAAATTTGGGGTTTCTCTCATTAATACTGGGGGGGGGGAAAGGGAATAGTTGATTCATATGGCTCCAGATACACAAATACAAATGGATACTTTATAATATGGTAGAATAATAGATGATTCTCCTCTAGGTGCTAACCATTAAGATTCAAAGGGTCATTTAAATTAAGACCTCTTTTTGTGATCTAAACATTGTATCTTTACATTTGGATGTTCATCCTCAATAGAATGAAGGCAATGGAATAAAAGATAATCACTGAATTAAATGTATTTAGATGTGTATTTTTACATTAATTTATTCATGGTTTTTTGCTGTTTATTTTCATTACTGTGAGCTGTCCCTTTAAGAACATTGTTCATAATGACCAAGTTTGTTTGAGAAGGCTCAGATTTGTGAGTGGCAGATTGCTGTCTGTGTTTCCAAAATGTGTGGAAGACCCTGTCTGTTAGCTCCAAAAACTTAACACTCAATTTAATAAACGTACTTTTCCCAAAAGCAAGCCTCATTCTTGAAGGTGTTACTATAATAGCATGCAATAATCATCCCTGAGCTATAGAAGAAACCCTTGTTTTCTGAGGTTTGAATCATTAATGTCTCATCCCTAGGAATGAGCATACTGCTGTTATGATTAATGAATACATTTTCAATGTTTATGATAGATGATGTATTTATGTAAAAATGACTATATATGTAGCTGCTTATCCTATGGTGCTCACCAGGATGCTGCTGGAAGAAAGAATTCAGAAACTCTTGCATCACAGCGGTTTATCTCTGGTTAAATGTTTTAATAAAGAAAATTACAAATACAATATGGCAAGAAATGCAATTGCCTGTTCCATCCAAAAACAGGCAAGTAGTGGGACACCTAAGTCCTGATCTTTGGCACTACTGTGATCTACAAAACTCTCTCTTGCCTGCCACCTAATCCTGTAGGAGCATTTTTTTTTCCTTCTGGACATATGGATTGCAGCCTCACTTGAGGCACCCAGATTCCTATCTGCTGCCTAAGCCTTGAATAATTTATAGCCTAGGGGACAAAGGCATTTGGCTGCTTAAATTGCATGTGAATGCCTGATACAGAAGGCATTCTCAGATGCCATGTATTGCTTTAGGCCCCTCAGCAGAGTTCACACAAAACAGCTGGAGTGTGGGGAAGAAGAGCCCTCTCTTAACCTTTAGCCCATGGTTTGGGTTACTTTTGCAGGCTGTTGAAGATTCCTTCCCACCACTGGTTAAAATTTTCTGAGGGGTGAGAAGGGATTTGGCCATGGCTCAGCCACATCTTAAGTGAGTTCTCTAGCCACTAGGCTGTATAATATTCTGAAGTGGAGCTCCTTCAATCTCTCCTATTGAAGTTTTTCCCTTTTTAATTAAATAATGGAATAATTAAATATGAATGGCGCTAGTGAATGACTCTATAGACTAGTTCTTAGTGCCCTTCCCTGAGAAATGACTGAGCCATTGTCAACTCTTTTCTCCCTCTCAGAAGGGAGGACTTAATTTTCTACATTCTGGGTGAGTACCCTATCAACCAAGTTCTCATTCCGTCTTCCCCCAATACATAGGTAGAAAGCAGCAAGATATGCGCTAAGCCCCATCCCTCTGAGGAAGGCCCTTCCCTCTGTGTCTTGATGATACTGCCTGTGGAACCTGATCTTCCAAGGTTAATACAGTGGTGCTTTGGGAGTGGCAGTGATAAATTCAGATTCTCATAGTCCTGTGTTCTAAACCATCAAAAATCCATACATCTGCCAAAATGTAGCAAGGGTTCTAACAGAACCTGTCCTCATGGGAAGCCTGCGTTTATAGGATCAGTAGCCCTGCCATGCATTTTTGAAATGTCAGAATGTCCTTGACATGAAAATTCCAAGCTTTAGTCAGCTCTGATTACTATATCCTGTAATATAGCTCACCCTACATTTGATATATGCTCTCATCCTTAGCTCATTATATTAATGTAGTTTTTAATCTTTGATATATACTAGAGCACTGATCTAAAGCCCACTGATGTCAAGAGAAAGATTTTGGATCAGGTTGTGAATGTGAAACTCACCTCCTCACTATAATAAATATTTCTTATTCATGTTTTGTTTTGCATTATAAGAGCCCTAAAATGCATATTATGGATTGAATAAAAGGACTCCACTTTTGGAAATATGATTTTTTAAAAATTACTGTTTGATAAAACTAAAGCCTTCCAAAATTAGAAAGGTCACAAATGGTTATTTTGCTTTGAAGGAAATATATGAACCCAGACAGTAGTGTTAATTACAGACTAAGTGTTAGTAGATTTTAATATTCTTAGCATGCTTTGAAGATTGATTAATAAGAATACTACTCAGCTGACGCATTGGAATCATTTTCAACTTCATTACTTTGCCCCTTAAACAAGTTAAGCTCAAACCCATTGGATTTGGCAGAACTTATTAGAACTAACTTTGCCAAACACATCTTACTTTTGAAGGACAAACTTCTATAATAATTAAAGCATTTGAATGGGCTACACTGGGAGATGATGTAAACCACATGAAGACTATAGAAGATCAGGGTTAGAAGAATGATAAAGAAATAATAAAATGAGATTTAACCTGGAAAATGCAAGCCAAATTAAAGCTCAGATATTTAGTAGCAGATTAATACTAAAGAGCAAAAATCCTATAAGAGAACTGGGGAAAGAGCCATCAGTTAATCAGATATGTGGTAAAATTTTCAAACGCATCAAAGTCCCATTTTCAAAAGTTTCTAAGTCATTTTTTAAAATTAGGTCTATGCTTCTAATTCATCACTGCCCAGATTTTTACAGGTATTTGGTTGCCTTGTAAGTGTAGATAATCGAATTTTCAAAGGTACATAGTCTCCTAATTCCTCAGCTGTCAATGAGGGTTTAAAAACTTGACTGTGCACTTATGTAAATCTTCAGATACCTTTTTAAACATGACCCTTACACATTGTTGAAATTTTTACTCATATTTCAGTAGATATTAACTATGAGAGCCAAAAAATTGTGAGGTGTTTTACACAGACACATCACAATTGAACAAGGTGTTAGTCCCTTTCTGAATGGGACTGATCACACTACACCAAGAATAATGCATTTGCTTCTGGTCAGCTCCAATATGCTATGGAAGACAACTAATTGAAGTGAATTTAGAGAGGAATAAAAAACCAGAGAGACTGAAAGAGTAGATTTACATAGAAAGGGAGAAAAAGCTAAAGCCAGATTTTTAGCAATTGACTCAGTTTTTGCAGGGTAATCTTACACCATCAGTTATTGGTAGACACAGCTAATGTAACTTAGACATCTGACTCCTAGATTAGAAAGGCACCATGGGGTTGCTATGTGTTCAGTTGTGCTTTCAATTGCTTGCACCTACAAAATTCTGAAGGCACCAAAAGAGAAGCCCAAGTAAAGCTATTCTGAAAACTAACACTGTGCATTATTCTTGCCTAAGTGAAGACTTACTAAGTGAGAAAACCCGCAAACAAATGGTCTGAATGCTGTTTGAGGTTTGTGGAAGGACTGTAAAATTTGAACACTGATTGGCAACTGGCTCATGTTGCTGTAATGAATTGTACCAAAACTTAAGTGTAAATTCACAAACTTTGGTGGACTGAGCTGCATTTAGACCTGAATTTTATATCTTGGGAAGAGCTGGGTGATTTTACTTCCTTTCTTTCCTTAATATTTTTTTCTGACAAATGCATTTTTTCAGCAAACTGAAACTGTGCATGAATTTGGCATGAATTCACCAAATAAATCCAGCTTTTTTTTTTTCAGCCACCATTTACAAAATGAGATGAAGAACTGCCTCCACTAGAAGGTTTAACCAAGGGGTGAGGGTATTTTCATGGGAAGTGGGAACCCCAAAATTCAAGTCCCCCCCATATGCCAACCTGGGGAGAGGTACCTTGGGGCTCAGGTTGGGCTTGGATAGCATGTCAGCTGTACTCAGCATCTCTGGCTCCTGCCCTGGAAGTTATGCTGCTGCTCAAGTATTGCTATAAGAAGGGGCTGGGCATGGAGGGGGGAGGTGTGGAGGGGGGGGGTGAGAGATGCAAATACAAGCATTTGTCATGAGTGCTGGAAACCCACAGTGTGTCACTGCTGCAGACTCCCCAATAGGCCAGGGAAGACACAAACTCAAATCCTGCTCCAATTACTGTGTATTTGTACACAATGGAAGAGCTACAACAGGAGATATTGAGAAATCCCCATTTCAGAATATCCCATAGCCCAGTGGCTGGGACATTCTTCTTCAATGTCGGACACCCTTACTCCACAGCAAGGGGGAATTAAATGACTCTCATGTCCCACCTGAGTGCCCTAATCAATGACTAAAACTTATAATGGAGGTAGCGCTACCACCCCATTTTATGAATCTAGCCTATTAAACAATCCCAGAAACAAAATGTTTTGGATGGAAACAGATAATTAGTTTGACTGGAAATGGATTTTTCCAATTCACCAAATACTTTGGAATTCACAAATTCAGTTAGATCCAAAACAGTATTTTTTTTCCCCAGAATTGTCAGCAAATTGAAAAATCAGTTATTCAACCCAGATTTAAACTCAGGCCACATTTTAATTAGAATCAACTACCAGCACTTATCTGGATGAAGGACTACACTGGCTAAACACCAGACTGTTTAGCCATGTGATATTCACAACTGACTAAATGATCTGGGATATTTTCCCAGTTCTAGTTTCCATTTATGGTACATTATTTTTTTTAAAGAATCTGTAATGTAATTAGTGATTATGACTATAACTGGCTTTCTCATTAATTCATTAAATATTTTGATGATGGACCACTGTAGCATGTGCAATTCAATTTAAAAAAAAAATCAGTCCTTAAATATAACTGTAAAAATGTTTTAATATATACGGTGTATGTAGAAATAACACTAAAGCTGGTTTAACAGGCCACTTTAGAATATTCCCTCCTCATGGCCTAGTCAGAATTGGGACCTACCCATACAGATAAAAAAGTACAGTACAGTAGAGGGAAAGGATATAACATATGATATGTTTTATTTATAATTTTGTAACAAAGGGGTCTGCCCCTTTAAGGGGCCAGCCAGCCCTGTTTTGAATCACTTCAAGAACAGGTGTTTGGGATTGGTGAGGGGAATTGCCTGATGAGCACTTGATTTCTATAAAGGTTGGATGAGCCCAATTTGGGGACCAGGAGTGCAAGTAGTGGTGAGAAAGAGTTTTGAAGTAGGGAACTTTCTGGGACTATAGTGAATAGCAGGCTGGGGAAGAGCTGTCAGGAGCAGGGAGACTCTATCAAAGAAGGCCCTGAGTCAAGGGAAAGGTAGCTGTTTAATTGTTCTACTTTGGTGATTTGTTAAAGGTTTTTACTGCATCTACTAGATGGGTCCTGGAAAAAAAAAAAGTGTGTGTGTGTGTGTGTGTGTGTGTGTGTGTGTGTGTGTGTGTGAGAGAGAGAGAAATGTGTCAAGTGTCATTCTTCCTGGGCTGAAGATACAAGTCAGCCACATACAGACATTATGAGTTAATGTGAAAGTGGCTCTCTCTATATGGCAGTCCCCACAAATGCAACACTTTTAAAATGATAGTGACACACCCATGAATCACATTTTCTTTCAATATGCATTTGGGAGTCTTACTGCTCTTAGACATAAAACTGTGTAATAGTGCACTATATGTTAAAATGCAGAAAACAATATGATTGAGTAAGTGGTTGGTATTTTTATTTATAAGGCTGTTAATGTTAGTAGCGAGATAAGTTAGAAAATATTAAATTATTAAAGCCGATATCAATTTTAGATAGTGAAAGGATACAGAAAACCCTCAGTCCAACAATTATATAATACAAAATAATTGTATGCAGAATTACAACAGAGGGAAAGACAGACTCAAATTACAGTATAGTTGTCTGTTCAACATATTATAATAAAATTGTATTGAAAAAGAACTTTATTCATTTTCATAGTGGCCCAAAGCTTACTTGTTTTCTTCATGTAACTAGACCCACTAAAGTTAGAAGAATTACTGTAACAAAACTCTGGAAATCTGCCACTGTCTAAGCCAATAAATTGTTGTTACCATGTGATATGAATGGACAAATGGCGTTCTTGAATAAGATCTTGAAAAGTCCAATATTGTAATATTAGAGAAATGTGAAAGATTAAATCCTCTTCATGTTAAGAGTATGAGTAGTTGCGTTGGATTATGTGGAATGTTGGTTACTAGAACTCTGAAATCCCTCTGCCCCCCAATTTTATATTTTTCTATTCCCTGAATATTTCTATTAGCCATTTGGGACATGCTACTCTTTCTACCTGCCCCACTATTATCAGATTGTATGTATTTGATTTCATATACACTTTGTTAGGATAAGTGGGCCACTCCTCTATTACACTCGTTCCCATTCTCTTTGGCAACCCAAATAATCACTAAAGCTGGTTTAACAGGCCACTTTAGACTATTCCCTCCTCATGGCCTAGACATATCTGAATGGATCCTAGAATACATCCTGGCAGAGAAGCCAGGAATAGGGACCTGAGTAAGTTTCTAGGGACATTATAGACACAATCTCTGACTGACAGTATGGCCTTTATTGCTGTAGTCAACTGGAGTAAAATACAATAATCCTATGGCCACCTAATTTATATTGAGGACTGGTCTATCAACTAGATGGCCCCAGGATTAGAAAGATACAAAGACAGCTTTGCATTCATTCCTCCTGTGCTGTATTAAGTGTGGATCAGAATCTGGTCTAATATGTTAGATCCCATTTGTATTTTTAACCTGCAATTCTCACCTTGTCACTTTCGTGTTGCTATTTCATTAAGCTGTCATTTTATTATTGTGAAGATAAAAAGAATAGCAAAGAAAACAATATTGACTGGCTACTTAATTTAAAGAGTGTATCAGTTATCTAAAATGCACTGGAGTAAAAGTGGGTGAACATGCTTCTGCATAAATAGACTGTTAATACCTATCATGGGCCCATAGACTTTGTGTTTTTTTTCTAAATGCCTGTGTTGAGCACGTCTATTTCTTGCAAATATGCAGGAAAAATAGGCAAGCATTCTATTTAGCAGATTTCCTGTCTGATTAGTTGATAACTGGCATTCTGAGCAAACTTTCCTTTTATAGGTTAGGGTAGATAAAAACTTGAGTTATAGTCGGGAAGATTTTAATCCCCAGATGTCTATATCAGAGAGTCCTTTAGCATTTGAGCTGTTGAGTAAGAAACATATATCTGTCTTGATAGTTTAATGACTTTTCATTAGCAAGGACATTTTGCCACTTTCCTTCTATATTTGGCATCAGTACAATAATTAAGCACCTTTTTAAAAATTCTAGGTCTGAACCAGGGATTGCATTCAAAATTGTGCCACAGTAGTTCACCTCCCTCCCTTTTTCTTCCCCTTATTGTCAAATTCCAAATGGTATTTCAGATTGTGAAATCCAATATATTCTAAAGGTACCTAGATCTGGCTAATCATTGGTTACTTACCCTATTAGATCAGGTAGTTTAGACTAGCGATTCTCAACCTTTCCAGACTATTGTACCCCATACAGGAGTCTGACTTGTCTTGTGTACCCCAAGTTTCACCTAACTGAAGAGCTATTTGCTTACAAAATCAGACATAAAAATACATGTTATAGCATGCTATCACTGAAAAATGGCTCACTTTCTCATTTTATCTGTATGAAATTTTAGTTTGTTCTGATTTCACTAGTGCCTTTTACGTAGCTGGTTTAAAACTAGGCAAATATGTAGATGAGTTGATGTGCCCCTGGAAGTCTTCTGTAAATTCTTACAAGTATGCATTCCCCTGGTTGAGAACCGCTGTTTTCAACTTCCCATTTTAATGTACTATACTAAATCTATTGATGTTTGCATTTTGGTGAGAACTTGCAACAAAACTTTCTTTGTGTTATATGTGGTGAGTATGTCCCATTTAGGACTGCCTACACCTTCAAGGTGGAGGACCTTTCTCACAGAGGAACCACAGTAGTATTTGTGAAGCCCTCTGAGCGTGAATAAGCTTCCTGCA
The DNA here is from genome assembly GCA_007922175.1 of Pelusios castaneus. Lineage (NCBI taxonomy): Eukaryota > Metazoa > Chordata > Testudines > Pelomedusidae > Pelusios > Pelusios castaneus. Next base: position 24,011,611 of record ML685793.1, on the reverse strand, counting down.
TGCCATGATCTTTAGCTGGTGCAAACTGGCTTGACTCCCCTAGAATCAGTGGACCTATGTTGACCTGCAACAAATGACGCTCTGGCTCATGATTTATCTACTGATCTTTTTGTGCAGAAACTTGTATATAAAGTAGGAAACAAACAAAAAGGGTTTGGACTGTTTTTCAGTGAAGCCAACAGAAGTTTCTTGATTGATTTTCAATGGGAGTCAGACTGGGCTTTTGAATATGATACGCTATCTGAGAGAGAACAGGTTCCAGTATAGTAGATCTAAACTTCACTGTCATCTGTAAGTCCATTAGAAACATAGATACATGCCAAGGCAGACTGGATAAGCTGTTTAAAATCAATAATTATATAAGCAAAATCTGGTTTCTTGTGTATTTGCAAATAAATGTTGATATTTCTGAGATTATTCACCTTTCTGTAATCATCTCCTTTTATTAAAAATATTGGCATATTGCTGCTTTCATGACTGTTTTATTAACTTTTTTTCATGACTCATTTCTAAATGCCACATGGTGTTGCATGCCCTCCCCCTTTTACTCTCAAAATGAATATTCTTTTTTGGCCGTATGAATTTTGTCTTGTTCAGCACTTTCATTAACAGCTATTTGAGAATTATTCCACACACATGAATGTTTGCAAGTAACATACAAGTTGCAAACAAAATGAACCCACATTTCTTACTTAATTTACTGAAGGGTCATGAAAAGTGGTCACTGCTCACTGCCTTTTTAACTTTTTAAGTCACTTAAGCAGTGGAAAATTTTTGTAGTAGTGAGGATGGCTCTCAGCTGTGGCAGGTGCGGGGAGGGCAGGAGTGGGAGGGAGGAGTGTGAATCAGGAGATGGAAAATGGTGAGAGAACCTGAGAAAAAGGAGAGACCAATCCCTGTTTATGGATACCTTACATACAGATCAGGGTTCTCATGATGTTTCTCACCGGTACACCAAGAAGCAAAGGCAACTGTGCCATGGGTAATAAACCATATGCATCAATGTGTCAGTGCATAAATGGTTTCCGAGTTACATATGTGTCCTGGTAAATCAAGCAGCAGCATTATGAGGAAGCATTGGCATTAAAAATACTTAATGTGTTGCTCCTTGATGCCTCTGCACATAGAAAGTTGACTTCTCCCTGACATCATCCTGTCCAGCACTGCTTTCCTTCATCCCAGGAGCCCATTGATGGCCATGCTCCCCCCAACTAGAGCCCTGCATGGATACAAAAATGTGGATCCGCAACCGATCCATATCTGAGACATGTAAGTACGTATCTGATCTGCAATCCACATCTCCATGTTTTGTAGGTATCCGCAACAGCCCTGCCCCCGCCTTGCAGCAGCTCTGCTCAGCAGCTCCTCATTCCACTGTGCTTCTGTTTTGTGTTCCTGCTTGTGTGTGTTCTGTAATGTAACAATTTAAAAGCAGGGGCTTAGTAAATGTGTGCACACTGTTTTTAATTTAAACAACATTATAGAGAGTCCTAAGGATCCTGGTGCAACCCCTGTGTTTTCTTCTGGGGCAGCTGCCTGTCAATTCCTGGATTGTTAGAGAGCAGCAGCTGCCTCACGCAGAGCCCTGAGGAAGGGGGCAGGGAGGGCGGTACTAGCCAGCAGCTCCCAATACTGTTTGTTCAGAGCCCTGCTGGCCCTGATCATCCAGTTATTCCAGCTACTAGAGCGAAGATCAGGTGACTCAATTGTTCAGCATGGGCAAGGTAATTCATTCAGCTGAGTGATCAGAGTGGGAGGCTGGCAGCCAGAGAAGGGGGGGAAGCAGCAGCCCATCATCAGCTGATGTGTGGGGGCTCTGGCGAGCTAGGTTCAGGGAGCCTGAGAAACAGCTGAGAGGGGAAAGACTTGCCAACAGCTCCCAGTGTTTTTCAGAGCTTTTGCTGGCTCCGATCTGAGCAACTGTTATTCTGCCTGGGCTGGGCTGGGAAGTCTGGGCTGCTGCAGTTTCTCAGCTGATCAGTGGAGGTGGGGACTGGCCACTGAGACAGATCACCAGCTCTGACGGGCTGGACTCTGGCGCTCACAGTCTGGAGTCAGAGACTGAAGGACAGCTGGGGGTGGGACCCAGATGAGCCAGTAAAAGCCCGATGCTGTTCAGAGCCCTGGCTAGCCCAGATCCGAGCAACTCTTATTCTGCCGGGGTTGGCCATGTGAAAAGGGGGCTGCTGAGTTCACTCAGCTTTTTGGTGCTGGGGGGAGTGGCTGGCAGTGGGGGATGTGGGAGGGGGAGCAACTGTTACTCCTCCTGGACTGGCCCCCTGAATTCAGTGAGGGCTGCAGGTTTAACCAATCAGATGTTCTGGGCTCTCTGCATGTACAGCCATGACCAGATAAAAATAGTATCCATACCCGAGCCACAATCCGCAGCAATGGGTCCACAGATAAGAAGCTGATATCCGTGGATTTGCAGGGCTCTACTCCCAATTGTAGGCTCCTTCTTTAACAACCTCACTCAAACATCCATGTATATGCAGTGACTCGCTGCATATAGAGTTCGCTCCTCAGCACATCCAACAGTAGCACCATAGGGAGCTGACTGTGTGCTCTGAAGCATCATTATATGATGGATTCCCTTGTGTTCTACACACACCCAGCCATAGTGCCACAGGGAGAGTTAAGTCTGTGCGCGTTGATGTCTTATTGTGTCAACCTCTCTACATCCTTAGCATCTCCCTTTGACCTCCCATACTCCTGCTTCTTGAGAGAAGGAGTAGATCAGGGGACCCCTGGCACGCATGCCAACAATGGCACACGAGCCCATTCGGAGTGGTACTCAGCATCTTCTGTGGTACCACAGAAATTGCCACTCCTCCCACCAAAAGACACTCCAAGTGGTTTCTTTCAGGGGCGGCTGCAGTGCAGAGGTCCCTGCTACATCCATGCCCCAGGCATACCATGTAAAGAAGCCGCCCAGAATGGCTGCTCTCTGTGGTGTGCCACTGCCAAAAGGAGTCACTCCAGGCAGCTTCTTTCTGTGGCGTGCCTGGGGATAGGGGTCCCCGGGCATGGTGCCAAGAGGAACCATTCCAGGTCACTTCTTTTCACAAGAGGGCCTTCGGCACCATTTGAGGGTCGAGGAGGAGGGGCTGGCACAGGGATTGGCAAAGGTTGCTGACCCCTGGAGTAGATGCTGCAATTTGATTATTCACTCTTTCTTTTTGTGGAGGAGCTAGATTGTGAAGGATAAATAACTCTACTTCTCTTCAGGCCTAAACTGCAAAAAACCCTGCCTTCTCTCTTATGTAAGTGTGAGTATGAACACATGCACATTGGGGGGGGGGGGCCCCCCCCCAAGGAGTGTCTTGATTATAAAACTGTAGGAGTCTGGAAAAACTTATTTTTGGAGAAATTTTAAAAAGGAGGGGTGCAGGAAAGGGACTCATTTTAAAAGGTTTTCTTTGGCAAAGTTACTAAATCACTGATGAAAAAATATGGAAAATCAGGTGGCATATGAAGAGTGTTATATTTGATGATTAAACCCAATGTTTGAGTGTGAAATAGAAGGACGTAAATCCTGCTTTAAGTACATCAAGTCTACTTTAACTGTGGATGCTGGGAAACCTCTGTCATACAAAATACTATGGTGCACAATAGGCTGCATGACAATTAGTTGCAATACTTGTTCTCCCTTTTCTTCTCCTTTCTCTATCATGTGACTCTTCACTTGTAGCATCTTGTCTAAATCAAGATCTTGCAAATGCTTACACACTTGAGTAACATTGCATATGTAAGTGGCAACAGTGATTCAAGATGGAGTAAACATTGATTATGAACTTCTCTCTACTCCTTACATAGTTAGCAAAGTATTGGCCTAATCTCGCTAAATGTGAAGGTTTTTACTCATGCATTTTGTTTCCTATTACTGTTTCATGATAGTCTCAGTGACTCTTTGAAGACTAATAGAATACAAAGTTGTCATCCAAAACACTTTACAGTTTAAATTCTAAGCTAATAATGTTTGTGTCCATCCAACCACAGCTTTTTCAGGTGTCAGCTGGCTCCTATGTATTTATAAATATTCTTGTAATACCTGTGCTGCATAAAGCACTTCATTACTGATCTATAATAACCAGTTATGCACATAATGATATAACTTGATTTCACTGCTAGAATTAACGTAGTCTTGAGTTTATGCAGCTGGAGCCTACATATGCCCCTTTCTATGAAGCAAGAAAAATCTGGCAGACATTGAAAGCAAAATGGAATAAAAGACCGAAATCCTTGAGAGATTGTCTTTTAAAAACTAAATCAAGCATTTCAAAAATAAAACTCCCTGAGTTTAGAGTACTAGTGGACTGTTTAAACGTGGAAGCCTAAAGACTGGTCTTCAAATTGTGACTTTAAAATTAAATGAAAATATGCCAAGGCCAACAGATTTCTAAATGTACTGGAAATATAGAAGCAGATGAGTCTGATTGGGGATCCAACTTAGCAAAAGCAATGCCAAGCAACTTTTCCCTTCATTCTTTAATGGGTCCAATTTATAGAGCTCTTTTAGAAGCAAAACCACACACTTGGCACTAATAGCACATGATTCGGTATTACAGAAGTAGAAAATATCACATTTCATTTAGCTGAATAAATATCAACACTTTCTAATTTTTGTGTTGGACCAGTACTTATGCTGCGTGAAACTTGTCTATATTGGTTCCCAGAGATTCCTCTCCTTTGATTTTGGTTTGTGTGAATTACATTTCTCTGAATTTGGGTTTCAGACAAACGCAACAATGAGGTTTTTCCTGATTTGTCTCAAAATATGTGAATCTCTGCTTCTCCAATCTTACTTGAGATAGGATCTCACAAAACTCAGCTAAGGATTGTCACTTCAACCAGGTGTGCCAAAAGGTTCATGAACCTCAGCAAATCTTTAGGTGAACCTAGATTTTATTTTGGGTCGCTAACAAAATGTGAAATAAATAAAGTTTCATTGTATAATCTAGCTATTTACTGTATATTATAGTACTGTATACTACCTGATCCTGCAAAAACACCTACACATGAGCAGTTTTGAACTTGATGAGATTACTTTTTTATGTAAAGCAACTCATGCATGATTATTTGCAGGATTATCTATTTCACTTGGTCACAAATTTTATTGCCAAAAGTCTTTATAGCTAGGATCTCTGGTCATAACTGTCAAACTGCCTTCTGGTATCTTGTAAGTTAATGGTTATTACTGGCCACTGTACATCCTAGTAGGACAGTGTTGCAGTTTAGGAAATTGTCAGAATACCATTTTGGAGATGAAATTCAGTGGAACGCCTGTGGAAGAAACTCATCCTTCATTGTTGTTCTGGACAGAAAATGGGTTCACGCCATTCAAACAAAAGGTGTCTTTTATATGTAAGTGGGAAAATGTTCTATCTTTTCAAAGAAAGCATTGTGTAATAAGCTATATTGATTCTTTAAAGCAGGCCTCCAGCTGGGATTTTCTCTGCCCTTCGCAGTAAGGTGCCTTGGAACTTGTAATTCAAAAGCATTCCTGGATGTTGTAGGCTATCACAAAGTATGCTGGGAAAGAGAGCAGGTTATATAAACATCTTCTATGACTTACAATAGAGTAATCTGAAGGGAGCAGAATTTGCTGGTAGGTCTCTGCTAGATAGCCTTGCATTCTGAATACTGCTAACATTGTTTACAGAGAACCTACATACAGGAAATGTTCTTTTTTTTTTTTTTTTTTTTTTTTTTGATGGGGCTCAAGAGATTTTATTTGGGGGAGAGCTCTAGATGAAGAAAGTGACTACAAGCAATGAAGCAGAACTTTGTAGAAGATGAGGGTAAACATCTGATCAGGAACTGAGGACTGAAGAGTCCAGTAGAGGGATTGAACCTATTGTTATACAGATATAGAGACTGGGTCCATAGGGGCTGAAGAGAAGGCTGAACACATTTAGTCAAGATCCATTCATTGCTGAGGTTTGGTTCTTGAAAATCAGTCACTGGGACATATTGAGGTCCTCACTGGGGAAGCTGGATCTTGCTTAGGAGGCAGTTTAATTTGTTGAACTCTTATGGCCATCTATTTTATTTTGAATGTTTATCATCCTACAAAAGGTAGAGTTTAGTTCAGCTGAAGGCCTAAACAGCAGAGCTGGTCAAAAACATTTTCACTATTTCTTTGTTGTTCAATGCTCTTACTGCAAAATATTTTGATTATCAGTTTGGATAAGAATTTCATTGAGAAGAGGAGCCAAGGTCCAGGGTGGAATTTCTGGGGAGAGAAAAGCTATGTTCCCTCTAAGCGGCTCAGGTGCTCAGCCGCGCAACTCTCCCAGACACCTGCACTCCCAATCCTCGCATCCCTTCTCTCCAGCCCAATACCCCGGCCGTGGCTCATCCCTTCTCTCCAGCCCGATACCCCAGCCGTGGCTCTTGTTCACTCCAGCCTGATCCTCCAGCCTCGGCTCTCACCTTCTCCCCAGCTCGATCCCCTGGCCGCAGCTCATCCCTTCTCTCCAGCCCAACCTCTACATTTTAAAATTTTAAGTTTATTCCAGTCATAACACAAATGTAATTGATGACCACATGGCAAAATACAGGCAATAAAAACTGTGAGGTGTAGATGACGATAGAGGCTAGATAAGCAGCAAGTGTCATTATCCCCCCCTTTTTAGTAAATTAATAAAACTATAGTATTTCAGTTTATCATTTTTATTAAAGTGTGAATGAAAAGACATAATTTATGCATTTCTTTTGAATTAAGGTACTTAGGCATGCTGATGCTTCCGGCGCCAAAAAACTGTTGCCCATGCAGCACCATGCCTCACGAACTGCCGCTCAATGAGTACCATAACTTGCTCAGCTGTGTCATCAGCTTAGAGGGAACATTGGAGAAGAGATTTGCCCACCAATAGCTCAGTGTTAAAACAATCACCTAAAATGTGTGTGTCCTATGATCATGACCTTGCCCTGGATATCAGTTAGATCTTGCTTTTCATATTTATGGAAGACACCTGATCTGTAGGGCAGGGACTCAATTCTAGGTTTCCCACCCAACCTGAGCTATTGGGTCTTTTGGGGAAGGTGGGAAATATAGAACTCAGTGGCTTTCTTTTCCTTTTTTATGCAAGTTAGGAAACCCCATTTATTTCTTGTAACTGCATTATTTTACATTATATTATACCTACCTAAGGCTAGAAATAGGATGTGCTCCTTATTATTCTCTTTGCCTGAAAGACATCTAATTTATAAGTAAAGGAAAGAATAAGTAGATGAACAGAGCAATGGAAGTCAGAAGGTAGAGCAAAGCACAATTAAAATGGGATATGGCAATTTCCTTCTGAAGTCTAAAAATAAATAGTGAACAGAATGAGTAAGAACTGGAACAATTCCATCACAACTCACTGCAAAATATTAAATTAGTCTTGATAGTTAATAGCTTACAGCAACATGTTATAAAATCAGATCAGACTGAGTGGTATCCTGCTAAAGCCTCTAGCCAGCTTCAGACAATGTACAGTGACAAATTAAGGAAACTTAAATTGGCTCTTAATCCCTGATAGTAATGCAGTTTTAAACTTGACTCATTCTCTCACAGTTATGCCATAACCTCATGCCAGGCATTATGCACCTCTTTGTAGATAATTTATTAAAATGGCCAAATGTCAGAGGTAAAAAAGCTCTCAAACAATAGTCATTTAATTATTTAAGTTTAAAGAGGCATTATTTAAGTGATTTCACTGTGTAGAACACTACAATGCTAAATTACTATTATATTAGTAAAAGGTATTCCTTAAACCTGATTTGCAAAAGAGGGTTACTATTTAATAGCATGTTGTCACTGGATGAGGATCAACCTCTGTCTTCTGCTTCATCTACACAGGCTATTTGAAGTCAATTAATTTTTGTGCAAAGGCTCAGGGCTATACCTCATAAATCCACCCACTGCTCTGAAATTTCTGTTGGTATTTCTCTGCCATGAGGCCTACCTAGGTCAAGTTGACCACCTTGACTACCTAATAGATGTAGCTCCGCTTCTTGCTCAGGACCATATTGAGGTTGCCTGGGCCTCCTCTCACAAATACAGTACCAGCTGGAAGGAGCACAATCTACTATGCAATCTGGCTTCTATTGCTATCTTCTCAAGTCACTAGAAGTGAATCAGGGTCATCTGTTGTATACATCTTGCACAAGGAAGGTAACCCCCTGGATTCTACCACTGTGCCTGTCATGGGACTCACTAGGTTCTGTAGTATATAAATTATTTAGGCTATTCTGCTGCTCAGCCTGCCATGCAAGGAGGGACTGCCTTCCACGTGATATATGTGCTGGAAAGATTGCATGGTCTTCTACTTCTCCTTTTGTTGCTCTACCAAACATTGTAGCGTCTATTGCATTTCCTGGATACCAAATTTTCTCACCAGCTGCCCCTGCCTTGTCCTCTGCCACCGTGGATGGAGAGAATCATGATAGCAGATAAACTCCCAGGTACAGCTGAGCACCATCTGCTCCTGCCTCTTTTGCACCCCAGAAGCCTGCTCAGACTCCACTGGTTGACTATCCACACTGTGCTTATTTATGTTCCCTCTGTCAACACCTTTACAGTCCCTGACCCTTTTGGTTCTTTCCCCAGAACTTGAGGGGAGCAGAGGCCTCCCTTCTCTGAGATATTTGTGAGCCTGGTCTCAGTGAACCTAGATATTCCTCTTCCCAGCAATGTTTAGTTGTTGAACATGTTAATGGCTACACCAGGTGCTACATATATCTATGCTGCAGGGAGTTTACAAATTGTAGAATGGCAAATTCTGAAAGGGTTATGCTTAATGATCTAATGGCAGAAGAATGAATTTCCAAATAAGAAATAGTGTGCAGCCCAGGCTGATCCTTTACACTAGGAGGTTGCATGGGGTGGCAGTGCTATGACGGAGGTGCATGTCCTCCCAGAGGTAAAGAAGGAGTGCTTTTAGCACCCTTCTTGACTGACCTCTTTTTCCACTCATTTAAAGATTTATTGTATGAGTTTCTGGAACACTCTGTTTTAAGCCCTCCTAGACTTGGAAGAACAGGGCTGCTCAGCAGAGGGAGAGGAGAACAAAGGGGATCCTAAAGGATCTCTAAATTTTATTAGCTATTTAACTACTAGGTTGGCAATGATAGTCACCTTCTGTGGGAAAAAGATTACTCATCCTAACTACTAGGAGATCATATAGTATCAAGGCAAAGGACTTGTCATCACCTCTTTTTATTAGACTGTATTAAAATATAACCCATATTCTGCTCTTGATAGACAAGCACAACTGATGTTATTGAGTTTTGAGGATCCTACTATTATGGATGGTCAGAGCATTAAATTTTCGTCCCATTAAAATTTTCTTCCCAATTTGGCATGGAAAGTTGGACACTTTTAAAGGGGAAAAAAATCTGGAACATTCTATTTCAGAAGACCTAAAACAGAAATTATTGACTTGCTCCCAGCTACTTAAACAGCTGCCTCCTGGAGCTGCCTGATTCTCCAGGCAGTCAGCTACCATGGGGAAATTAGTTCCAAAGGGGTAGGCATGTCAGTCTTGTTCAGCAAAACAAACAAGGACAGCCTGGAGAGTGTGGATGGCAGAGAACCAGGCAACTGAGTTCTCTGGCCAGTTTGCCTGCCTGGTTTCCTTTGAAAACTTTACAAAATTGACATATTACTGTAGAACATTACAATTCAACAGAAAATTGTTCCATCAGAGAATATTTTAGTAGCTTTTCCTACTACATATTTCTTCTTCACCCAAAATTACAATGTGTTCCCAATGAGCCTTGGTTATACAAGGTATGCTGGTTATTTGGCCAGGAGATCTGGTCCTATGATGTGATGTGCCACAGTACAAACTAATTAGATGCTAACATACCTACCCAGAATATGAAAAGACAGGGCATAATTACAGTTTGCAGAATGTGGCTGAGAAGAGTGTGAAGTTAACACTTCACAAGTGGGCGAAGATGGAAAACATCTGTTTCTCTCAGTCCTTGTGAGACTGTCTCTTGAGATGATGAGTCAGCCACTCTGAGCTAAGTGACCGTCTCAGTCTCCTAAGCACATGCTAAACCTGCTGAGGAATAATTATGGGGAAAAAATAGTATTCAGTTCCAAGTGATAAAATAAAGGGAAATATCTATGTAGATATAATTTACTGGCATAAGCTATATATGGTTTTATAAAAGAATAAAACATAGAAATGTTGCCTACATATATAACTTGCTCTGAGAAGAAGCATGATGAACTTGCAATTAAAGAACTGACCTAAGAACACAGGAGATCTGGGTCAGATTTACAGGAATACTCAGGAGAACCAGGCTCCCTGTGTGACGTTGGACAAGTCACTTTAATCTCTCAGTGAAATCCTGACTTCACTGAAATGGTAAAACTTTCATTGGTTTCTAGGGAGGTGGGATTTCACCAGTGTCTCAATTCACCATCTGTAAAATAGGAACAATATTTCCTCTTTCCCTTCAACCTCCCTGTCCTCTTGTTTTTATTGCAATCTCTTTGGGTAGAGGCCATATCTTACCATGTCTGTCTGTACAGTGCCTAGCACAATGGGTCCCTGTTCTCATTGGGGTCTTATTTATTAATAATTGATTTGAATAGTAGAGATATGTAATGCTGCTAGAGATCAGAGACCAGAACTTTGCTGATAAATGACAACTTCTAAAAGTGGTCGATCTTCTTTCAAAGCATGAATAGAAGAACTTAAGTATCTAATATTACTAATTCAGATGCAGTCCATTGGTATTGCTAAAATGCTGTTATTTAGTCCCATACTGGCTGTGTCTACACTTGTAAATTAAGTCAACTTAAGCTTGCTTAAGTCGACTTAATTTACCCTGCGTCTACACTACAGTTTCCTTAAGTCGACTTAAGCAGCTTGCTTAAGTCGACTTAAGCAAAATAAAGTCGACCTAATGAAAATTAAGTCGACTTTATTAAACCTGCTTTTTACTCGACCTAAGGCTTAATTCAACTTTCTAAAGTTGAATTAAGCCAGTGTAGACATGGAGTAGCCCTACATCGACTTAGGGCTACCCCAGGACTACACCACTGCCCTCCCTGCTGGGGGGGGCACAGGGGTAGCCTGGCATGCCCGCCAAAGGGCAGGGCCGAGCCCTTTATGTGATGCTGTCTGGATTTAGGGAAGCATTTATGATATTATTTTCAGTGGATATCTCATATATGCTCTATAATCCATAGGCACTATGTCATGTTTGGTATCAATAGAAAGGTAGTAATTTGCTGGGAATGATTATATAGTTTATGTCTAGGAATTCTATTTGGATTAGAAGTTAGGAATTGGGTATTCTATCTGTACTTTAACTTATGTTATTTTATTGAAATACCTGAGAGAGGTGGGTAGGTGTGTCAAACCATTGTGTCTTTAATGTTTAGGAATGTACCAGGGATAATGGTCCCAAGGACTAAACTGATGAGCCATTAAGGACACAATGAGTGTATTCCTTATGTCCTTAATGGCTCATCAGTTTAGTCCCTGGTACATTCCTAAAGTTAGTTAAAGTCGACTTAAAAGTGCAAGTGTAGACATAGCCACTAAGTGGCAAATGAGATTTTGCTCCCACATGAACTGCAAGCACAATTACATGGGGACAAAAAAAGAAACTGGATTCAATGGCAAAAAATCAGGTTGAAATGTTCTTTTGTTCAGAAAAACCAGTTTACCCTTTATTTTTATTTATTATTATTATTTATTTATTTTAAGGGAAATAAGTAAATATTAGATGATCAAGCTTCAAGGTAAAATTCCCCTCTCCTCCTCACATATACAAAGCTTTTCTAGCTCACATGGATTTCCTGGGTATGCAAGGAAAGCAGAATGTGGGATTTAATATCTGCCATGCAGATCTTAGGACAATTTTCCCCGTAACTTGATGAAGCTGAGCTTTACCCCCTTCACAAATGGAGTCCTTTGCGAAAATCTCTTATTTATATGGTTAATATTGTTCAGCATTATTATTTGGTGGTAGTGAACTTGTGCAGCTAACTGTTGTAATCAGGCTTAGAGAACTTGCATAAATGTGGGAAGTAATAGAAACCATGCATTAATCCTATACCTTAACAAATTCCATGAATTTTCAATGTGCAAAATGTTTTACTGTTTATATGTGCCCGGACCAAAGCAAAGCATCGAAATCTCAGTGTTGATACCATTTGTTTGAAATAAGAAGGCACAGCCAAAACAGACAACTAGCTTTTAAACATAACTACACAGAAGAACAGTCACATACAATCAGTCACTGGGTTTCATTTTGCTCACAATGGCTGCGTCTACACTTGTAAATTAAGTCAACTTAAGCTTGCCCACCCTGCCCCTATGCCCTGCCAGGGTCCCTGTCCCCCTTTGCCCCATTGTACCTATGAACAATGGGGCAAAGGCTGAGCCCCTTGGCATTGGGCAAGGGGTGCCCCCTCTGCCCCCCGTGGACCTGCCCTAGGTCCCCCTAAGCCCCTAGAAGTCAACCTAGGCATCCAGTGTGGACACTCTAGGTTGACTTTGTAAGTTCCCCTTTAAGTTGACTTTAATTTTAAGTGTAGATGCACTAAGTCGACTTAACTAAGTTGACTTAAAGTCGACTTAGTTAAGTCGACTTAAAATTACAAGTGTAGACAAAACTAATATTATGCTTTTCCGTACTAGTTGCTTAGACATTTGCTATTTTCAGTAGGTAAATTCAGTTCCTGTTTCCACAGTGCTCAATTCCAAAGTTGAATGTTCTGCTAAACTGTACCCTTCTGACTTTAGTACAGTCTCACCTTTTTGTCTTAGTTTCACTAACTATAAAATGGGGATAAATACCTAAAGCCTGTTGAAATCTATTGATGGAAAACACTGATGTAAGAGCTATGTGTTATTCATCCCATTTTTTTCATAACCATGTCGTTCCATACCTGACATCATTCAAACAGCACTGGTAATTATCTTTAATATGCAACAACTGAGAGTTAAACATCCATGGTAAAGCCATCAAATTACTCTATACAATACCAAATTGCATAAAGAGGGGGGTTATTAAAGGAAATTATCTAAGCTAACTCTGGGACTCATGATGTCAAGACCTGAAGGTAACCTTTCCAATTTCAGACTAATACTGGATCTTGCCAATGTCCCTAGAGAATCAACTTTCACAGAGGGTATGGTTCTGTTACCCTTACAATGAACAGCTTTTACTCACCTGAGTAGTTCAATTAGCTATATTGGGGCTACCCACAGAAGACAGTTTTCCTAATCACTGCTGTGATTTTTGTCAACAGTGCACTATTAAGATTGAAGCTCTCTTTATTGGTACATTTCTCTGAAAATACATTTTTGATATGGATGGCATTTAAGTCTGTCCATTCTCCCATTCCTTATTACCAGTGATAGAGAGAGACAATGTAGCTTTCTTTTTAGAGCTCAAGGCACATGTGCACTATAGCAAACACATCAAAAGACAAGGTCCATGTCCCAAGAAGTTTCTGGTGTGACTTTGATTAATAGAATAAGCAGGATAACAATCAAACCCAGAAGAAAGGCAGGTACTATTAGAGGAGATAAACTGTGGGAACTTCAGCAAACATAGTAGGTTTTCAGGAGCAATTTAAAGGGCAAGAGACAGGTCATATGAGAATAAGAGGGACTGGCATAAAAACATGGAGCTGAGAGACAAAGACGACAAAATACATGAGTGAAGTTTGAGTACAATTAAGAGAAAGTGGGTTAACAGTAATATGTACATATTATGTTATAGACTTTTTCTTAAACCTATGAAAATGAGTTCACTTGCATTAAGTACATTTTTTTCCTGGTGTTGCTTCTCATTATTTCATCTGAAAATTTTATTCTCAGACTTGAAGCATACCCTCTTGGAATGAGGTAAGTAATTCGCTCTGGCCCATGAGTTTTAACTAGATCCCAAATGAACAAAGGAGGTTTGGGAAAGAAGTTTATTTCCACTAGAAATCAATAAAATGGTAATCTAATTTCATATTTCAATTTTCTATTGCAGTGGAGCAGTATCTAGTATCAGGAATAGGACTTAATTAAAAATAGTCAGTGTGACAGTACTGCATGCAACTCTGAATTAGCTTGCCATTGGATCGCACGTGACGAGAAAAAGGACAATGTAACTAAAATGTTATCAAACATCTTGGTTAATCGTTAAATGATCAATATATAATTTTGTTCAGGATCTATGGCATAGAAACCTTAAGAAGAAGCCCTTTGTATTAGTCTGAGTTTCCTATTCTTAAGTGAGACATCAACTGAAAGTCCTCTATTGCATGAGAAGAAATTCAGTAGGATTTAAATACATGAACTTTTTCAGTCATAGTGTTTCAGTGGGCATGTCTGTAGACTACAAGCTATCCACAGCTCTAATTCAAAGGTCAATAGAACTACTCCAATGCTTAAGAACCTTGCTGACCCAGGACACATGTGAAGCAAAGTTACAGGATTAGGGCTCTGACACCAAATTATAGATCAGAAGCCAAATTCAGATGTGATAAGGTGAAACTTAAATTCCTTTGCACACACTTAGTTTCTTGGGTATTCTCCTTGAACTACTCACTCCCATGCCCTGCCAAAATGTAAGAGCATTCCAGTGGGTATAACTTACATGTTGGAACGTGGGACAGTATAAATTACACCAAGTTAAATTTCTTTGGATATTGGCATGCAAGGGGCCAGATTCTCAGTTGTGCCCATGGAGGTCATAGATGACATCAGGCTACTTTATACTTCATTCTGCCTTATTCTGAGATTGATTCATCTCCCATGAGGCTGCCCCAACAACTGGTGCATGCCAAAATGCTGCAGCACTCCAGCCAAACTCCCTTTCCCTGTCCACATCTTCCAAACACTCCTTCTGCCAGGACCTGTGAACATGGGGTTATGCCAGCTCTATACTCTCGAAGGATTCCCGTATACCTGGGAAATCACCAGATAGCTAGTTAAAGCTGTATTTAAGGCTGCTTTGAGACAGAGTTCTGCAAAATAGCTTTGGTAGGCTATGATCTGGCCCACAGGCTCTCATTTATTTCATCTAAGGCATCACATTTGAATTTGACCCCACTTTCCAGTAATCCCCATCCCCATAAGAATTTCAAGGCATCTTTAAAACTGCCCCTTCTATTTTCTGGTCAAGAATGCTTGCTCAGTTCTCAGCTCTCTAGCCTTCATCTCTCTCCAGAGGGACACGTATCCCATTTCTTTCTGACTGGGGCGGAGGAGGTGGTTGGCTGCAGCACTGCTCCTTATTGTGATAATCCCAAGCAGATCTGACACATCCTTAGTTTCTCTCCAAAGACAATATCTGTCTTTACCACTGACTGCAAAACTATTGCAAAGTAAGCAAGTGTGTGGATATATATTTTTTTGTCTTTAAAACCAGAGAAAACGCATTAAAAATAAAGATCTACATGCATACTGAAGGTACCAGCTCAGCAGTCCTATGGCACCCTGGAAGTCCAAAATATTTTGATCAGTTTAGCAAGATTGGGGTCCCCTCAATCCCATCCTTTTGACATAAGGTCATGTCTGTTTGATGGATCAGAAAGAAAGACCTATGTCTCTTTATGTTCAGCCTTTTATACCAAAAGCCTTTTATTTGTTTCCCTGGGCCTTGACTGCCTGTTTGAACACATATTCAAACTACTCAGTGGTGATACCTCTCAAGAGCAGGTTAGTCACAATGACCTGCAGTGATCACCCCTCATGGCTTATAGTTCCTTTAGGAGCTTTGGTAACTCTTCTCATGGAAAGAAATATAATTCCCAAACTATAATACCTAGAGCCTCGGTGGACAGCACTTAGGCAACTTGAGTGCTGGTGGGAGGGGTGTCTTTTTTACTCCCCTGAGCAATACAAGTTGGATCGACTTAAGTGGTAATATAGACCTGCCCACAGTGTATTCTCGAAGGTTATTTCCTTTGTTGAAGCATCAAGAATGGCTGAAACTGCAGAGAGGACACTGGACTGTGAGGGACAAGGGTCTGAGGTGACACCAAGTGTTCTCTCTCTCAGGCTATGTCTACACTTGAAAGGTTAAGTCGACTTAACAAATTGACTACATTGTAAATCAACCTTGTTAAATCGACTTAACAACAGAGATAGCTGTTATATTGGCTTTAAGTCAACTTAATAAAATTGATTTAGCGTTAATCCCACCTACACTGGCCTTAAATTGACCTAAGAAATTGATTTAAGGCTTAAATTGACATAAAAGGAGATATTAAGTTGACTTAAGATTTCCTTAAATCAACTTAAGGAAACGCTTAAGATGACTTAAGAAAAACCTAGTGTGGATGCGGCTTTGTTTAGGTCAACTTAAGCATCCTTAAGTTGACCTAACTTGCCAGTGTAGACACACCCTCAGATGCTTGACTGACTTATACGGGCTAGTTCTTGCTCACATGCTCCAGCCCTAGCTGATCAGTATATGTAGACTTGTAAGTTGAATTTTTCCCCAAGTCGGGGGAGGGGAGGGCGTGTTTTTACTTTCCTCTTCCGCATGTGCATATGGGAGTCTGGTTCCTAACCTTTCATGATGCAACAAAGATAACATTGCATGAAGGTTTGACTCAGTGCTGTGTAAACAGAATCCCATCAATTCCATGTGTGGAACTGGGCAGATGTTAACAGATTGCACCAAAAAATGAACTCCTTTTACTATCAGATGGGTTCAGGGTATTGGGGAAACCATTTTCTCAACTCAAGTAAGGAAATTTCATTTATGAAATTTTTTAATTCATTTATGAATTTTCATTTCATATATGGCCTATACTCTGCCTTCTGAGTAAATGGATATTTTCCCCCCAAGACTGTCAGTCTAGCACCTTTCTAGAAAATTATATTCACAAATAAATAAAAATAAGGATCCAAGCCCCCAAAATTCCTTTTTTGCAAAAAATAAATTTTTGTGTTTCACAATCACAGTAAAATAAAACTATAAAATTTGCTTTTTAACATTAAGCGTGATGAAGACCGTAGCTAGAAGTAGCGCCCACTATAATGACTAGAAGGTTCCTAATGCTTCTGTGCCAAATGTATTAATTATCCTTTGACATTCCTTCAAGTATTCCTATTGTTTGCATTAACAATTTTACATCTGAATCCTGATCTACAAAAGGATCTGTTACAAGAAAAATGCTTCCAGCAATATTTTTGAAACTGTTAAGTTCAGTCTTTTTCATTTTTACTCACCCTCTCCCCAAATCTTTAAATTGTAAAAAAAAATATAAGTGTCAGGTACTTACACTCAGTTCTGTCCCTATAGGCAAGAATTTCTTGCCAACTAAAGGAGAGAAAAAACAAAAGACTTGGGAGCATTTCAAACCAAACCATGATTTTCTTGCAAAGGAAATTAACCCCATATCTTCAAAATTGCCACTTTGCAATTACACTATACTTGGCGTAATGCATGAGAGAGGAAAAAGGCAAATAAACACAACTGGCAACAGATGGGAGAATGCTTTTAAACACTGTGCTATTTATGAAGTTAAAAGTAGCCTCCTGTACCTACCCACAGTCAAAGTGCACAAAAATCATATTTAAATTGCTTTAAAACCCTTGGGAGAATAACCTCTTGTCCTGGGGACTTATCATTGTTTAATTTACCAGTTTGCTCCAAAGCCTCTCCTATTGACATCACAGTCTGGAAGAGCTCCTCAAATACGTCACCTAAAAAGAATAGTTAAGATATGGGAACCTCCCTTGTATTCTCTGCAATGACGCAAATAATTCATTTAGCTTCTCTCTGACAGCCTCATCTTCCTTGAGTGTTCCTTTAGGACCTCAATCATCCAGCGGCCCCACCAGCAATATGCACTATTGGTGGGGGAAGGGGCAATTGAGGACATGTCCATCCTCCCCCCAGCTGGGAGGGGCACATAAATGATCCAGACCAAGGGGCTGGAGCTGACAGAGCTGGGCAGCCAGACCCCTTCTCCAGAAGCCAGAGTTCTCTGGAACTCAAACACCCTACCGCTTTCTCAGCATTCCACCAATAATAGCAGGGCATTGACCAGACCTCCTAGGGGTGCAGGCAAAGAGGCGGTCAGTGGAGGGGGGAGCACAGGGTCCCCTATGGGGCCATAGGGAGAGAGTGAGCTCCTCTGGTTCCTACACTATGGCGGCAGCATAGAATGTTCCCCTCCAAAAATGGTCACACTTTTATTCCTGTGCATGCCTCTGGGCCCCATTGATAACTTGGTAGGCTTCCTGCTTCTGATATCCTACTATTTGCTTTTAGTTTTTGTGTCTTTTGCTAGTTTTTCAAATTCTTTTTTGGCCTTCCTAAATTATACTTGATGTGCCAGAGATTTTTTTTCCTTTCTATCTTCATCAGTAGGGTTTGACTTCATTTTTAAAAGATGTCTTTTTGTTTTTAACTCCCTTTTATTCTGATTAGTCCTGGTAACACTTTTAGTCCTTGTACCATTTCTTTTGTTTTGTTTAATCTGATGAATATGTACACTTTGAGCCCCTGTTACATTGTTTTTACATAGGTTGCATGCTGCTTGCACACATTTCACTCTTTTGACTTTCTTTTTAACTTAGCCTTCTCATTTTTGTATAGTTCCCCTTTCTGAAGTTAAATGCTACTGTGGTGGGTTTCCTTAGTATTTCCCCACCCTTATAAGGATGCCAAATTTAATTACATTATGGTCTCTGTTACTCAGTAGTTCAAGTAGTTGAGCAATATTCACATCTTGGCCCAGATCCTATGTCCCCTTAGGACCAAATCAAGAATTGTTTCTCCATTTGTGGATTCCAGGACAAGCTGCCCCAAGAAGCAATCATTAATAGTATGTAGAAATTCTTTGCATCCCATCCTGATATGTTCCCAGTCTATCTGGGGATAGTTGAAATCCCCCATTATATAGGATATTCTGGTTTTGGTAGTCTCTTTAATCTTCCTGAGCATTTCTCAATCACTGTCACCATTCAGGTCGTCAGTAGAATATTCCTACTGCTGTCTCCACTCACTTCTCTGCTTAAGGCATTGCTGTAGGATGATGCCCATGACTAAGTTTATTCTTGACTCCTGGCCCCCAGATGTAACCTCTTATCTCCTGTAACTTAAGCCTCAGGCCTTTATTTCTCATTTATAAGCCAGACTCCCCTACAGGCTATCTATCTCTCATTTAAGCTCCTTGTCTTTCAGTTCCAGGCTCCTCCTTTCTGTCTGATTACTTGTCTTCAGGTGTTGTAAACCATACTTATGTATTTATTTGACTGGTCTGAGGCCTGACTGAAATTTAATAGTTGTTTATAGAACCACAGAGACTCAGTGAGACACTGCTACTCCACCTCACATGGGCAGGATTAAAGTTTCTGCTACCCCCATCCCAACATTCAAACCAAAAAAGTAATAGGATAGGATATTGCACCACCTATTGGTGGAGGTGCTGGCCACACTTACAATTACAGAACAAATGCTTGAAAGCCTTTCCCAGATTTTCACTTCATAAACAGCACAAGACCACCTCCCCACCCCATCACCAATATATAAATAAGGAATAAACACCATGAAAATATATGCAATAAACCAGGATCTGGCCCATTAGAAGATTAAGATGGATCACCATGGTCCAGGACTCATTGAATAACATGGCATCTGTGCAAGTATTTAGCTATTAATGTTTGATAATCACAAATGACTACCTCACAGAGTGGGATAAGGGGCAGTGTAATAAGTGAAATGCTTCAGAGGAGTCAACTGGAAAAATATTTCCATTATATTCATAGTACTGTTTAGGTTGGGATTCAGGAAACATCGCAATTAAACCAGGCATCACTTTGTAAAGAATGAACCTGCGAAAGATTCAATCAACACCATGAACAGTATTATAAATGCCAAAAGCTTCTTGTGCTCAGCAACACTGGATCTCATTTGAAGGTGTGAATCCACTAAAGAATAGCTAAATCATTCAGGCAAAGTTAGGTTACTTAGAACAATTTCTTTTTCATTATCTAAACCTACCTGACCTGTTCATCTGTTTGGGCCCTGTAAAATCTCATTTTAGAACATTTAGATGTAATTTTAAAGTATGGAATTATATTGTCTCATTGACTCTAACTTGTCAACTGACTAGTCTTTCATTCACTGCTGGTCTATGCTTAAAAAAATTTAAAAAGGTGACCAGATGCTGTTTGAAGTAAGGACTACTGGTATGCCACATGAGATATTTTAGTCCATATAAAATAGATCTTCAGTTAGAGATACAAATGCCAAAGTATTTTATGATTGTTTTTCATACTAATATTTCATAATTGCAGTAATCCATAGGAGCTATGTCATGGTTGGTATCAATAGAAAGGTTCTAACTTGCTAGAAATGATTATTTTGTCTATGTGTAGGTATCATATATGTATTAGAAGGTATGAATGTGTTAGCTATATCTGTATTTCAAATTGTGTGATTGAGAAACACCTCAGACAGCATGTCTGCAGTCATTGTCTCCTTAATGGCCCATCAAAGGAGGCACAGCCAGTTACAATTATCCTGGGGAGAGACCCACCCACTGAGTCACCCAGACTGACCATGTGACTAAACTCTATTTTGTTTGGGGAAAAACTCCACACAGTATGGGAAAGGCCACAGGTGATAAAAGGAGCTACACCCAACTCCATTTTGTCTTCAGTCTTCAGCCAACTCGCATCACTCTTTTCTGAATCTATTCTTCTATGACTGAACAAAGGACTGAGACCCACGCAGGAGCTGGGTGCCTACGAGAAGAACAAGCCTGCAAATTAAACTCTAGAGGAACAAGCCTGCACACTGCTTTACATCAGTGGTTCCCAACCATTTTGGCTCGAGGGCTACAAATATAATTTTTAGAACCCCGAGGGGCCACCTGTTTATTTAATTAAATTGACATTAAAATTAAATTAATTAAATTAAAATTAAATATTAATTAATTAAAATCAAATAATTAAATTTAAATACACTTTTAATTAAATAGACTAGTGGCCCTGTAGGGTAGTAAAAGTTATATTTGTGGCCCTTGAGCCAAAAAGACTTCTTAAAAATTTAATTTTGAAAAAAGGGGGGGTGCAGTGGGGGTTGGATGCCTAGGAACCGAGCCAGTTTGTGGGCAGGCATTTGGGTCCCAGCAAGAGGGCGACCCACGGTCCCATCCCGCCTGCCATGGCCATGCCAGGCCGTGGCCCTGGCACCCACACGGCCTCCCCCCCCATCATGCTGCACTGCCCTCAGCCAACCCGGCAGCCAACATGCCCACAGCTGCACTGGCCCACCTCACCTCCTGCTCCCAGATGTGCCATGCCATGCCAGCCCATGCCATGCCCCAGCATGCCCGTCAACCATGCTGACAGCCCTTGGAGCCCTGGCCGGGATGGGAGAGGAGGTGGGTCAGCAGCCCAGGCAGCAAAGGCCATTTTAAAAAGCCATGCAGGCCACTTTTGGCCAGTGGGCCAGGTTTTGAGAACCCCTGCTTTACACGGACTCTAAATCATTTGTACGTATGTGATTCACTTTGACCCTTTAACATCTCTCATATTTTGTTTCTTTTCTTTTTATATTAAACCTTTAGTTGTAGTTACTAAAGGATTGGCTATCAGTGTGGTATTTCGGGTAAGAGCCAAACCTATAGTGTTCTGTGTAATGTGGCTGGCCCTTTGGGGTCAGGAGAAACTATATCTTTAAGAGATAGTGCGGGTACATGGGAACCAGGAGCTGAAGTGCAGTAACCAGGGGCTGCTTCTATTTTGTTATGTTTCTTGATAACTGGTATGGGGGATCAGAAATATAGAAGGGACCTCATGAGGTCATCTAGTCCAACCGCCTGCTATATTTATATGCTTCCCTAGTCATCTGTCCAAACTTCCACTTCTTGTAAGCTTCCCTTTTATGTTTCATTTGCTGTTCTTTCTGCACATTGGAATGTTATCTTCCTGTGCCCTTAGCAGGGTTTCTTTAAAATACAGCCAGCTCTCTTGGATGCCTTTCCCGTCAGATTAGCTTCTCAAAGGATCCTGCCCATCGGTTCCCGAAGGGAGCCAAAATCTGCTTTTCTGAAGTCCAGGGTGTGTGTTCTGCTTCTTTCCTTTCTTCCTTTGATCAGAATCCTGAATTCTACCATCTCATGGTCACTGCTGCCCAGGTTGCCATGCACTTCTATTTCCCTGATCAATTCTTCTCTGTTTGTGAGCAGCAGGTCGAGAGGTGCAAGTTGGTTCTTCCAGCATTTGTACTAGGAAGTTGTCCTCAACACTGTCCAAAAACTTCCTGGATTGTCTGTGCACTGCTGTATTGCCCTCCCAGCAGATGTCAGGATCATTGAAATCCCCCATGAGAACCAGGGCCTACTATCTGGAAACTTTTGCTAGTTGTCCATAGAATGCTTCAACCATCTCCTCCTTCTGGTCTGGCAGTCTATAGCAGACATCCACCATGACATCCCCCTTGTTACACTCTCCTCTAAACTTAACCCACAGACTTTCAGCCGGCTTGTTTCCACTTTCATAGTGGAGCTCTGAGCAGTCATACAGCTCTTTTATATATAGCACTACTCCTCCACCTCTTCTTCCCTGCCTGTCCTTCCTGAACAAATTATACTCATCCATGACAGTGCTCCAGTCATGCAAGTTATCCCACCACGTCTCTGTTATTCCAATTACATCATAGTTCCTTGTCTCTGCCAGTACTACCCATTCTTCCTGCTTGTTTCCCAGGCTCCTTGCATTTGTGTAGAGGCACCTAAAATACTGGGCCGATTGCCCTACTTTCCCCTGTCGATTATTTCTCCTGTTGCATTTTCCTCCTTGCATTATCTCCTGGTGTCCTCCTTTCCCACTGACCTCAGTTATTAGGGCTTCATTAGGACACCTAAGACAATGATTTGATTCCCCGCTCCACCAGTTCTGACTAGTTTCTCTTTTATCCCTGCTGTTACAGTCCCGGCTTCCCCCAAGTTCCATCCCTTCTCCTAGTTCTTCGTCATTGTGACTTAGCTGTGAGCTTTGGTCACCTTCCCCCTTCAAACCTAGTTTAAAGCCCTCCTCATGTCCAAATATACTCTCCCCCTTCCTTGATAGGTGGAGTCCATCTCTGCCTAACAATCCTTCTTCCTGGAACAGCACCCCATGGTCGAGGAAGCCAACTGGGTGTGTTGCTGATTGGCAGTCTGGTGTAAATACCACCTATCAGTGTTTAAGGGAGTTTGGCTCCCAGTTTTGCAGCTTGCCCTGATTTTTGCAAGTTCAGGAGGTTATCCCAGGAGTCCCCGGTTACACAATGCACACTTAGAAAAAAAAATGCCATAATACCCTAAGAAAAGCATACGTAGTAAATTTAAACTACAAAGTCCTTGCTTTTGCAAAAGAGAGCTTATTCTTAGATTTTCATCCCGAGGAAAGGAAATGACAGAGGTTACTGGTTGCAGAGGGTTATTTAACATCATGTTGGTTTGCTGCTAGGCTATCTTGCTAGCTTATAAGAAGGAGACGTGCCAAACAAAATTAAATGGAAAGAAAAGGAGCATAGAGAGATGGACAAAGCAAAATTCTGAATCATAGTATTGCCTAAATTGAAGAAGGGGTGAAGCTGAAATCTACATCTGGGTTTTGGGTCTATCATTAATATAAAGAGATCATAAATAAATAAATGTTTAAGGCCCATATTCAGCAAGGTATTTAAGCATGTGCCTAA
Organism: Pelusios castaneus; assembly: GCA_007922175.1. Classification (NCBI taxonomy): domain Eukaryota; kingdom Metazoa; phylum Chordata; order Testudines; family Pelomedusidae; genus Pelusios; species Pelusios castaneus. Next base: position 23,987,941 of record ML685793.1, on the reverse strand, counting down.
TATGAAGCATGAATCCTATTACCTTGAAATCTTAAAGATTATTCATATGCTTCAAATTAGGCACAAACTTAAGTACCTTCCCGAATCAGAGCCTATACTGCCATCATAAACTAAGCATCTTGTTTTTGTCCACTGTCCTTCAAAGATGTAAACTCCTATTCACTGGTCACACCTCTATATACAGAAGAAACTTTGGGATTTTATGGAGTGTCAATGACATGGATTCTTAGGTCTACTTCAACCCAAAGTGGGTAGAGGTCCTTCAGGTCTCACCAATCCTTAGCTGCAAGAGAATCCAATCCCAGGCTGCCTGTGTAAATGAAGGTTGTGTGTCCCTATTCATGAAGTGGAGGGTTTATATAGTGCACTAATTATTACAGATCCTTATGAAGTGAATAGAAGTACAATATTTTTCCATCTTAGATGCGAAGAAACCAAGAGAGAAAGGTAAAGTGAATTAGAAGTGATGTCACAGATTAAATTAGAATGGAGATCTCTGTTCTCACTATGGCTATGTCTACACTTACCAAAGATAGTTCGAATTAGTTCATTCGAACTAACTAATTCAAACTAATTTTAGTTACTTTGAATTAAGTTAATTCAAACTAGCAAAATTTAGTTCGAACTAAGCAAGTGCCATGAATGGCACTTGCTTAGTCTGAATTAGATAATTGCATTGAGTTCAATGGGCTGGTTAGTTCAAACTAAGCAATTAGTTCAAACTAATATGGCAACACTGGTTAATTCAAGCTAACTAGTTCGAATTAACCCTTAGTTCGAATCGCATATTCAAATTTATTAGTTCGAATTAAGGAAGCCCTTAATTTGAACTAATGAAAGCCCTTAATTCGAACTAATTAAGCTTCCTTAATTCGAACTAACTTGTCAGTGTAGACATAACCTATGATGTTTAGCTCACTTAGTCAAGCTGCTGTCTTTTTATAGGCCGCATATAGCAATATTTAAGCAGTTCAATTGATTTCTGAGGGGAGTTATACCCAGCTCCTCTCAAGCTCAGGCTCACAGAAAATAAACACAGCTGAGACAGATGAGACCTGAAGAAAACTATTAATCTTTGGAGGACATCAGTTCAAACATTACAGGTCAGGTTGCCTTATGTTTGTCTTCTATTGTGGCATTGAGCTGATTCCAGGTCTGAATTTTACAGTATAGTCTCATTTCATATTAGTTCCACAAATATATTCATAGTAGGAAACTGTCAAATTTAAGCCTAATTAATATGATAGAGTCGTGCAAATAACTGAGTTTTCAGTTTGCTGAATGTTCTATTTAAAAAAAAATGAACCAAAAAGAAAAGTTTCAGGTTGAAATAAGCATTTTGTTTGTCCTGAAAAAAAACCCTTCACTTTGTTTAAGCTTTCTAAACATACACATTTTTAACTGAAGTAAATTTCAAAACAAAAACTAATTTTAAATTTAAAGATCAAAATACTTGAAAATGACAAAAATAAACTTTACTTTTTTGGAATTTTCTTAGTTTGGGGAGCAGGAGTTTTGTTTTTTTTTCCTCACTTGTGAAACAATTCAGGAAATAAGTTTTATATGTTGGTTGACTGAAAAAGATTTTGCCCAAAAAGCTTTGCCCAACTCTAGTTGTAGGGCCATTATTTATTTGGTTGAAATTTTGACAAAAGATTTGGTTTTTACTGTATTCGAACTGGCTCAACCATCCCTAATACAGCATCTGCTTCTGAACCGTCATTATTTTTCTGATTTTCATTATCTGTCCGGTGAAGACAAGGAAGGAACCAGAAAACCTAATTCTAATAAAAATAAAACTACTTGATTATAAACATGTACACTGAATTTAAATGATAGCAGCATTTCACGTATTGTATTGCAAGGTCCATTTACCACAGAACTCTATTTAAAGTGAGTGCTTTGTTTTGTTTTTTTCCCCTTTATTAATGGAATTTCATTAGCAACCTGGTTCCAGCTCCCAGAGATCAGCTGACTTGCTTTGCAATGCATATAATGGCAGCCACAAACAGAGGGTACAGGAAAAATATTCAATGTGTGACAGTATCTCTAGCTCCCACCCCCCGTTTTATAGAAAGGGAAATATTCTGCACTATATATATAAGATAAGGGAAATCTTCTGGGTACCAGTCTGTCTCTGGCTGTGGACTTGGTCACAAAGGTCCTGCAGTTCTAAGGAATCAATCCATGCATGAGAAAAAAAGCTGTGGAGACCCGTATTACCTGAATAGTAGGTAATTGTGAGCATTGTGAAAAATCCCTTTGTTTATAAAGATGGGAGGACTTGCAAGAGTGGCTCAGAGTCTAAAAATGTCTGGACATTCAGTTATATGCCCAGGAAGCCAAAGTGGTGCAGGAGGCCACAGGGCCACAGACTAGATGAACAAACCCACTGTACAGATACTCAGGATCTCAGGGTATCCATAGGTGGGGCTGAGGGACTGAGCCCCTTATGTATTTGGTATGGGGATGACTGTTTGACAGAAAAGATTGAGAGACTATTCTCATAGTTTCCTTTAACTTTCCTAGCTAGGGATCCCCTTGCAAAAATGGGGACCTAAGTAATTCAGTGATGAAGATACTTTTTACATTCTAAACTTTAGGTTTTTGTTTCTTCCTAAACTGCTGGTGACAAGGGGAGAGTAACGGCAAATGTTGATAGGCAAGTACAAATTGGGACCCAGCCCATCAAGGTGCTGAGTACCCTCAACTCCCATTCAGGCTGAATTCTTCACTGTATCAGGCCCCAGAGCAGGGAATGTATTCAGGTTTTATTTTAAAATTCACTTATTTGATTGTAATTTTTAATTATATACAGGATATAGTGCTCTATATTCTCTTGAGATTAAAAAAAACCTGTTTTGTATTAGTTAGTATATTAAGTTCTTCAGTTCAGCTTTATTAACTAAAAAATACTGTTGAAGAGTGACAGGGGAATGAAGCTCATATAGCAAACACATGTTTGTTGGCCATGGAAAAACTGAATTGTTAAAATGGCAAACAAAATGTCAAAGATGCATAACAATCCCACAAAGGCCTGGGATTAAATGGAGTAAATGCTGAAAGTGCATTGTGCAGTATGCTAACAATACCTTTATTGTAGTCATCTGCAGCTTGAGGTTTCTCAGAGGATTTCCATGTCCTTGACTGTGGAATTTTGTTGACATGTTAGATGATAGCATCCAAGATTTTTATGGTCTGGAACAGAAGGGGTGTTTCCTTCTCAAAGTTTCATGTACCAAATCTTCAGCATGTGATATAGCAGTTGGGAATGTGCTTGGATCAGGGACCAGGTTATAGCTTCAGTCTATCTTTTTGTGTCAAGATGAGAGGAAGAAAACAAAGAATGCCAGTGTGGAACAGTCATATTATCTTTGACAAACTTCAGGTGCTCACTGTTAAGCTAATATATGCTAAAAGTAGGCTAGTGGAAGACTACAATAAATATACTTAAATTCAGATAAATTATTAGAATTCTACATGAGATCATGCCAAATGAATAACATATGAATTAATAATGATCGGCTACTTTTTGAAGTCTCTTAAATCACTTCAATTAATTAATTATTTGATGCTTTTCACTTTTAAGAATCATAAGTGTATCCCAGTTTGCAAAGATCTGTGGCCAAAGCAATTTTTGGCAGTAATGTGGACATTTGCACACAGCCAGCAGCCCAGGAATGGGTTTCCTCCAGGATACTTCTGCCACACTTTACTTCCCTTGCACCATATATTCTTCATCCAAAGTCAAGATTTGGATCTTCTTTGTTTCTCCTCCATGACTTCGATGTGCATTCCTTAGCCATAAAGATGTAGCTCACTCTCTACAAGGCTTGTCCTAATTTTGGCTTTTCTACTACAGTTGCTGACAGTGGTGCTAACTGATTTTTGTAATGCTATCATTAAGGACTGGGCTAAGTGTATCAACCTCATGTCAGCCAACAGCAGCAAATTCTGGTCACTATTGATCTGGGATATGTTTGAACGAGAGTGGCCTAAAGGTGAACAGCATAATTTCCCATTATTAATCCTTTGAACTATCCTGTTCCAAAAGGTTTTTCTGTAGATTTATTTTTAATTTGTGGATACTAAAAGACTCAGCTGCTTAGATCCCGGAATCTTTCATCTTAACATCTAGATTCACAGCCAGTCTGACCCCTAAATTTCATTTCACATCTGATGCAGAAAGAACAAAGTGCAATGTACAACATTAGAAATAGTCTGTGTTATGGTCCTTTCCTTTTTTCCTACAAAACAATCTGAGAAATTGTAATTGCACAAATCTGGGTTTTTTAAATGGAAAATGCAGTTAAATAGAACATTTTACTGTTCTGGCATTAATAGCATTGGACTCATGAACGGTATTACTATATATTATTAGTAGTGCTTGAGTTCAGATCAAACAGAATATCATAAGAAAAAATGCTGGCGGTTGAAGTGCCTGCTGAACTTATAAATGTCATGATGAGATTGCTCTATTTATAACTTCTTTAACTACTCATGTATTCATCTGCTATTGCTATGGACTCCTGGTGAGCTGCAGGGTTGGGGGTTCTGTAAGTATATAATCTTCAATGCCTGTCTCTATTAACAATCATGTGGAACGGATGCTGATATGGAAACAGACATTTTGTAGCTGGAGGGATTAATTAATTGCTATAGCAGAATTTAAACTTTGTCCCATACCCTTTACTCAACAACTTTTCTTAAAACTGCATAGTATCTCAAGTTCCAGCATACAGTGAATGCTTCTTAGACATCCAATCTATCCTTCATATTAGGCTGTAATGTAAATAGTGGAGTTTTCTTTGCATTAAATAGTATTTTTCAATAAACATTGAAAAATGGAGGGTATCAAGCATTTTCCTCTTCAGAGAGAATGCTTGTTTCCAGACTGAGAGATTTAAAATTTGGGACCAGATTCTCTGGTGAGACACTGCTCTTTGCACCACTCAGATTGAACAAAGGGTCCATAATCATCCTCATCAAATTTCCCTTGCATAAAGGACCTGTCTCCTATGTCTAATTACACTACATGCACTTCTAATGTAGGAGACATATTAGGGCAAGAGATGGCATTATGGACTTCTATTATATCTCTCCTCCTTTGGCACAGGAATCAATTAAGGACTCTACATTAGTGGAACAACTTACAGTTGCCTAATAGCAGCTCTAAATAGTATTGAGAATGGGTCTGGCCCCCAGATTCAGAAGCCTATAACTGGCTCCAGGACATATAGCAGAACTTTGATGCAGGAGCATAACTGGCCATTTAAGTTAATGAAAATACATATGACTATGAGCCAAATTCTGGTCCTGTTTACAGTGGGATAAGGGTGATATCAACCTTTTACTCCCCCACTCAGGACACTTAAAAAGACCCACCCCTCTTATTCTATTCAGGGTATGAAATTATTACAAATATAAACTGGTATTCTCTCAGGATTAGTGGATATCTTTCAGATTTTGAAGTGGACACACATTTTCATCATCTTTTTTTTTTAACAAAAGGGGGAAATTTAAAATGTGTTATTTGCCCCCTTTTAAACCATTCTATATTAGAATGGCAAATACTTGCTGTACTATTAATGCTGTCTATTATCTAATGGTAAATGGACACAAAGTAACTTAAGGACAGCCACTATATTCTCACCCCATCCTGGCCTGACTGATTCTGAGTAAAAAGTATTCAGACACATTTTGAAAATACCTTCCAGTTTACTCTCCTAGTATTCATGGCTGCTTTTATTTCCTTGTTTATGAATACTAGTGAACAAGTTTTTGTTTCCCCATATAACCGTCACAAGTGTGTTGTGGATTTTAGTATGTCTCTAAAACAATATACAAACAAAAAGGAAACATCTTTTATATTTTAAAAATCATCAGTTATCAATCAGGATTTTGAAATAATACTGCTTGTCTTAGCTGACTAATCATGTTGCAGTGAACAGTGAATACTCGGTGGCCAATTCCTGAACATAGGCTTAGTAAAACAAATGCCTTCATAGAAGTCATGACCAGTTGATGGATAATTCATCACAAATTATTCTGAATGAAAATTTGATCAGTTCTGGGCCCTAGAGTGGCTTAGTTGGAGTAGACAGTACTTCAGGAAGAAGTAAGTAAGCAAGAGAGAGAGAAATGTAGGATGGGAAACCAGCATTGTGAAGGGAAGATAGTAGAAGGGATGTGAATAGGAAGAGCGAAAGAAATAGGGTTACATCATGAGAAAAGACGCAGTGCAAAACTTTGGTGGGAAGAAAACATTAGAGACAGGGAAAAGAGATCTGGTTTTGTGTTTTGTTTTGTTTTGTTTTGAGAGAGAGAGAGAGAGAGAGAGAGAGAGAGAGAGAGAGAGGAAATAAATGGGACAGGAAAAAGAATGATAAAATAAAACAAGGAAGATGCAGCAACATCAGGGAATTAAATTGGGCATGTTGGAGGGTTAACAGGTTGGCCCATTACAAAGCAAGGACTAATCATAAAAAGCTGACAACCAGTGTGTTAAAACAGGAGGCAAGATTTAATTGTGCTTGAAAACATCTTGTAAAGATGGATTTTTTTTGTCATTTTATTCATCTATTCTCTTTACCTATGTGCAGTGAGGAGAGAAGTTTGGAACTTGTAAAATATGAAATGTATTTGATTTTTCTGTTCTTGAATAAATGTGTATTTTATCTAAAAGATTTCTTTAACTAAGCATGCACCTGTACTGGACAAGCTAACATCTTTCTTATTTCCTAAAAATATTTTCTTTTGGGTAATAGTCCAGTGTCTTTAAATACCAATGAATTAAACTTTACTTTAAAATATTGGGCAATATAACTGCACTTCACAATGAGTAAGTGTACTAATTATGAGAGAAATCACAGCAGTTAATGTTTCCTGCTTATTTCCCTTTCAATTTCAATGAAGGAGATTTTACTTTAAAATAAAGGACATTTGTTCTATACCCAACAATGATTAAATGGACTAATTAGGGGCAATAAATATATATTGTATTGAAATCAGAATGACTATACTTGTCATTGTCTCGCGGAAGTGAGCTACACTCACTTGAATTATATGTGTTTATACCTATGAATTAATTATAAATTATTTTTTTTACTAATTAGATAAACAATTTATGCAAACATTCAGCAGACCCAATTTTTCCCTGAGTTACAGTGGTTAGAAAGCCCCCTTGACTTAAATGGAAGTTATATTCAAGAACTTGAAGGCAGAGTTGTCCCATTTTGTACAGCTGGAATTCCATCTTCTTTTCTGAGATAAAGAACATATGTTTACAAGTCAGAACCAGTTTTAGTAAATTCAATGACAAGAAAGCATAAAGAAAAACAGAACCTTACTAAGAGTGACTCAAAACTATTGTTTTTGCTTCTTATGTGACTCTAAACTTGGGGGTTTGGTTTATATGATTCTGCAGGGCAACAAAAATTCCTGTGCCCTTGGAATATGGGGTTCATAGAGGTATAAAATGTCAAAAACCAGTACTTCTAATCATATCCCTATCCATAGCTCTTCATCCCTTCTTAATCAGCGTAGGACACTGGAGGGGGGGGGGGGCTGTCTGTGATACCACTTATTTATTTATTTTACCAACAAGTTCTGGTGCCTCTCTGCCCTCAAATCTTCAGCAGCTCCTTGCAGGCTCTGTTCTTGCCTTTTTTATCTTGATGGAGCAGTAAGACTATGTCTACACTTACTAAAGTTAGTAATTTTAGTTAGTTTGAATTAATTTAATTCAAAGAAGAAAAATTGATTAGTTCGAATTAGCGAATTGCATTGAGTTCAATGGGCCAGTTAGTTCGAACTAAGCAATTAGTTCGAACTAACAGGGCCACATTGGTTAATTCAAACTGACTCGTTCGAATTAACCTTTAGTTCAAATAGCATATTCAAATGTATTAGTTAAATTTTAACTAATAATTAAAATAATTAAGGAAGCCCTTAATTCCAACTAATTGAAGACTAGTGTAGCCATGGCTTTAGTTAGTTCAAATTAAGCTTCCTTAATTCGAACTAACTTGCCAGTGTAGACATAGCCTAAGGCTCCAATTTGGATTTTAGGTACACTAGAGACTTTATTTTTTCTATTGCATGGGTGTCTCAGAATCATTCAGCCACTGAAGGGAGGGGATCGCTAGATCCTTAATGAGTCCTTCTTCAGGGCTGGAGTGAAGAAGCAGACCTACCGAGCTAAGATAGGAGACTGGTGGTTCAGCATCCCCTGAAGAGCCCAAAGGTAAGGGGAAATAGGCCACCTAGTAACCAGGAGCGTCAGGAGTGAACAAACAAGACCAATATGCCCCACAACAGTTTCAAAGAAAAAGGTTTTGTTGCTGGAAGGGAGCAGCTTTGGGAAGCCAAGGTTGTTTGGAGGCAGACTCATCCTAAAATTCTGTCCAGCTTTTGTACGTTTCAGTGGGTCTGGATCAAGTTTGTCCAGTTTGGTTGCAAACAGTTTGCACTGCTCTAAGCCACCCAACACTTAATTACTTTTTCGTGTCTCTCTGAAGTGATCATTTAAATCCATTTAAAATATTTTCTGATAGGGAGAGTCATCACTGTTCATGGGATTCAGCTTACCCAGGAACAGTCCATCTCAATAACCCATGTTATTTCATAGCCCAGGCTCTGTTCTTCCAGCTGTGAATTAAGAATGTGACTGTATGGAAGGAAAGGTGGCAAGAGTTTTTGATCACTTATAAGAATCTGCAAATTTAGTTATGGCTGTAGAGGACTGTGGCTTCAAGAGACCTAATAATGGCCTGCCATAGGAAGATAAGCATCTGTATCCCAGTGTGATACATGCAGAGTGACTTGTTAGCTTCAGTAGAGCTCTGTTTGTTGGAACCTGCTTGTTTGTGTTGTTACCACACAACATCTATTGCAAAATGAAAAACAGTAGTGTCCTCCTCCTCAAGTCTTAGGGATGCACAATTTAATTATAATTTTTTAAGTACTGGGGTTTTTTTTCCATCCCTTGTAGCTGAATGCTGCTTAGGTCAGGTGATGTTATCCTTTGAATCTTGTACAATGCTGAGAACAATAATTAAATCAATATTCATCTGCCTGAGACTAACATTATTTTCAGCATCATTCTTCATGCTCAATCCAAGAAGACAATATTAAAATCCAGACAAGACGCATGCAGACTGTCCCGTTCACTTGTAATTCCATCGTAACAGCTGATGTATACACTCCTTTTCTAATTTTTAATCTAGCAGAAGACATACAGATGTTTGATTTGCTAGATATTGTATGTATTTCCTACATAAAATCTGAAGCTCAGTAACTAACATGGATTTGAACTAAGGTAATTTAGTGTTAAATAATGGGCCACTACCAACTGAGCTAAAGGAATAAATCCACTAGATAGTAGCAGTAGTAGGCTCTCATCATTTTATGTGGACCAGCCACTAGAGTGGAGGACACAGCACATATTGAACCAATGGGTTCCACAAACTGACTTCACTGACTGAATTTCACAAACTGTACTGAGATTTTGTATTTGCAATGTGAAATTAGAATTGTTTTGATTGGGTTAGATCTCCTTTTAAAAAAAAATAGAAAAAGACAAAGGAAGTTGTGATGTTCATCCCCTGCAATCTGAAGTAGTATGTAGCTGTGCCACCTCAGTTCTCCATTCATGGGCCCTCACTTACCCTACTTTGATGTGTGAACCCCCGTTCCTGGGTCACCTCACACCCAGCCTCATGCATATAATTTGTCTCTCACTTATTGGAGGAGTGCTCTGGCCAGCCACTCCTTAGCAAACACCCCCAGTCGCAGATGCAACCCTGGGAATGACCACCTAGCAGTGTTTACGCCGCCCACTCCACCTTGCAAGCATATTTACCCTTGTCCATCAATTTATCACAGAAATTGATCTGCTCCAGCTCGGTCACTCCAAGGGTGCATCTACACTTACAAATTAAGTCAATTTAAGGAGGCTTAAGTCGACTTAATTTATTCCGTGTCTACGCTGGGCTTTCCTTAATTTGACTTAAGCTGCTCCTTAAGTTGAATTAAGGAAAAGTTAGTTTGAATTAATAATTTTAATTCATTTTAATTCAAACTAGTGCTTAAGTCGACTTTATTAAGTTGACTTAAGCCAGTGGAGACTCAGAGTAGTGCCTAGGCAGACCTTTTTAAGTCGACTTAAAATGTTAAGTCGACTTAATAAGTTTGAAAAGGGTCCATATCTACACTTGAAAAGTTAAGCCCACTTCTCTTAAGTCGACTTAATAAGGTCCACTTTAGGTCGACTTAAAGTCAACCTTATTAAGTCGCCTTTATAAAATTAACTTAACTTTTCAAGTGTAGACATGGCCCAAGTGAGGTCTCTGTACACACTCAATCTACATGCACTGCTTTCAATTAAACAAACAAATGTTTGATTACAGCAAGATTTTAAGTGATTCCAAGTCAGAGTAATATAAATCAAAAGATTACTAAGGGCTAGTTTTCACTGACAGCGGCAAATTCGGGGGGGGGGGGGGCAGGCACCTGGGAAAACCTGCTCAGTCAGTCGGGAAGCCAATCTATTAACACCACCCTGCTTGCAGCAGTAGAGCTGAGTTGAATAGAGGCCCCTCCTCTTGACTCAGTGCAGTGGACAAACAGGGCATCAAGCAGGTGAACTCAGATATGCAAGTTATTTTAAGTAACTTGCGTATCTCCATTCGACTGCCACCAAAAACAGCAGGCAGTGTAGACCTGCCCTAAGTGAAGGAATTAGTCACAATCAAATAAAAGAATAGTCTTATTCTACGCTAAGTTTATTAAGTCTGTATTCAGCTTACCACACAGGTTAGCTGTGACTTATCTTGCAGCCAGACTCCCCTTTCCTGTGGATAGGTGCCAGTCCTTGATGTTGCTTAGGAGCAAGATTCTAGAGGAGAGCCATTAGACAAGGGTGTCCCTTTCTTTTAACGAGTTTTCTTGACATCCCCTGGGGTGAAGTGATCGTCCATGCCTGGCAATGGGCATGATTCCAGTCCTTGATGTTGCTTGGGAGCAAGATTCTAGAGGAGAGCCCGTAGACAAAGGTGTCCCTTTCTTTTAACAGACAACAGAGTCCTGTGGCACTTTTAAAGACTAACAGATTTATTTATCGCATGAGCTTTCGTGGGAGAAAATCCCACTTCGTCATGAAGTTGATGGAGTTCCACTTCAAACGGCTGTATTCAGTGCCCTCCATGTAGTCAAATTCCAAAGGGGTAGCCGTGTTAGTCTAGTCTTTCTACAATAGACTAACACGGCTACCCCTTTGGAATTTTCTTTTAACAAGTTTTCTTGACATCCCCTGGGGTGAAGTGATCATCTGTGTCTGGGAATGGGCATGATTCCTTCCACTTGAGCCGAAGGGCCCACAGGTGCTTAGGCCAGTCCATTGTTCCTGTATGCATGCCTCCACAGGGTGTGGAAACACAGCTTTGTGTTTGTCTGCATCTATTCAAGCCATGTGAAGCACAGTTGGGGACATGACATGACAGAGTTTCATACCTGTACATATATATGATATTGCAAGAAACATGCTACCATATGTTCAGTACATCATGAGCATTCCAAAAACATTTTATACAACATATTTTGCATCAGGCAATACAAACTTATCCTGTAAGGCTGAATATGAATGATACTCAAATCATACCACAAAGGTGTACATGCAGCACAGCATGTCAGAAGTATAAGGGGAAAGTGCAAGGTCTGGCTGTCATGCAGATTCACCAGTTAGGAGACCCACTTCCAAAAGAGAATTCTGTATTTGGCATTTAGAACTGATTTACAGCCTTCTGCATCATCTGAGTGGCAGAAAGTAGCTGTAAATAAGCTTAGACAGTCACGCACAAAAGTTTATTTCCTGATTATATGAACATAAATGATCAGTATTTTATTACCTGTGATCACAGTTTATAAATACTTATAGGCACACGTTCCTGCCAGTATATTCATTTGCTAGAATATTAATGAAAAGAGAACACAAAAAGGAACAAATAAATCTGAATTAATTTCAGAGTGAAAATAAATGATCCTGTGTAGCATTTTTCCAATACTTACCTAGTTCTAATGATGATGTGGCATTCATATCCTCTTTACCACTCTTAATATGCTCCATACTTCAAGTAGCAAATCTAAATTTGATATGTCTGGAAACCTGAAGGGAGGATAAAACACCCCCAGGCTGGCAAGCATCTTAGAAAAGGGAGAGAAATATATTTTTTAAAAAGAAAATCCTGAAAAATTTCCTGTGACAAATCATCTTGAAAGTGTGATCAAAATGAAGTGTGGGAACACAGATTTTTCTATAATATAGATCGAAACAATAAGTCCTAGTGTTTTGGATATAGGTTAAACAGTCTTTATCAGGGATCTGGCATCTGTACCTATTGTAAATGACCCACCTGACACTCAGCTCTAGATGACTGAGAGCTCTGCATCAGAGTAGGATTCCATTCTTCACATGGCTCTGATTCTCCAAGCTGAGTTTCTCAGGAGTTCAATTATTGAAGTCCATTCCCTGTCATACATTTTTTCTCGTTTTCCTTAGTGCCTTTCTAATACATCTCTGCATGGTATAGAGTTCCTTAAATCTGATTGGAGCAGGGAACTTGTTTAACTGAGACTATTTAAAAGTATTGAGCCTAAAGCAATGGCTGTCCCCAAAATAAAGACAAATGCTAAAAAGTGGTGTGGTTGAGAGAATCCAAATGTAGAAAATAATTGTAATAAAGAAAACCAAATACAATGCACACACAAATTAAATCTGAACTCAATTAAAATAGGGGCTACAGGAAAATATTAGGCCATAAAATCAAAACAAAAATATTTTACAAGCTTTAAAAAGTGAAACAGAAAAATCTTTAGAATGTATTTATTATAACAACCTCTGGGGCAGAATGCTAGGTAACACAGCACACACTCCCAGACTGACTTCTGTAACTAGTGTTGACTGGTTACAGAGCATTTGTCAAATAATAGTGTAGCTAGCATGGTATTCACATCTTTCACTGTTTCTGTAAGTAGCTGGGTAATGGTGGATATATGTATGTTGAAAAATAACATACATGTGAGGCTTCTATTTCAGATGTTGCAAAGGAATTACAAAGTGGTATCTTGCTTTTTGTGGCATGGTGATGCATAATGTGGGACATATTAGGGCTGTACTAACCAGATGCAGGTGGCAAGGTCTTCATTCGATTTAGCATTTTCAATGTAATGTCCATTCCTCCCATCAGATGGCCCCACTGTGATGGGCCCACTATGACGGAGAGAGAGTGCACACATTTATTGGCACAGAATGTTGTGTAGAATTACAGGACAATGAGTCCTCTCAATTCCAAAGAGACATTGGCTAATCTCACCAGCCTTGGGATAGTATCCAAAGCTGCTGAGAGATCTTAAAATATGCATGCACTTGCACACATACCACTTTCACCTATTGACAGAAAGGGATAATCAGCTCTTAGGCTTTAAGGTCAGAAGGGATTATTGCAATCATCTACTCTGACCTCCTGCACAATGGAGACCAAAGAAACTCACCCCCACCCTTGCAATAGACCCCCAAACCTATGGCTGAGTTTTGAAGTCTTCAAATAATTGTTTAAAGTCTTTAGGGTACTGAGAATCCACCAGCAAGTGACCTCTGCCCCATGCTGCAGAGAAAGGTAAAGGAAAAATAAGAAAAATCCCATCCAGGACCTCTGCCAATCTGCTCCAGGGGAAAAATTCCTTCCTGACCCCACGTATGGTAATCAGCTAAATGATAAGCATGCGAGCAAGACTCCAGATACCTGGAAAGAATTCTCTGCAGTAGAATCATAGAGTAATAGGGTTGGAAGGGACCTCACGAGGTCATCTAGTCCAACCCCCTGCTAAAAAGCAGGACCACTCCCCCTAAATTACCGCAGCCAGGGTTTTGTCTAACTCAGAACCCACCTCATCTAACATCCCATCTTAGACCATTGGGTATATTTACCACTAGTAGTCAAAATCAGTTAATTGCCAAATTAGGTTGTCCTCTATAGTTTCCATCCCATGCCCTACCTATAATAAACACTTATAGATGCTTATGCAAGCTAAATAAATTGAAGGCTGGAACGGCATCTTCAGAGAAACTGCCTCATTGCCCTGTATCCTGTAACTGGACTGAGAGGAGTGTGGATTTTATCTCCTTCTGAACCCTACCTAGAAATGCAGAATAAAGCCTGTTCAACAATGGTTGAGAAAAGATTTGAGAATTTAACCAGTACGACTAGAAGTGACTTATTGAGTTATTTGGCTCATCTGTTTGTCTTGTTCCCAAAAGTGAATAGGTCTTATTCATTCTGATCTTCACTGGCATAACATTTTTCAGGCTGAATTAATTTGTTAAATAAAGAAGTGTAATATGTTCTTCATTTGGGTATGCTAGGAGAATATGCTATTCTTCGGGGGGGGGGGGGGGGAGAGGAGGGAAGACAGAAAATGGGAGAGGGAGGGAGGACTCATGACAGGAGTTAAAATTGCCATATGGAACAGAGAAAGATGTGACGAGCAGCAGCCAGTTACAAAAAGGTTACTTCCGAGTGTCAGCTGCTTGGCTCTGCCATGTTTAAAGGACCAGCCTTTGAAAGACATGCTGGAAAAAATTGTATAAGAAAGTAAACATCCTCTGAGAATAGCTAGTAGAGGTTAGATACATATAAAAGCAGGGTAAGAGGTTGGCTAATATCACCAGATCCCAAATGTATATAGAAAGGCATCCAGTGATACGGTATTCTTAGCCCAGTTGCATCCATGAACTGTCAGTTACCATGGGAGAGAATCTGAACTCATTCTAGAAACTAAAGAGACACTTCTCTGTTACAGAATTCCACTACCTTTGGAAGACACTAAATATCACTAAGTAGCCATATAAAATTCTGTGGGTAATAAATATTCAAATCAGTTTGTTCACAGGAAATGAATGCTGTTTATTTTTTTAAGATTTCAATTTTGGGTCTTATAGAATATATGTCACCGTTATGTCAGATACAAACCTCTCTAATGCTCTAAAATTTTGCATCACCAGGAAAATCTAGAGAAGATATGTCCAAATGTGTTTAAATTAAAATAAACAAAATAACACATTTTTAAAATAAAGACTGCACCACCCACTGAAAGATTTCTGGTTTATTGGATGATTAGTTAATACTACTTTCATTTCCCATTCTCTGTGGAATCATCTGGCCCATCTTTATAGTAAGACATTTAGCTTAAATATATTTTACGGTCCTTTCCGGTTTAAAAGTAGTTGCCCAGCTGCTTCATAGAGACTATCAGATATTGGTAAACTAATCCATTTTGCCATTCTTCATTAATAATCCAATCAGACTGTAGTTTAAAATAATGCAAACAATATTCAATTCTATTAGAGAAGAATTGGAATTATGGGGTATTCTATGTTATTTTATTTTAAAACTCTGATTGCCAATTCTAGAATATGCTTCTGTTTTCTAGAGGAAGGAGTTAGCCTGAGATTATTTGTTCCTATGCATGTATGTATCCCGTGCATGTTCACACATATACATACGTGCATGTATGTATCCCATGTGTGTTCACACATACTGTTTTAACGGTGTTGTTTTTACTCATATACCAATAGGAAACTAAATATCAGCTCCATGCAATGTAACCTTTATGCATTGCTGACTGTGCTTCTGGATTAGTTTCATCACATTAAGTGAAATTTTAATGTTAGATTTTTGGGATTCTCTATAGGACAGGACTTCATAATCCAATTCTCATAGGAACTTTCTGGCTCTGATTCAAAGCCTACTGGAGTCAATAGAAAATTCCCATTGATTTCAATCGTCTTTGGAACAGGCCTTTAATTATTTTTTTTTCTCCATGTGCCGTCTTCTATTCCATGTATCAATATTATCTTGGTTTAAAAATAAAAAGTTAAAATGCTTGCTGATAAAATTAAAAAGCGTGGCAGTTAGCCGCCAAATAAGCATTTGCAGCATTAAAGAATTATGTTAGTATGTCTGTGAAGTATAATATTATCCAGTATAGTACATAAAACTGAATATTTATGAGCACAACAATCCAATGAATAACTTATTCCAAGTGAAAGATTAAACTAAGGGAACTTTCTATCTGATATTTCAAATTCAATTAAGAAATTGAAATAAAATAAATGCTTATACCTATTTACAGGTATCTACATCTATATTACATAAGTGTGTATACACACACAAAATCTTGCAGATTTTAGACTTGATTGAGCAACCCTTAAATGAGTGAGCACTTACATGAGTAGTAGTATTGATTCCGTTGACAATGTTTTTGTGGTATTTACTGGTGTGTGTAACGCTTGTAAATTCTAACCATTTCCTCACTAACACATTTCATTGTTGATGATCACATCTAAAACTAAGAGCACTTTTGTATTCATTCGAAACAATTTCTAGCAATGTTTGCCCTTACAAAATGCTCTGCAGTCAAAGAAAAATGACCCTGAACACCTATTGAACTACAAAAAGCTCTTCATTTGAACTGAGCTGAACAGTCTTCTGACATAATACAAATTGTGCAGCAAAGCTTTTATCAATAGTATTTTTATATGAATATAATTAAAGCTATAAAGAAAGATGGAAACTATGTTAAAAATCCACAAAGCATTCATCTACTGCTACTGACTGAATTGCAGATTTCCTTGATGGGAGAGACAGCAGAGTGTCAGGTGAAATGTTAAGAGAAGAACACAATGCCAGAGAAGTTTGGGTAAACCATATTTTTAAAAGAAATTCAGAAACAGATAAGGTGCGAAGACAGATGCTGACAGACAGCTCTATAGTGATAGATAAAAGAAGATAAGCTTCCAGACGGTTATGTCTTCAGGGAAATATTCAGTTGACAGTTAAGGCAGAAGAGTTATAAGAACATGCAAGTGAGTTGAGGATAAGAAAGAAAAACTGTGTTCAGAAGCTGAAGTCATTAAAATATCACTTCACTAGTTTTTGTCCAACTGGTAATTGAATGGTAGTGGGGGGAGGGGAAACAAACCCGACAATTAGATAACTGGGTGAAATGAAATCAGCTTAAATCTCAACAAATGACTCCTCCTTCCCTTTGAGTACACTCTGATAATTAATAAATCTATATTTGGGACCGAGGGGAAAGAATAAGCTTACAGGTTGCTACATGATTAATTCACACCTTCCAAGCAATAGTCTCATTTAGTTTTGGGGAGAAAACTAAGGAATGCTGGAAATGACAAGTATCTATTATGAGATGTTTGGTAGCAGTAATTTTCCTACATTAAACCTGTTGTTTATGGAGTTATTGGCACTACGCCATTTGAAAGCTTTGAAAGAGCTACTTTTCTCATAAACTAGTTGCATGGTATTATTTTATGTGCAGTGGGTTGTTTTGCTAAATTCAGACTTCTGCAATTGTTTCTATTTTATCTATCTTTTCATCCTTATATGCTAGCAACATGATCTGTGAAGACTTCTGATTTCATTTGCAATTGACTAAATATCTAGTTCAGTTCACTCTAGGGATATTTCAGAGGCCACCATGACAGATAATTACACATTTCATGACACTTTTATGAGCCTTTATTTCATAGCCCATGAACCTCTATATTTCACGGGTTTTTATAGTCAATGAAATAAAGGCGCTGTGTTGCAATACATTAAACAATTTATGTATTTAACCTGAATGTTAAATCAGAGGAAATTAGATTATAAAGGGTCTGATTTTTCTCTCACACTGTTCAATATTAGGAGTAGTTTCACTAAATCAGTGGAATTACACTAGTGGTGTTACATGATAGACCTGTCAGGCCCCAAACACCCAGTGGCTACTAGTGGAATTCTCTCTTTGTGGTGTTAGAAAGAACATCTTTATATTTTCACATATTTATGTTGATTAAAAGAACCCAATAAAAATAAAAAATACACAAGAAAAACTAATCACCAATGTACAATAAATTTGCCTGAGGTGAAAGATTAGTACAATTATTCCATTGACACACAACCAACTGTAGGAAAAACAAACAAGAAGAAGCGAAACAAGAAGCTGGATGTGGAGGAATAAAAAAAGAGGATGAGAAACTATGCTAAAGGCACTGTTGCTGTGGACTTGCTAATATAAGAAAATACTTTGCATGTTCATTTGAAAGTTTCCATTATTCTGTTCTTGTCTCCAGCTACCCTTTCATGTTTCAATATTAGCCTTACATTTGTTTCACTGTTCAGTAAAGGATGGTTAAGAAATATCTTCCCAACTGGATATAATGATTGATACTTTTTCAGATGTTATAAAATATCTGCCAAAATCTTCATTGAGGTGGTTCTTTTGACTGATAATGTAAATGATTTTAGTAATACAGTTGCAAAAGAAAATGGAGCATTTATATTTAAGAGGCCACAGATCTGCAATATAAATGTAAGAGTTGTAGAGGGATGATCTTCTGGCAAAAACAACAAACCTGAATTTATCATAGAATCATAGAAATTGGAAGGGACCATGAGAGGTCATTGAGTCCAGTCCCCTGCACGTATTGCACGACCAAGTACTATCTTAATCCATCCCTGACAAGTGTTTGTCTAACTTGCTCATTAAAACTTCCAATGATGGAGATTCCACAACCTCCCTAGGCAACTTATTCCAGTGGTTAATCACCCTGACACTTAGGATTTTTTTTCCCCTACTGTCCATCCTAAACCTCCCTTGCTTTTTGGTCATGTAAGTTCTACTCCTACCTGTGTCATAGACTTCCTTTGTGACTTTGCATTGTGAAAGCCCTGCATGGAACACCAGAGCATAAAAGAAAGTTGAGTGTGGTTTCTTCCCTTGTACTCCTCCATCTCTCACTTCCCTTCTGGGAGTAATTCTGGTGACCACAGAAAGGAGGAAAATGAGGAATTAAAAAAAACCTTGGGTATGTCTACACTGGAGGCTCTGTTAAGTCGACCTAACAAGGTCGACTTTAAGTCAACTTAAAGTCAACCTTGTTAAATCAACTTAGAGAGTCCACATTGAAAGCTCCTGTCGACTGCCTGCATCCACACTGGCAGGTACTAGGTCGACGGAGGAGTGGTGCATTGTGGGTAGCTGGGGGGGGCCTGGAGGCCAATTAGGTTGACTTAAGGGCTTTTCCCCATCTACACTGGCTTAAGTCAATTTAATAAGGTCGATTTGAGTGTTAAGTTGACTGTAAGAGGTGGTGTTATTAAGGTGACTTAAGGAAGCGCTTAAGTCAACTTAATAAAAGCCCAGTGTGGACACGGGAGTCTGTAGGTTAACTTAACCTTCCTTAAGTCGACCTAAGGCTCCAGTGTGGATATACCCTAAGGTGCTCATCCTTCCTTTCCATGATTTATTGGACTTCTATTGCAATGTTATTGCCTGGCAACTTAGGATAAGCTTTGTCTCTGAACAATAGTTAGTGAAAACATGTTTTCTATGTGATGAGGCTATAACAGAGATATACATTTGTAGGAATATAACAATAGGTCTCTTAAAAACCATTTTGTTGAAGTTATTTAAAAAAAAAAACATTTTGACTCAATTGTCCCAAATAAAATGGATATATGATCTCTTTAAAGGTGTGTGATGGGATATATTAGGTCCTTTGATGTTCCTTGCTGGAGGCCTCACAATCCTACCACATCCTATTCTAGGAAGGAGCAGTGATCCTCCAGGACTGCCTAGAAAGGCTGCAGGCAAGCAGCCAATCGGATCCCAGAAAACTCAGTTAAAAGGAACTGCAGAGCCTGAGCAGGTCAGTTCCTGGCTGGGACTAGAGGAGCAAGAAGGGGTGCTTCTTTCCAGTCACTGCAGCTCAAGGAAGAGCTAGAAGATGTGTTCCAGTGGCACTGGGTATTCAATGCAGAAATGGAGTTGACAACTTCAGTCCCATGTTAATAGTGAAGAGAAAGCAACTGTCTGGGAAGCAACCCAGGAAATTATTTATAGGGGCCCTAGGTTAGAACCTTGAGTAGTGGGTGGAGCAGGGTCCTCTCACCAGGTACTGATGAAGTGACTAAACCCCAGAGAAGGGAACAATTTTTGTTTTGTAGCCCAAGCAAAGGGTTGGAATTTTTACAGGCCAAGAGACAGGATCAAAGATCCTGGATAAAGCCAAACATTTGCTAGACAGTTTTACCCCAAAAGTGGACTGAAGTTAAGGAACAGACTGAACCTGGGACACCAGAGAACTGTTGTGGACAAAGTTTCCAGAGAGAGCCCTGAGGGCTGTGCTCCCTAATAGGACAGGGACAGACTTATAACTAGTACGGAAAGGACTGAGAACCAAGCCCAGAGCAAAGGGCTGCAGATAACAGGGGAATGGTGGTAATCTTACCTTTTCACATTTGTCATCCTGGAAGGGGTTCATCCATTTTAGACTGTGTGACTTAGCCAGAGGGCTGAAGCATGGAAGATCCACCTGATGAGGGCCACTGACAAGTGCCACTGAGAGCAGATAGAGTGCATGATCACACCTAGTCAATAGGAGACATTCATGAGAGGTGAGTGCGCCAACTCACAAGGTGCTACGGCCATGCAAAACATTTATTCTATTTCAGTCCATAAGTTATGGAAAGCAATGTATTCACAAAGATATATGAATGTTCCAATGTTACCACAGTAGGACCAAAAAACATCAGATAATGATGGTTCCAAATTGATCCATGTTACAAGAGTTCATGTTTAAAATGGGAAAACTACAAATCAGTCAGATAGTGTTGTTTCAGAAAAATCAGATTACATTATGAAGCATTATCTGAATTTTATCCAAACTACTTCAATCTCTAATATTTTCAGACTTTCTTACTTTCAGTTGGGCTAATGAAAACAGCCTCTCTCATGATATGTTCTAATCCCAATCATAACCAGTAGGCATAGCAAATACATAATAATAGTGTGCAAGTTGTTATGCTTCCTCTTTTGAAACTCAAAAGATAGTTTTTCCATTCATTTAGCGTTTTAGGCGAAGATTCAAGTCTTTTCTTATTGTAGTCTCACTAATTTACATATTTCTGGTCCGAATAGCATGGTGAATGACATAATAAGATACTGAGATGGCATAAGTAACTAGTATTCTATCCCAAGTTCAGGAAGATTGATTTCACCTCGATAGACAACACCTTGATGTCAGGGCTGAAAGATTGGAGATGTTATCAAAACAGCTGTTAGCTGAACAGGTTTAAATAAATGAGATCTAGACTTACCCCATTAGTTTAACTGAAGAGATCAAGTCGGTTAGCTCCATGAGGTAATCTTTATCATTATCACATGACAGCCACTATCAAAAATTTACCATCATTTACAGTTTATGAAATGGGCACTCACTGTTTTACTTACAATTTTAAAGATCACCAAGAGCATCTGCAAACAATAAAAATTATAGGTGGAAGTAAAAAAACATTTGAAGGGACTGATTCTGATCCTGATTTAAAAAATGTATTAAAAAAATCCTACATTTAGAATTTACTGGACCCTGTGCTGGGGTATTGGCCCCCACTGGCCTCTATGGCTATGTCTACACTTGCAAGTTAGGTTGACTTAAGGAGGCTTAAGTCAACCTAGCTTAGTCCCTGTCCACATCAGGCTTTCATTAAGTCAACTTAAGAAATTCCTTAAGTCGACTTAATGAAAGGTTAGGTCGACTTAATAAGTACCACCGGTTAGGTCGACCTAACCCTTAGGTTGACTCCTTAGGTCGACCTAAGAACAGTGTGGTTGCTTAAGTCCACTTTATTAGGTTAACCTAAGGGCAGTTAGGTCGACTTACTAAGTCCCAGCTCAGGGGAAGCACTTTAAGTTGACCTAATAAGGTCGACTTTAGGTCAACTTAACAAAGTCGACCTAACTTTTCATAGTGTAGACATAGCCTATAGGATTAATAGAGCCCTAAGGAGGCTGCTCCTCTCAACCAATCAGGGACAGGCTGGCCCATGTGAGAAAAGCTGCAGGACCAGTTATTCTATGAAGATTAAGGAGGGAGGACTGAGTAGCTAGGAGGCAGAAAAGAGGAAGCAGATAGCACCCAAGACAAAATTGTGCTGCTAGCAGGGAGCAGGAGAACTAGAACAAGCTCTTGGCTGTCTGCTAAGAATGGCAGGCTTGAGGCCGTAAGGTAAGGGTGAAGAAGGTGCTGGGGCTATGGGGAAGTGGCACAGGAAAATATTCTAAGGAACTGAGAGTCGCACAGCACATGACTGCCATCTACAGGCTACCTGGTCCAGCACCCATAGTAGTGGGCAGGCCCAGGTCTCACCTCCCGTCTCCCCTCCCCAGTCGCCCCTGTGGAAGTGACTGGACAGTTGGATTACAGAAATAGCCTCTGGAAAGAGGAAGCAGAACTCTTGGCATGGCTGTGTCATGAAGACAATGTCATATTTTTGGAGTGATGTGGGTCCAGGAGCAGAAGTGATAGTAGGCAAGGCACCACTGGGAGAGGATGCACTGACCTACAGAGTAAATCCCCAAGACAGCCAGCAGAAGGTACCAGCATGGTGAATGAAAGCCCCATTACAGACACTAAGACAATGGGTTTCTCTGTCTGAAATAGGGAATGAGTATAATGTATTTACTAAGCAGTAGGATGTCTGAGATTTTTACTAGTATAATACAGTCTTTCCATCTGTTTATTTATTTTGGTGGTTTATTTTATTTTTTAATTGCTGATGCATAGTTTGACCTTATTGTTTAAGCCTTTTTTTACTAGTGTACCTTTAAAATGATAAATTAATAAAATATAAAATTATATTGGTGATGTATAAAATATAATTATACTAACCAACTAAAGTTAATTTACTACTCAAGGTGTAGTTTGAACCTGTGGCACTTAGAAAAAAATATTAATCTAAACTATACACAACAGAACTTGCATTGATTTCTGTGTTTTTCATTTTACATAGTGGACATTGATTTGCATTCCTAATAAGGTCATTAATAACAGAGTGAAGGGAAGGACAATAGCCTTCCAGTATATCTGTGATAAGCAAGAGTATCTGTCATTAACTAGGACATCTATGGTCATCCACGCAGTACAAAACTATGTATAAATGCCTTTATTTTTGAAAAGTTTAGTACAGGAAACATGAAATAATAATCTTTGAAAAATGTTTACTGGACTTCAATAGAAATCAATACTGACTGCAGATATTACCTTCCATTTGTGCAGGGTCAAAATCAGGAAACTTCAATCAAATTTAGACTAAACCTTTTCATGTACTATCTTGCATTTGAAAATGAAAGGATATATTTACAATACAGGCAAAAATGAATGGGGTGGAAATCAACAGATGTATGAATGTGAATTACAAGATGAGAGGGTGCAAAGGTGGAGTTGCAGCAGTTGTGTTTGTAATATAGCTAGCACTCTGTGGATCAATCTTAGTTGGTTCTCCTAGCTGCTACTGTAATACAAAAAACAATAACCAGCAGGAGGGCATAAGAAGGTGTATTTGAAACTGTTCCGAGGTTTGGAATGTTAGAAAGTCCCAGGGGACATGAAATAGTGGACGAAGTGCAGATGGTGTGATTAAAACCTGCTGTATCAAATGGCTACCACCAGAGCATATGCAATTATGGCCACAGATCAGCACAGCATTTAATCATATGCCTTGGATTAAGGACATGAATAGTTCCCTTGAGTTTTCAGAATGTTTCACATTTTTATGAATCATGCGCTCTTTTAGCACTTCACCTGCCTTGTGCCCATTAATATATTTTTTGTAACCTTTTAAATGTTTTTGTTTGGTTTCTTTATCATAATTTTCATCTGTATGTAACATTGAAGTTAGGCACAATTTATAAACCCATCTTTGTAAGAAGAATCACCATTTGTAATTTGAATTTCCTTTGTATTTTGTATAACATAGCTTGAATAGATTGTAAGATTTACTGTTCCAGTCTAAGCTGTGTACTATTCCCCCAAATGATGTGATCCCGTATTTCTTATGTACAGTCTTATTTTCAATGGGGAAAAATGCAGGATCAAGAAAAGGAAAGTATTTGCATAGATCAGAAGGCAAAGTTAAGTCAAACTCATGTCACTTTCCTCTCTATCTTTGGGAGAATGCATGCTTTATTGATGTATTTGGGGAAATAACTTATCTTTGAGTTAAGTATTCCAGCATTAAAGAGTTTGAAGCATTCTGTCTTCATGGTTAAGAAAAGCATTGAAAGGAAGGAAATGTAATTTTTGTAGTTTAAAAATAATATGAGCCAGAAAAACTGGACAGTAATGAAGAAAATTTGCTGTTGATTGTGTAAA
The DNA here is from genome assembly GCA_007922175.1 of Pelusios castaneus. Taxonomy (NCBI): domain Eukaryota; kingdom Metazoa; phylum Chordata; order Testudines; family Pelomedusidae; genus Pelusios; species Pelusios castaneus. Next base: position 23,963,673 of record ML685793.1, on the reverse strand, counting down.
GCTGAATACACCACAGGACACATCATGAATGTGTAAAAGAGACTAAATCTTGCAGAAATTCAAATTCACCCATAGATGTCTGACCATTTAAATAACATCAATGGCACAAACTACATAGTACCTTCTGACACCTCTTTGAAAAGGAGAGCATGTTTTAACAAGAAACTTCTTACTGATGATGAATTTTTTTACCAGGCAAAAATTCCAGGACTTTGTTTCCTAACATACTTTTAAAATGTCTTTATATTGTGAATAAATAGAAATGTTGAAGGTTTCTTTAATCTGTATCAACTTCTTTGCTGTATTTAAGGCCTCAGTCCTACAGTAATGCATGTAGTCATTGACTTCATCACGGCTTTGTGGATGCACAGGCATTTGCTTATTTGCATCTAATTTCACAATCAGGGCCTAAATATTTAGAATATTCTGAATTAGAACCTGAACTTGCACTCATTTGCATCACAAATAATTTAGCCTGTAACATTCTAACTAGTTAGTAAACTCATCCCTTTGAACCTCATTACAAGGGGCCTGATAGAACTGTGGAGGCACCCATGTTTATATTCAAATGGGCTTTTTTGTTTGCTTGATTAAAAAAGAATCTCAGAGAATTAGGGTCAGATGAGGCTTGATCTGTTCTCCCAGCTCTGCTGCATTCTGACTATAGGAATGGCAGGGTAGGGGAGAAACAAATCCTTACTTTTACAGAACATTGAACAAGACTATGTTTCATTACACAGGCAGAGAAGCTGACTTCTGCTATTAAGCACTCCCACAAATGTTAAAGGTAGGATGAGAATATAAATATTTAAGACATTTATACTATTTTCAGATAGCCATGGAAAATATAAATACCTTTCTAATTCTTCTCAGAACTCCCAGGATGGTAGATCATGACCTCTTTCACTTGCAGCAAATAAATTTCTATCTTCTACCAATAGCTGTCTCAGATTTCAGGTCATGAATGCTTGTTAGACTGATCTAGTCCAATTTAAAGTGAATGAGGCAGTCATTCTGTTTATTCAGGTGTCTTACTTTGTACCTGATTTGTGATTTTTTGAAGTAAGCAGGATTAGACTCTCTCTTTTTCTAAGACATATATTGGTACAGCACCTACCACAGTGGTCCTGACTGGAGTCTCTGGAGTCTACCACAATACAAATACATAATAATAATAATAATAATAATATGAAAATCTTCATAGATGTAGAGTTGGGAACAATCCTCTTTGCCCCTCCCCTTCCCACCCCCCATGTTCCATTGTCCTCTCGCCTGCAAAATGTCTTTGACTGGTCAAAGATTTTGCTGAAACAGATTTTAGGAGTCCTGGTCTTGCTCATCCTAGACTTTCATCTGGCATAAGTTTCTGTAAATCTGCAGAATTATTTGTGCAGAAAGAAGTGTAACTGTTATAGTACCTTTATATAATGTATCAGTCTATCAAACTGTTATAGGTGTTTCATGTTTGGTAGTGAATTTTATTGGTGAGGTATTTACCTGTTGTCATGGGACAAATAATTAGTATATGCTTAGATAAGATTAGGTGAATGCATCCATTAATACATTTTTTTTAAATCTTCAATTTCCCGTTGTGGTATCATTTATTTTATTTAGAATCTCCTTAATAACTTTTGTAGAGTTAAAGGGATAGGTGCCAGATAACATTATCCTGCTTGTTGCCAAGGAAACTTAGATGCAGTTTCTAGGAGCTCTCTTGAGGAGAATGAATGTGTGTGTGTGTGTGTGTGTGTGTGTGTGTGTGTGTGTGTGTGTGT